>LPNX010718357.1:74758-94830 GCA_001517045.1 Pseudotsuga menziesii | reverse complement strand
AGTGGATGACTTCAAACTTATTGGGTACTCAGACTCAGATTTTGATGGTGATAAGGAGACAGGAGTATCAACTTCCGGATACACTATGAGTCTTGGATCAGTAGCTGTCTCATGGAGATCACGCAAACAGTCAGTTCCGGAAGATTCAACAACAGAAGCAGAATATGTGGCTGCAGCTGAAGCAACGAAATAAATAGTATGGCTCAGGAAGATACTTGAATATTTGCAAGAAAAACAAGAGAGCTCCACTCCATTATTGGTTGACAATACTTCTACAATCAAGCTGGCTAAGAATCCTAGATTCCATGATCGAACCAAACACATCAACACAAAGTATCATTTGATTCGACATCATGTAGAGGCCAAGACAGTCCATCTTCGACATTGTTCCACAAATGATCAAGTTGTAGACATCTTCACCAAAGCGCTTGGACGAGAAAAGTTTGAAAGATTCAGAAACATGCTCAGACTCACTAACACCCCTTTGGATTAAAGGGGGGATTGTTGGAATATAATCCGTCGGGATTATATAATATGTAAATAGTGTAAATACATTCTGAATGTGAATATTCATGTAGGAATATGAATAGGTTGGTCGGAAGTTGAATCACAACCAACATATGAATTGTATAAATATATGCATTAGCAAGGGAATAAATGAATCGGGAGTTATACCTATCAGTTATGAATGATTTGATGTCTGATGAATGGTTCTATTAGATATGATAGCTAAGCTAATGAACTGATGCTTCCCTAAATACTCCTCCTTATTACAAAAACTTGGTTCCGACAGCTCTCCCTCGAACATCTCAGGTGAGACTTCATCCACTCTGCAGGTCTTGCCGGGCAGGGTAAAACCTGTCTAAGACGGTGCTCAAGGAGATCGCGCAGGGTGAGTGTCGATAGAGTGGGAACTTCTATCAATAGGGATTTATTGGGTAGTTTGTGACAACAAATGGTTCCATTGCTGGGACCTTGTTGAGACTGAGAGGAGCATATGGTGTGGCATCCGACGAAACCAGATATTGAAGATTGGTTCGACCTAAGAATGTGATAATTCACCGAAGCCGAGAACCCAAACCCGAGGTTGAAAAAAAATGAATGGTTGGAGAGGTACATACACGATGACCCTCACGAATTTTTTTCTATGAGTTTCCCATCATATTATACGAGTGGATGGCACAATTCACCTACAAGAAGTGAAACTTCTATGGAGGAGAGTCATCGTCCTAGACCCCCGAGCTAATTCAGGAACTACAAGAAATCGACAACAAGGCATCACAGGCTGTTGAAGTTTGGTTGGATAGTATTCTATAAGGATACATCATTGAGTTCATAGTTGATACCAACAAGTCCTACAACGAAGCAGAACATGAATTCTTCAAAGGAACACGAGGTAGGTTCTTACTGTCTCTGCAATTGTCAATCAAGATGCTTGTTTGCGAAAAGGGCATACTAAAAATGCACCTCGAGTAGTAAAAATATGGTGTGCAAAGGCTATGAACACTGCGATAGAAGGGGGCAGACGAATGAAAAGATAATGGGTAGATGGGTGTAAGTTTTGATGAGACTGTGAGGGAAGCCGAGGAAGAAAGTGGCTGTACAAGGGGAAGAGAAAGGTTCTGAGTGGAGAAGAGGCAGAGGATAGGGGAAGGTACTGCTACGATCAGCATTGGCAAGGGTTTTTGTAAGTGAGTTGCGTAGCGTCACAGAAGCTATGCAAGCTCACGCGGTACCACGCAAGGCCATATCAGCGCAATGGGAGGAAGAATAAATCTTTGAATATTTTATATATTATTTGACCAAATTTTGTCACAATAGGTCATTAGCAATTATAAGTTAGTTAGAAGTGGACCTTCAATGTAAAGGCACAAGCCTATTTATGGAACTAGTTTTGCAATTGAATATATGTAGCATGATTGATTGGATTGATCGACAACCTTATGATTATGGCATGAGGTCTAGTGCGATCTAGTTTTGAATAATTTTCTGTTGTATCTGCGATCTATCTGAATTATTTTCTGATGTATTCAGCCTCTGGTTGTGAAGAATAATTTTGTGTTTTGGATCCTTTGCGTAAGATTAATATGATATTACATTTGTTGAAAAAATATTATCTTATATTCCTACTGCGATCTAATCTGTTATGATGTTGCTATCTATTTTGTTACGATAATGCTACGATCTATTTTGTTATGATGTTGTTGTGATCTAGATCTATTATGATATGACGCTTCTATGATCCAGATCTAATATGATGCTGTGATCTGTTTTATTCTATTTCCGCTATATTGATGTTGATGTGATATGTTTTAAGTCTGTTACATTTCTGTGCATTATGAGTCGAGATGTTTATGATTGATGTTGTTGCACTACCGATACTGAGACAAATGTATGATGCAATCTGTAGTTGAGGAAATGAGTTAATGTCGACTGCATTGTTCTGGATCCAATAGTTATGTTTTCTCCCCATCGGATCCCATATCCTCCATCCTCACTACCGAAAAACCAGTTCCGATAGCTCTCCCTTAACCATCTTAGGTGAGACTTTGTCCGCTCTGCAGATGTTGCTGGGTAGGGTAAAACCTGTCTGGGTCAGTGCTCAAGGAGATCGTGCTGGTTTGGCATTGACAGAGTGAGAACCCCTATCAATGAGGCTTTGTTGGTGGGTTTCGCCAACAAATGGTTTCGTTGTCGGGACTGAGCTGCGATTAAAAGGAGGATATGTTTTGGCATCCAACTCAACCGAAGATCGAGGGGTGGCTTGATCTAAAGTTGCGAGAATTTGTTGAAGCTGAAAATCAAAATATGAAGCTATCAACAAGCCATTGGTTGGATAGATATATCCACGAAGGTCCTCACAAATGGTTCTTTTGTGAGTTTCCTATCCTCTTGCATGAATGGCTAGCAAAGTTCACTTCTAAGAAAACAAACTTTGAAGGAGGAGATCCGACATCCTAGACCCCAGAGTTGATCCAAGAATTACAAGAAATAGACAATAAGGCATCATGGGCTGCTGAAGTGTGGTTGGACAGTATCCTAGAAGGCTACATTACTGATTTTGCCGTTGACACCAATAATTCATTTAGCAAAGCAGAAAGGGACATTAGAGGAAATTTCACCTCAAAATGGGCCTCCTAAAAAAAATTAATAAAATAATAGTTAAAATAATAAAATAATATTTATTACTTTTGGAGAAGGAAAAGAAAAAACTATTTTTTTGTTTGTATTTTCGACATATCTCCCCGTGTTTTTACTCAAATTTCGATCAGGAGAGCTCGTTGGATGCATAATTAAATTCTGCATCCAACAAGTACCCACGCAACATACTTTTGATGGACCCTGCTACCCCAAAAACAAGAAATACCTGAAAAAATGTGATGATGATGTCATCATCACGTTTTTTCAGGTATTTCTTGTTTTTCAGGTAGCGATGCCCATTAAAAGTATGTCGATTGGGTACTCGTTGTATGTGAAATTTAATTCCACATCCAACGAGCTCTCCCGATCAAAATTTGAGTAAATAAACAGGGAGATATGTCGAAAATACAAACAAAAAAAGTAGTTTTTTTATGATACCTATCCCCAAATTGATATTAAAAAAGTGTTTAAGACCTATATGGTATTTCAAATTTAAAGCAGTTTCATTGGCTAACACATGATGACATGGAATTTGAGTTAAAGTTAAAAGGCCCATTTTGAATTGAAATTTCCTCTAATGTTTCTTCAGCGGACCACGAGGAAGATTTTTGCTGTCGCTGCAGCTGTCAATTGAGCAGCTGGTTTGCGAAAAAGGTATTCTGAAGATGGACCAAGAGTAGTGGAACTCTGGTGTGCAGAGGATGTAGGCACCGTGAAGAAAGGGGGGAGATGCATAGAAAGGTAAAGGGTAGATGGGCATGATTTCTAGTGAGAATGTGAAGGTCGTCGAGGAAACAAGTGGTTGTACAAGGGGAGGAGCAAGGTTTCGAAAGAAGAGGCATAGGATGGGAGAAGGCCCTGCTGCGATCGAAGTGTGATGCTACGAGGATCAACCACATGAGACAAAGTGACCTTTTTTTGACGACGAGGACGAACAGGCCGAGGTTACTCCCGGAAGGATGACAGGATCAAACCCCAATAGTAACATGCCCACACCACCGCGCACTACTCCACCACAAGGAAGAAACATGCATTCTACATCGAATTTCCTGATGTGTCAGCAATAGTATAGCAATAAAGCACCAGCAAGAGGAAGAAGGCCTAGAATGGCGGGCGATGAAATGAAGCTACCAATATTTCATGGAAACGACACTAACGGCCCAGAGCAATACTGGTTCTTGTGTGAGGTGATCTACACCTCCCGACAAACTATAGATGATGATGTCAAGAAAATCCATCTAGAAACTACTCTTAGGGTCCA
Source organism: Pseudotsuga menziesii (assembly GCA_001517045.1). Lineage (NCBI taxonomy): Eukaryota > Viridiplantae > Streptophyta > Pinopsida > Pinales > Pinaceae > Pseudotsuga > Pseudotsuga menziesii. The sequence goes on along the minus strand of LPNX010718357.1, from coordinate 90,428 downwards.
TGCGCTGAAATGGTTCATGAGATTCACGCGGGTTCCTTAGGGGGAATGGGGATATCCAAAGAATTCAAGAGGCCGAATTCTAAGGCTCAGTACATTACTGAATTAAAAGAGATCAAACAGTTCCCCAATCAAATTATTTGGGAATTTGATCAGCTATTTAAGACATTGATGTCTTGGGTTAGTTTTTAGATGAGCGATGTTCAGCACAAGGAATGGTTCATCGCCATGCTTGTCTCGCATATCCAAAAACCACTAATACAACAAAATATTGTGAGACAAAGCGAGGCTCTGGAGACCGCGATGAAATTGGAGGCATCACTGGTAGGAGAAAGCACAGTCTGAATGAACCAGATTCAAGCATAGTTGGCCAATCTAACACTCCAACTACAAGATATCAAAAAGGCCAAGGAATATCGTGATGATCTTTGGTGCACTCGTTACCATGTAGACGGACATACCAAGGACACATGTTCAACATTCCGGAATTATTTGCTATCAGGAGCCCTAAACCCATTGAGTTGTGCTGGTATACCATGGTATCGCATATGTTAAGTCTATGGGAATTGACATGAGAACTGTGAATACATGTAGAATATGGTTACCAAGGTAAAAAATATCTACTGTACATTTTGTCGATCAGTAGGACATGATGACAAAAACTGTCGAGATTATGATTTGATCCAGGAGAGGATGTATGATTCATATTTTTTAAAAGGTGAGGACCCCCAAGCAATGCAAGCACAACCTCTAATGGCCCAATCAGCAGTGCAGGTTCAGTATACACCACCACCCCAGATGCAGTTTATCCCACCACAACTGTAGCAACAATTTATATCGCATCCGTAGTTTGCAACTTAGCCACAGATTGTAGCACAACCACAGTACACACCACGACCACAGTATAATCATGCATCGCTCACCCAGTCTTAGCCACAATATGTTCAAGATGCGCACTATGTCCAACAGAAACCAAACCTACCGCAACAGCAAATGGCCCAGCCGCAGCTTCAGCAAGGAGGAGTCTGCGGAGGATTTAGGGGTCGAGGAGGAGGATTCGATCGAGGAGGAGGATGAGGTTATGAATCAATCCAATGTTATACCTATGGAGTATTCGAGCACTATTAGAGGAAGTACCCTCATGGGCTGTGTTGTCATCAGATCTTCTCCAACAAAATTTATAAATTTCTAGTAGCACACAAGAAGGTTTCATCTAAGGTGGCCTTCAATTGATCCCACAGGTTAAATTCAAAAGCTTATGCTCTGTTTAAGAATTTGTGAAAATGACAAAATTGCCAGTAAGAATATACTTCAATTGAGAGGCATGGAAGAGATCGCCTAGGTGTTTAATTCATGTGTTCAAAATTTGGTGAGAAACCAAAAGCTTGAAAGAGAACCATGCTAATTGTATGTTGAAGGGAAGCGCGAACCATCTGGTACTTCCAATACACATTGATTTAAATTAAATCTACACGGTAGCATGAACACAAATGATGTAAAAGTGCAGAATGCTATTATCTTATGGAAATGGCTCGGATATACTCCATGGGTAGTAGACAAAATTGAGAATCTGCACATTTTCAAACAAATATTGGAACTAATGGAGCATGCACACTCACAAGGAATGCTTTTAGGAAACATTCACCCTTCTTGTTTTGTACTCTCATCATTAAATCGGGTAGAATTTCTTGAGTCTCCGGCAATTCAAGTGAATCTCGAATGCTCCAAAGATACAATTTCCCCTTCTACTAACCCCATAGATCACTTGTCAAAGCCCCAACAAACGAGAAAGCTTTGTAGATAGTATTTATTAATAGGAGTTGTCCAAGGCCATGGGAATAGTAATATATGTGATTTAATGAATAAATCAGTAAAGATTTCTGACACAGGTTCAGGATCTTCTTGTAGAACTTCCTCTGTAGATCAAAATATTGCTCAAACCGGTGAATGTGAAGTAAATCCTAGGGCATCACGAACAGTTCCTTCTGTCTCTAAGGAAATTGGTCATCCTTTAGAAAAGTATGCTACCTTTCTTATGTCAGGAAAATATCTTCAAGACATCAGTTTTACATAGTCATGTATCTCTCAAGGAAGCAATCCTTCCATTTGAAAAGTTTCAAGGATGTGATATGGTTCTTGGTCCTAAAATGTAAATCACTGAAGACGTGATGGGCATAGACTTTAAAATTCCTATGGCATTTTCCAAGGCACAAATCGTAGCAAATCAAAAAATGCCTCTTGCAGGAACAATGATTTTAAGTTTAAATGATTTCACCAAACCAAGCCTCCCAACAATTGCAAATGGATTCATTGAACTTGGTTTCACAATTGTTGCAACAACTGGCACGGCTAATTTGTTGAAAATGGAAGGAATTCCAGTGGAGAGAGTTTTGAAACTCCATGAAGGGTGTCCACATGTAGGTGACATGATGAAAAATGGTCATATTCAATTAATGGTGATCACAAATTCAAGAAATATTAGGACAGGGTTCCAAACATCAAATTAAATATCACAAAGGTGTTGCAGTCCCTGATTCCAATTATTGATCACTCGGTTGTAGAGAAGTCCATTCACCGTTGCTTTGTTGAGCTAAGTGAAGATCCTGATGTTGATGTAAGAGACTTTGCTGGTGAAGCACTTTGGGCATGTAATAAGGACAGATTTCAAGATGATTCAATGAGAATAATTGGGGAATTTAGATCAGGGATAACAAAGATATTTGCACGAGGGTTTGACCAAGCACAAGTTACCTTCGTTGTCAATTTTGAACTCCCTATGAGAGTTTATTATATAGATGAAATTGATTATGAAGTTTATTTGCATAGAATTGGTTGAAGTGGACATTTCAGTCGCAAGGGAGTGGCTTTTAATTGCCTGGTCATAACATAGGATGAGGAAAACATGACCAAAATTGAAAGACATTTCCAGCGATATGAAGCTGAGGTTTGTTGGGATAGTGAAGGTGATTTTGAGAATAGAAAGAAGCAGTTCGAACACATGATGACTCAAAGTAAGGAGGCGCAAATGGAGAACAAAGATGCTAAGTTTTCCAGATTGCAAAAAATATCTTTAGACTTAGAATCATAAAGCAATTAGGATATGAAAGATGTCTATTTATGTTTGTATTTTGTATTACACTTGTGTTTAGACTCTTTTAAGAATATCGACTTTGCTATTTTTGAAAGCATTCGATCCATAGAAATACGATATGATAACTATCTCTAAAACTGAGAGGTTTGTATATACAGGATAGTAACTTGATACGAAGTGTGTGGAAATTGGAGACGAGAATCCAATTTTGATGTATGCTGTATGACATAAAACTCTCTGCATCTTCAATACAGGTTCTGCTTTGATATGATTATGATTATGAGTTGATTTTGTATTTTATGAATTGTATTTTTTATGATTTATCTTGTATATGGTCAATTACATTCCATTACATGATTCTTATGATAAAATACAGTTATCTTTCAAATCTTTAGTGACAGAGTCAGTCTCATTCCATAAATTTGTGCTCGTAGTTCCCTTGATATTGAATTTTGTATTCCATTTTATGTCATACAGATCTTTAATGGTTATGTTATTTTCCTACATATTTGATTATATACCAACCCCGTTTTTATTTTGATTTTAATGAATTATATTTTTTAAAATATTTCTTTAAGATTGAACCCCTGTAGTCGAGATTCAACTTTAGGGATGACATATTATGGCGCCGTTGTCGGGGACAGAGGAGTGAATATATCTTCCCCAGGAAAGAATGACAACAATTAGATCCAGCTCTTGATGGTGGACAGGAGCAGGACACTAGTTAGACTACATATTTATTCACCGGGTGACTCCATGTTTGAAGAATCCAAAGGATATTTTACAATTCCAAGATGTCAAAGGGTTTTAATACTATGTTGGGACAAATATTTGCTTCGCTTAATTTCTCAGTTGTTCCTGGCTTTCCAAATACAGTACCTACCATGGACGAATGGGGAGATTTTCTTCCGCGATTCAGAGAAAAGGAAGAAGACAATCCGGCACATCATGTAATTAAATTTCATCAATGCATGGATCAGCTGAGTATACATCATGAAGATGTATTGATGAAAATGTTTATGTATTCATTAGATGGTTGTGCGAGACAATGGTACAAAACTCTTCCTGCTTCTAGTATTTCCTCTTTGAAATATTTTCATGATACTTTTTATTCATATTGTAAGAGGATTCACCCAGCTGAGTGTCTTTTTTAGCATTGTTGTAGGGGATATGCATTATATATCCAGGGTTTAGTAGTAGATTCTTCAAGTAGTAAAGATGAAGCTGGTGTTTATGCTATGAAGAAGGAATAAGATTTATTATCTTCCTCTAATTTTGTTTTACAACAAGATATTTTTCAAAATTCTGATATTAAAGTTGATGATAGCATCATAGAACAAAAATATTCATCTTTAGAAATCGATCAGAATTCCCCATTTTATAATAAAGGCATTGAAGTTCTAGATTGGTATCAACATCAATCGATTCACTCTGAGGATATGCCAATCTATGATGAGTATTCAAATGAAGAAGAGCATATCCCTACATCACCTTTTGTTGATTTGAGGAGTAGCCAATGGATGTATGACAACTATGAATCAAATTTTGATGAAGAACAACATTGTGTGGAAATCAACCATCCCGAATCCCTAGAAAACATTGAGCAGCCATATTTGCAATTCAATTTGCAGGTAGCTGAAAGTGGCAACCATTATGAGGAAGAGGATATATAGAGATATTTTGATCTTCAACTTAAACAACAACAAGATGTATTTATTTATAGCTTCATTGATTCGTTTGTTGATTATATGGAGTCTTTGAGCAGCTCAAATGTCAGATTGTTTTTGTCAAATGAAGGTTGGCTTTTCCCTTCTTTTGAAATGAATTTTGATATTCCATGGGCTCCTTTATTCATCATCTCCAGATCAGAAGTTTTACCAGTTAGTCAAATATTTGTATGGCTTCATTGGAAGCATGATTTTACCTAATCAAAAGAAAGCAGATGATTAGAATGGGAGCTGTAAATAAATAAGCTTGATGCTTCAAGCATTTCCTTAAGTTTTTACAGTGTGATCATATTGTTGTGAGAAGATCATTTCAATTTGCAGAGTAGTTTAAAGATTCAACCAGTGGTTTGTTTTCAAGCTTTTTAAGTAGCAGATATTTGTGATGAAGACTCCATCCCAATGAAATGGAAAGGCACTTGGTATACTTGTTCTTGGTAGCTCACAGGGAGCATGCCATCCCCAGACAAAGCCAGATGTTGTCATCAGATCTACTCCAACAAAATTTATAAATTTCTAGCAGCACACAAGAAGGTTTCATATAAGGTGTCCTTCAATTGATCCCATGGGTTAAATTCAAAATCTTATGCTCTATTCAAGAATTTGTGAAAATGAAAAAATTGCAAGTAAGAACATACTTCAATTCAAAGGTATGGAAGAGATCGCCCAAGTGTTTAATTCATGTGTTTGAAATTTGGTGAGAAACCAAAAGCTTCAAAGAGAACCATGCTAATTGTATGTTGAAGGGAAGTGTGAACCATTTGGTACTTCCAATACACATGGATTTAAATTAAATCTACATGGCAACATGAACACAAATGATGTAAAAGTGCAAAATGGCATTATCTTACGGTAATGGCTTGGATATACTCCACAGGTAGTAGACAAAATTGAGAATCTACACATTTTCAAACAAATATTGGAACTAATGGAGCATGCACACTCACAAGGAATTATTTTAGGAAACATTCGCCCTTCTTGTTTTGTACTCTCATCATTAAATCGGGTACAATTTATTGAGTCTCCGGCAAGTCAAGTGAATCTCGAATGCTCCAAAGATACAATTTTCCCTTCTACTAACCCCATAGATCACTTGTCAAAGCCCCAACAAATGAGAAAGTGTTGCAGACAGTATTTGTTAACAGGAGTTTTCCAAGGCCATGGGAATAGTGATAGATGTGATTTAATGAATAAATCAATAAAGCTTTTTGACACAGGTTCAGGATATTCTTGTAGAACTTCCTTTGTAGATCAAAATATTGCTCAAACCGGTGAATGTGAAGCAAATCTTAGGGCATCACGAACAGTTCCTTTTGTCTCTAAGGAAATTGGTAATCCTTTAGCAAAGTATGCTACGTTTCTTATGTCAGGAAAATATCTTCAAGACATCAGTTTTACATAGTCATGTATCTGTCAAGGAAGCAGTCCTTCCATTTGAAAAGTTTCAAGGATGTGATATGGTTCTTGGTCCTGAAATGTAAAGCACTAGAGAAGTGATGGGCATAGACTTTAAAATTCCTATGGCATTTTCCAAGGCACAAATCGTAGCAAATCAAAAAATGCCTCTTGCAGGCACAATGTTTTTAAGTTTAAATGATTTCACCAAACCAAGCCTTCCAGCGATTGCAAATGGATTCATTGAACTTGGTTTCACAATTGTTACAACAACTGGCACAACTAATTTGTTGAAAATGGCAGGAATTCTAGTGGAGAGAGTTCTGAAACTCCATGAAGGGCATCCACATGTAGGTGACATGATGAAAAAAGGTTAGATTCAGTTAATGGTGATCGAAAATTCAGGAAATATTGGGCAATTTTCCAAACATCAAATTCAATATCGCAAAGGTGCTGCAGTCCCTGATTCCAATTATTGCTCACTTGGTTGTAGAGCAGTCCATTCACCCTTGCTTTGTTGAGCTAAGTGAAGATACTTTGTTGGTGAAGCACTTTGGGCATGTGATCAGGATGGATTTCAAGATGATTCAATGAGAATAATTGGGGAATTTAGATCAGGGATAACAAGGATATTTGCATGAGGGTTTGACCAAGCACAGGTTACCTTCGTTGTCAATTTTGAACACCTTGTGAGAGTTTATTCTTCAGATTAACTTGATTATGAAGTTTATTTGCACAGAACTGGTCGAAGTGGACATTTCGGTCGCAAGGGAGCGGCTTTTAATTGCCTGGTCACAACACAGGATGAGGAAAACATGACCAAAATTGAAAGACATTTCCAACGATATGCAACTGAGGTTTGTTGGGATAATGAAGGTGATTTTGAGAATGCATAGAAAGAATTAGTTTGAACACATGATGACTCAGAGTAAGGAGGCGCAAATGGAGAACAAAGATGCTAAGTTTTCCAGATTGTAAAAAAGATCTTTAGACTTAGAATCATAAAGCAATTAGGATATGACAGATGTCTATTTATCTTTTATTTTGTATTATACTTGTGTTTAGACTCTTTTAAGAAGATCGAGTTTGATATTTTTGAAAGCATTCGATCCATAGAAATATGATCTGATAACTATCTCTGAAAATGAGAGGTTTTGTATATAAGGGATACAAAGTGTGTGGCAATTGGAGATGGGAATCCAATTTTGATGTATGTTGTATGACATGAAACTCTCTGCATATTCAATACAAGTTCTGCTTTGATATGATTATGATTATGAGTTGATTTTGTATTTTATGAATTCTATTTTTTATGATTTATCTTGTATATGGTCAATTACATTCCATTACATGATTCTTATGATAAAATACAGTTATCTTTCAAATCTTTAGTGACAGAGTCAGTCTCATTCCATAAATTCATGCTCGTAGTTCCCTTGATATTGAATTTTGTATTCCATTTTATGTCATACAAATATTTAATGGTTATGTTATTTTCCTACATCTTTGATTATATAACAACGTAGTTTTTATTTTGATTTTATTGAATTATATTTTTTAAAAGATTTCTTTAAGATTGAACCCCCGTAGTCTGGGTTCAACTTTAGGGATAACATGTTGTGTACATATTGTGTGGCCAGCAACCATAATGTTGAAAACTGTCCTCAGTTGATTGCAAAATGGCAAGATGGAAACATTCCTCAGTTGCAGAATGTGCAGAATCAGAATAAGCCTACGTTCCAAGTATAGAACCAACCGATAATGCAGAACCAGATCCCACCATACACTTGGAATTAGAACCCACCTCAGAATCAGCCAATGAATCAGTCATTGAATCATAACCCACTAGTGAACATAAATCAAGGACTAATAGTTGCAACAATTCATGCTGAACTATGAATGATGGATGTCGACGTTGGGATTGTCACTCGCATTGGTGCGACAACTGGAGACGATGGCCCACGTCAACAAGTTCGGCTCGCGGGAAAGAAAAAGGTAGCATTTGATATTGCGATGGAGAAAGACACTTTATTTGAAGCGAAGCATGCAATCGGGAGGAATCTGGGTAAGTTACCATTTATTGACATGCCATCTTCTTTGATCCATCTGTAGAGGCAAGACCATCACGACAGCATGGTACCTTGTGACAGTTCTTTGAAAGTTTTCTATCGCTAGCATGGGACCCTGACACCCTTGTCGAGCTTGAGACATTATTTTACTGCCTAGATAAGGTAGTGAAAGATTCTACAGTGAACTCTTTACAAAAGAGGAAGATAGGAAAGGAGATGAGGATGAATATCCAGATCAGAGATTATGAGGTTGACTTTGTTATTTTGGATCTCGGATCAGACGTAAACATCCTGACCAAACAAACTTGGCAGCTGATGGGGAAGCCGACACTGGGATGGTCGTTGGTATAGTTGCAACTAGCAAATCAGGCTAAGGTTCATCCCATTGGTCATGTCTCTAACCTGGTTGTCGACATTGAAGGTATGGAAATGCATGCTGACTCTGACGTGATAGAAGTAGTCGAAGATGGTGGTTCCTATCCTGCACTGCTAGGGATTGGATGGGATAATGATAATATGGCAGTTATCAACTTGAAAAAATGAGTTATGAAATTTGAAAACCAGGATTTTAGGGTCATTGCTCCTATGGACCCTCGGGAAGGACATCGGTATATTGAACCTGTAAGGAATGAATCCGGTAGGATTTGGGACCATGCCTATAATATCTCTGAGGATTATATTCAGCCAACTGTTGATGGTGAACTTAGATAGCACAGTGCTAGTTCTGCATCCTCTGACTCTGACGATGCTCTAGAAAATTGGAAGAATAGTTTGCATGAAGTATCATTCAAGAAATGCAGGTTGATCACATAGTCTCTCCACCGTGTAGCCACTGATACTATCATGTTGCCCATTTATGAAGGACTGTCGGGGATATCAGAGTTCTTTCAAGAATTTGAAGAGAAATTTTTTGAACCACAAAAGGATTTTGGCCCTAGAGGTTGTGCTGAAGGATACCCCAGATCGATGGTGCTCGACATACAAACAAATGATCCATGACTGGGAACAATGCCAGAGATTGATGATGGTCTGCTTCGGCGAGTCATAGGTATATCATGCTAGGAGATATGATGGATGGAATGATCCCACCATTCATTTGATCAAGCATCAAAATTTATGGGCGTCATGACCTAGAGATGAATGGGTCCATGCTTTCTTTCATACTCTAGAAGAGATGCCAATATCTTGGTATGTAGCGACAGAGTTGCGCAGAACTATCACCACTTGGGAGTAGTTGTATGTTTGCTTCATGAAGATGTTTAGTTCCCAAGATGTCAACCCAGAGGTATGTAGTGCTTTACAAATCATCTGTGATATAGTGCTAAAGTTCATCCCTGTCATATACCCAGTTGATCCACATGCACACTACACCTTCCAATCCATGATGACATGTTACAACTTGTCCGGGGAACCTGAAGATGACGATGAGTTGTCGAATGTTAATATTCCAAAGTCCGAAGGAAGCCACGATGTCACAACCCCATCCATATCGATGAACTCGATGAGTCAGCCGCTGAGGATCCAAAAATTCAACATTGGGTTAGCAGAGAACCCAAAATTTTCCAATGTCGGGGACTACTGGGATGAGGAGACCATGGCTAAGATCATGGACCTCCTGCATGAATTCCAGGACCTTTTTCGGCACAGTTTTCAGAGATGAAGGGGATTTTAGGAGACCTAGGGGAAATGAAAATCTTGTTGAAACCAGATGTAGAACCGGTGCGATAAAGGTTGTGTCAACTGAACCCACGATACAAGGACCATGTGAAGGCTGATATAGACCAGATGCCCGATGCTGGGATCATTGAGCCTGTAGAATAATCCAAGTGGATAAGCCCTATGCTGGTCCAGTATAAAAAGACAAGAGAAATCTGCATTTGTGTCAACCTACGCAAGTTGAATGATGCATGCGTGCATGACCCGTTCCCGACCCCTTTTACATATGAAGTACTTGAAGGCATAGGCGTCCAGGAGATGTATTCCTTCATAGATGGTTTTTTGGGATACTACTAGATCCAGATTGCAAAGGAGGATCGTCATAAGACCACGTTTGTCACTAAGTGGGGCTATTTTCAATATATAGTCATGCATTTTGGGCTGAAGAATGCATGAGCCGTATTTTCTAGGGTAGTTGTCGCCGTATTTAAATACTTTATTCAAAAGTTGCTGCAGGTGTATATGGATGATTGGAATGTCTATGGACTAATTAGGGACCATCTTAACAACTTGCGACTAATGCTAGAAAGGTGTCAACAACATGAGATCAAATTAAACTCTAAGAAGTGTATTTTATGTGCATCATTTGGAATGCTACTTGGGAACATAGTATGTAAGGAAGGTATGTTCATCGATTCGGTGAAGATCACGCTAATCCTCATTTTACCACCGTTGATGAATGTAAATATGCTTCGGGCGACACTGGGGCATATGGGATACTATGGCAAGTTTATGAAAGGATACACTGCGATTACTGCCCCCATGGATAAACTATTGAAAAAGGATGCAGCATATGAATGGACTCAGGAATGTCAAGGATGTTTTGACACCTTGAAGGCCAAGATGGCCTTTGTGCCCATACTGGTTTTTCCTATTTGGAATAAGGAGTTCCATGTGTAGGTCAACACTTCTTCTATTGCGCTGGGGGGTGTTCTTGCACAACTAGGTGAGGGCGACATGGATCATCCAATAGCATATTCCAGTAGAAAGTTGTCATTTTCTAAAAGAAATTATACAATGGTGGAAAGGGAAGGCCTGGGGATGATTTATTCCTTACAGAAGTTCAAGCACTATTTGTTGGGCGAACATTTCAAGATGTTCACTGATCATTCTACTTTGCAATACCTAGTTAAATAGCCTGTATTGGGGGGGAAGATCTGTCAATGGCTGTTACTTTTCCAGGAGTTTGAATTCGAAATAATTGTTAAGCCAGGATGGTTAAATGTCGATCCGGATCATCTGTCTCACATTGAGAATGACGAAGAACCGAGTAATATTGATGATGGATTGCTAGATGCGTAGTTGTTCCATGTTGACATTGCAGATGATCACTATGCACCAATTGTTCAATTTTTGGCCACTGGTGTTGCCCTGGAGGACATGTCAACTAGCTAAAAGAAGAAACTAGTAGTAAAGGCTTCTGATTTTCAGCTAATTGTTGGGAAGTTATATAATCTTGGACTAGATGAAATCTTGTGACAGGGTATTTTACCACATGAGCAGGTTCCCATTATAGACGAAGCACATGCAGGACTAGTGGGAGGTCACTATGGAGGATGGAATACTACGTGGAAAGTGTTGTGCGCTGGGCTATGGTGGCCTGTGTTGTATAATTATGTAGAAAAATATGCAAGGAGCTGTGATGTCTACCAGCATGTTAGTAAACCATCACGGTGGGATGAGATGCTGCTGGTGGCGTAAGTAACTCTCCAACATTTCGATAAGTGGGTCATGGATTTTGTGGATCCTATTAATCCACCAAGGAAGAGGATTGGTGCATGATACATCATTACTACAATTCACTATCTGACCAGGTGGGTGGAAGATGCACCATTTGTGGATTGTACTGCTGCGACAACAGCGAGGTTCATCTTTGAAAACATTGTGACATGGTTTGGGTGTCCTAGGATTTTGATGAGTGACTAGGGAGTCACTTCATCAACCAGACTGTGAAAGCACTAACTAAGGAGTTGTAGGTGCAACATCAGAGGAGTACACCAGACCACCCACAGGAGAATGGGACTGTCGAAGCATTCAACAAAATCTTGGAAACAACACTGACTAAGGTATGTAATGCTAACCGTGATGACTGCATCCTAAAAATTCCCACAGTGCTATGGGGCTATTGCACTACTTGCAAATGGCTAATAGACCAAACACCATTCAAGCTGGTAGATGGGAAAGAGGAAGTCATGCCCATGGACTACATTGTTCCTAGTTTGCACATTTCCATGGCGACGGGCATGGATGATGCAGAACCATTAGAAGAGTGCATTGTGCAGTTGATCTAGCTTGAAGAAGATTGCTTTATTGCACCTTTATTATTAGCTTCCACCAGTAGGTTGCAAAGGATCGACAGAAGGTGTGGCATGATCGCCACATTAAGAAAAAATAGTTTGCAGAAGGATATTTGGTGCTGTTATACAACAATAAGTTCATAAATAATCTAAGTAAGCTACAAATGCACTGGTTAGGTTCGTATCTTATTCATTCCATTACTTTTGGGAGTGCAGTTCAATTATAGCAATTAGATGGCATGGTATTGTCAATGCTCATCAATGGGATTCACTTGAAGCCCTATAGGACGGGGCCAGAGCTGTGCACCACTTGAGGCACTGTGAAAAAAAATGAAGATTTTGTTTTAGAGCACAAAGGTGAGCCTAGGGGAAGAGGCTGCGCAAGGTTAGAGTTTGTAGTAATGGTCGATCAATCACTTGTGATAGTTGTAGAGCTATGGGTTGGTAAAATCAAGTAATAAATGCAGGTAGTTAAAACAATTAGTTGGCAACGCTTGTTGAAGCGACGCACATTAATGGCTGATCCGACCGTTAGAAGAGTAAGATTGGCGGTGAATTTGGTGTCATTACTGCTGAATTTAGTCATGATGGAGATTGTAGATTTGGAAATGATGAGTTCGAAATTGTAGATGGTAATAAAAAGTGCATGGGACGCAGGAGGATGGCATTGTTCAGTTGCACGAGCAAATTGTTGAGCAAAGGGTGAATTGTGCAGTGTGTTGTGAACTTTTGAGTGATTTGTAGAGTAGAAGGTTAGAGTTTTCGGGCGCATTGTAAGGTTTGGGGCGTGAGGCATGCTGAGAAACCTCGATGCCATTGAGATATCCAATGAAAAAGAGTCCCTTATTCATCCCATGACTCTCGAAGAAGAAGTCATGAGCATGATGGTTGGCTCAACGTCTATCCCCAAGAGAAAGCACCAGGCTCAAAATCCTAGCTCCATGCCACCGCAAAATAGGAAAACCTGCACGTCGTCAAGAGTGTAAGTAGAAGGAAATACACAGACCAGGCCATTGAGCTCGGGAGCTGTCGAGTCTAAGGCACCTAGGGGCATCTCTGTTCATGATATTTTGGGGTACATCGCTTCTACGCATCCAAGAGAAAAGCTGAGGTAGCCAACGAAAATCCATAAGTATCCGCCAAAATTATCGTCGCTGCCGGAAGGGATGGTATGCTCAGTCAACATCATCCCTGCTTTGATTTAGTTGAAATTCAAAGACCATGACTTGATGTTACTCAAAGATGTTAGGGATGATCCCTATGAGTCAGTCCTGACAGTTCTTGGTGCCCCAATTCAGTAGATTACTCAACCTTAGGTGAGTGGGTTAGACCAATATGGATTGTTGGGGCTCATCAATATGCCTCATTTTGGGTGATTGAATGAAGCCCATGCGTGTGTTAAACAAATTTTGGCTTGTTTTCATGGGAGGAAACTTTGGTTGAATACACCCATCCTTGTTACAATAGAGTTAATTGTGAGCATCACAGGCTTGCCGAAGGCTGGGGAAGATCCGACGCAGCATATCCGTGGGAGGGATACTGACAAGAAACTTGCTAAGCAGCTGAAGGAGCACTTTGGCCTACAGTGGGATGGCCTTGCCTGCCATATTGATAGCATCAACTCATAAGCGGTGCATATCGACGCAAGGATTCTGGAGAGTAATGTTGTTCAGGGAAATCAACCAGTCCAATGTGACTCGGGTGTTTTTGCATGCGCTCAAAAGTGTGCTGAGGGAGTGCAAATGAATTGGTCTTTGTTTCTGGTGAACTAGTTGCTAGAAGACGTTCTTGCTGCTCAGAGTGGGAGACCATTTTCATATAGTTGGTTTTTTATTCTTATTGCGCTAGTCGCCTAGATGGAACCTGAAGACTATCAACCAATGATAGTCAATGCGGTGAAGGTGTGCCGAGGCACACGATATTAGAACTTATGGTGGGTTGAAGAGCCTAGTCGACAAGAGGACTGTGCCATTCATTTTTGCATCTATTGGGAAGCGTTGCAGGCTAGAGCCGTCATCATTCCTAAAGTATCTCCTTATGCAAAAACCAAGTATTAGTGGCTTATTCGGTTCGCCATCAGGCTGCACTCTATTTACATTCAGGCAAGGTGGGATCCCAACCGACAATGGCTACCTTTGGCTTACAAAGTCATGATGGAAGAATTGGATGCTATTGTTCAAGATTGTCTGAATGAATGGCGCAATCCAATGAGTTAGGAGGAACTGTCTAAGGAGCCACCCCTTGATGCCCCAGAAGAGCCTCCCCAAAAGGAGCTGAGTATTCACAACTCTAACAACGAGTCGTCGACAGACCCTGAGGCAGAAGCATAGCGCATGCGGGAGGAGAATCACACCAAATGGCGCCAAGAATATGATGCAGGAAGTGGTATCATGCCGGGGATGGAGGACCAATTGCAATGGCTCATCAAAGCGGTCACTAACTCCTCTGAGGCTATGACACAGCCGATTCGAGAGTCGAACCATGAAGAATTTAGTGCGGTAAGAGATATATTAAATTCCATTTTTGATATTGTTTCTAGGTACACATCTGCGATACCTATGATGCAGGACATCCCATCGATCAACATGGATCCCTGGACTAGTAATGTGCAAGTTCCCCCGACTACGATCAACATGGGAAGTGAGGAAGTACACCAGATTTTGTGACCAATCCAGAGCATGGCTTTAGATATGATCAAGTTATCTGCTATGGCATTGGTGGAGTTACAGCACATTTCTACCCTAGAACTGGTGGACTGACAAAAAGAGCTAACTAAGGTATATGTCTAGTCATAGAGAGAAACTGAGAAGCTGCAGAAAGAAGCAGAGGAGCTGCACCAGGTCCGGGTACAGCTGGCAAAAGAAAAAGTGGGATAAATAGATGCATTAAAGGTCGCGCAAGCTGAGCTGCAATGAAAGGATATTGAGGAGATTACTGAGCTGAAGAAGATATAAGACTGCCTGATTATTGAACAAGCACGCCTGTGTGCCAGATGCGGTGAAGTCGAGCAAGATATTTCTGAGTCTTTCCAGCACATTTTTTAGAGCACAACCGAGCTCACCCTAGTCGATAAGGCCAAGCGATTGGGGAAAAATATTGTCGAGCTCCAAGATACCAACCTAATGCTCAATGCACTGGTACAACCTACGACACCACTAGAACAAGTTGCAGAAAGGAAGGCTTCCATTGAAGAAATCGTGACTCAGTTCAAAACCATGGAGCAATAGGCCAAAACAATTATGGAGGTGACAACGCAGTTTTGTTAGAGCGTTTTCCAAGATGAGTAGCTCAACAAGATAATTACGCAGGTGCAAGAAGCTAAAGGTCAACTAACAACCTTGAAGACGTCACTGTGGGAAATTCCACTGATCGTACAAATCA
>LPNX010718357.1:41505-74529 GCA_001517045.1 Pseudotsuga menziesii | reverse complement strand
ACATATTTTTTTCATATAAATATCATTCATGAATTTAATTTATTTTAAAAGTACAACATTTAATATATATATATATATATATTAGTTTGAAATTATGATATTAAATACAAATGAGTGAATATATAATTTAAAATTAAAAAACATGAAAATGACAATATATTATTTTATAAAAAAATGTAAAAAGACATTTTTATGAATTATGAGTACTTTACTTGAAAATGACAATAATATTATTTTATGAGAAAGTGAATTGTAAGTACTTTACTTGAAAATAACAATAATATTATTTTATGAGAAAGTGTGAAATGACTTTTATTGTGAGTACTTCACTTTATGACTTAAAAGTATTTGTACCACTACCTTGGTTAACTATGGGTTTTCATCCACCATAGAAAATGTGACAAATAAGCATTCTTAACTCATGCAATGCCACCTCAAACATGGGGGATGATGTCATCTACTAGAATGTAATTGGTTGATTTTTATAGTACATTTTGGTCCTTTTGAGGCCCATTTTTTACCTCAAATTATTTGTAATGAAACCAGTCACCACGCTACAGCCAATGTAGGAGAATCGACATATGGTCGACGATAAGGCTAGAGAAGAGCACCCGATGCAGCAGGATTTGACTAATTGTCAGAGTATTGCCGACAAACTCCAACTTTAGGTTCGTGAGATCATGTAGCAATTCAAAGATTTTAAAGCACGAATGTCGACATATACCCTGTCAACATAACATGGCTCGGGGATGAGCCACAAGACTGTGTTGGGGGCCTGTTGGCAAGGGTTTTGATAAGTGATTTTCCTAGTGTTGTGGAAGCTTTGTAAGCTCACGCGGCACTGCACAAAGCTAGATCAACATGATGGGTGGAAGAATAACTGTTTTGAATACTTTATATATTATTTGACCAAATTTTGTCACAATAGGTCATTAGCAGTTATAAGTTAGTTAGAAGTGGACCTTCAATGTAAAGGTGCAAGCCTATTTATAGAATTAGTTTTTCAATTGAATATATGTAGCATGATCAATTGGATTGATCGACAACCTTATGATTATGGCATGAGGTCTAGTGCGATCTAGTTTTGAAGAATTTTCTGTTGTATCTACGATCTATCTGGGTTATTTTCTGATGTATTCAGCCTTCGATTGTGGAGAATAATTGTGTGTTTTGGATCCTTTGTGCAAGATTAATATGATATGACAGTTGTTGAACAAATCTTACCTTATATTCCTGCTACAATCTAATATGTTATGATGTTGCGATATGTTTTTTTATGATGATGTTGCGATCTATTTTGTTATGATGTTGCTGTGATCTAGATCTATTATGATATGATATTGGTCTAATCTAGATCTATGATGATGCTGTGATCTATTTTATTCTATTTCTGTTATATTGATGTTGATGCGATATGTTTTAAGTCTGTTACATTTCTGTGCATTATGAGTCAAGATGTTTATGATTGATGTTTCTCCACTAGTGATACTGAGAAAAATGTATGATGCAATCTATAGTTGTGGAAATGATTTAATGTCGACTGCATAGTTCTAGATCCAATAGTTATGTTTTCTCCAAGTCAGATCCCATATCCTCTGTCCTCACTTCCAGAAACTCAGTTTCGATAGCTCTCCCTTGACCATCTCAGGTGAGACTTCATCCGCTCTGTGGATGTTGCTGGTTAGGATAAAACATGTCTGGGCCAGTGCTCAAGGAGATCGCACTGGTTGGGTGTCGACAGAGTGAGAATGCTTGTCGATGAGGCTTTGTTGGTGGGCTTCTCCAAAAATTGAAACACAAGATCGTGAAGGACAACCACATGGGACTAAGCAACCCTATAGTGACAAAGAGGATGAGTAGACCGAGGCTACGCCCGGGGTAGAATAAAGGTCAAATCTCGGTAGCAACGTGTCCACACCTTCATGCACTACTCCACCCTCAGGAAGATATACGCAATCTAAATCGACATGTTTGATGTGCCAAGAAACATCCAGCAGTAAAGAAACATCTATAGGAAGAAGGCCTAGGATGGCGGGAGATGATATGAAGCTACCTATGTTCCATGGAAACAACATTGATGACTCAGAGAAAAATTGTTTTTATGTGAGGCAGTCTAGACTTCCAGAAAAACTACAGATGACAATGTAAAGAAAGGCCAATTAGTGACCACCCTTCGAGGTCGTGTGCTCGATTTTTATATGAGATTCATACAGGTTCCACAAGGGACCACTATGAATAATTTGGATGAGATTCGGAAGGGACTGCTTGAAGAATTCAAGAAACCAAAATATGAAGTACAGTACATTATGGAGCTGAAGGAAATTAAACAATTCCCTAATGAGATGGTTTGGGACTTTGACCAAAGGTTTAATACACTGATGGCACGGGTCAACTTTGATATGAGTGACGTCAAAAACAAAGAATGGTTCATTGTGGTTTTGGTCCCTCATATCCGACATCCATTGATGCAACAAAAGATTGCGACACAGAGAGAGGCTCTGGAAATTGCAATGAAGCTGGAAGCTTTACTTGTCATAGAATATGTTGTTGGCATGAACCAAATCCAGGCGCAGCTATAGAACCCGATGCTTCAGTTGCAGGACACCAAGAAGATGAAAGAGGAACAAGATGACCTGTGGTGCACTCAGTGTCATTGGGTGGACACACCAAAGATACTTTCCCTACCTTCCGAAATTATCTACTATCAAGACCACCAAATCCACTGAGTTGCAGTGGTGTGCCATCATGTTGCATATGTCAAGTATATGGGAATTGACATAAATACTATACCTACATGCATAAAATGATTACGAAGCCAGCAAGCTTATATTGCACATTTTGTCGCTCAGTTAGGCATGAGGATAAGGACTGTTGAGCTTATGATCTTCTTCGAGAGTGGACACACGATTCATATTTCATGAAAGGTGAAGATACATGGATGCTACAATGACCACAACGATAGGTGGTGTATCCTCCACCTCATATCCATTATACGTCACCACCACATATGTAGTTTATTCTGTCACAGCCGCAACTCATGTCATAGTCACAGTTTGCGCCACAATCACAGTTTGCATCACAACTATAGATGCCAATGGCTCCACCGCAGTCGTAGTATGTCCAAGTAGTGCACTACGTCCAGTAGTAGACAAATCCCCTGTAGCAATAAGTGGCCCAACCCCAGTATCAGCAGCAAGTAACTCAACCACAGTACCAACAACAAGGAGGATTCCACGGAGTAGTCAGGTGAAGAGGAGGTTTCGGTCAAGGAGAAGGATGAGGTCATGCATCAATGCAATGTTACAATTGTGGGACATTCGGGAACTATCAGAGGGATCATCCTTATTTGTAGTTTGTATAGTGCACAATAAGCGATCATACTGTTGAGAATTTCCCTCATCTAATTGCAAAATGGCAGGATGAAAATGTTTTGCTATTGCAGAATTAGAACTAGTTCCAGTCCCAGAATCAGATTCCAGTACAAAATAATAATGTAAAGCACCTTATGAATCCACCACTGAACTAGAATCCATCTCTGGACAAGCCTCCATCATAGAACCAAAACCAAGGGTCGACGGTTGCGACAATTCTAACAAAACCACGAACAGAGGATGTTGATGTTGAGATTGTCACTCGAGGAGGCACGAGGACTAGAGAAGATGGACCACATCCAAAATTTTGACTGCCTGGAAAGAGAAAGTACATTTTGATATCGTGAATGAGAGAGATAACTTTTTCGAGGCTCATGAGGCGATTGGGAGAAATCCTGTTAAGACACCTATTTTTGGCATTCCTTTTGCTTTTGATTCTTTGTTAGAGGCTGGAGCATTGTGATAGTATGGTACTTTATGAAATTTATTCAAGAGTTGTTTATCCCTTGGAAGAGATCTCAATTCTCTAGTTGAGATCGAGAAGTTGTTGCACTGTCTGGATAGAGAGTTGCAGGACTCAGTGGTGAATTATTTACAAAAGAAAAAGGCAGGCAAGGAAATGCAAACGAACATCCAGATTGGGGACTATGAAGTGAATTTAGTTATTTTGGATATCGGTTCAGACGTAAATATCCTGACAAAATAGATGTGGCAAAATATGGGGCAACTGACACTTGGTTGGTCCCTAGTGCAGCTGAGACTGGCTAATCAGGCCAAAGTCCAACCAATCGGTCGTGTGTTAAATTTGGTCGTAGATGTCGAAGGTATGAGGACTTGTACTGATTTCGATGTAATCAAATTCGTTGATGGAGGAGTCTCCTATCCCATGATGCTAGGGATTGGATGGGTCAATGATAGCATGGTCGTGATCAATTTTAAGAAGCGGTTGATAACATTTGAGAACCAGGATATCCGAGTCATCACCCCTATGAATCCTAATGAAGGAAGGTGATATATTGAACCTGTCAAAGATGATGTTTTTGGAGGATGGGATCATGCTTACAATATTTATAAATATTATTTCCATCTTACTATTAACAGAGAACTAGGTTGGCACGGCGTTAGCTCTGTATCCTCTGATTTTGATGATGCATTGGAAAATTGGAAAAATCGAATGCATGAAGTATCATTTAGAAAAATGTGGGTTGATCACGCAGTCGCTCCGCCATGTTGCAACTGATATCGTTGAGTTGTTGATTTATGAAGGACTATCAGAACTACCTGGGTTCCTCAAGGAGTTTTAAGTGAAGGTATCTCAAGATAAGCGCTTGTTGGAATTAGGAGAAGCACTGAAGGACAATACAGCACGCTGGTGAGCAGCTCATAAAGAGACCATTCATGAATGGGCACAGTGTCGATGGTTGATGACCATGCGCTTTGGAGATATGGAGTTATATCACACTGGGAGATAGATGGAAAAAATGACCCTTGTAGTAATCTGAGGGAATACCAGACTCTGTAAGAATCATGACCCAAGGATGAATGGGTCCATTCATTTATTCACACACTAGATGAAATTCCAAGGTCATGGTACATATCCGTGGAGCTACATAGAACAATAACCACACGGGAGGAATTGACGGGTTGCTTTGTGCAGACCTTTAGTTTCAAGGATGTCAATCCTGCTATCTAAAACACACTTCATATCATCCACGATGTGGTCCTACAAGTTGTACCGGTTGCATATCCAGTAGACCCGCATGCACTGTGCCATATGCAATCAATGATGGAATGTTATAATATATCTAGTGAACCTGAGGATGACAAAGAGATTTGGAATATTACTATTCCAGAGTCAAAAGGAAGAAGAAACGTTGCAGCACTAGACATACCGACTCACCCTATGAGTCAGCCACTGAAGATAAAAAACGTTAACATTGGGATGGATGAAAATCCAAAGTTTGCAAATATTGGGGACTATTGGGATGAGGAAACTATGGCCAAAATCATGGATCTTCTGCATGAATTTTAGGACCTATTCCCAAAAAAATTATCAGAGATGAAGGGGATATTTGGTGACTTAGGGAAAATGAGAATCTCACTGAATCCGGATGCAAAACCAGTGAGACAGCGACCATATCACCTGAATATATGATACAAAGAAAGAGTCAAGGCTAAGCTCGATTGGATGTTGGATGCAAGAATCATTGAGCCAGTAGAAGAATCAAAATGGATAAGCCCTATGGTGGTCCAAGACAAGAAAAATGTCGATGTACGAATTTGTGTCGATCTAAGAAAGTTGAATGATGCTTGCATGCATGATCCCTTTCCAACACCATTCACTAATGAGGTTCTTGAAGGAGTAGGAAATCAAGAAATGTACTCTTTTACATATGCATCTTCTGGTTATCACCAGATAAGAATTGCCAAGGAAGACCGCCATAAAACCACATTTGTCACCAAATGGGGTTGTTTTGAATACACGGTGATGCCCTTTGGGTTGAAGAATGCACCTGTGATATTCTATCGAGTCGTTGTCGCTGCATTCAAATATTTTATTCAAAAATTTCTGCAAGTATATATAGATGATTGGACAGTATACGTGTTGATTAAGGATCACTTGGAAAACCTGCGCTTGATGCTGGAAAAGTGTCGACAGCATTAGATCGCATTAAATTCAAAGTGCATCCTCTGTGCACCTTTTGGGATATTGTTGGGTCATATCATTTGTAAGGAGGGGCTTTTGATTGATCGAGTGAATATTGTGCTCATTCTAAGCCTGCCACCACCTGTAAATATGAATATTCTTAGAGCGACAGTGGGACACACTAGGAACTATTGCAAGTTCATCTGTGGTTATGTTGCAATTACTGCCCCCATGGAGACAATGTTAAAGAAGGATGTCACATTCGTATGGAGCCAGGAGTGTCAAAGTAGCTTTGACACATTGAAGGTGAAGATGGATTTAGCACCCATACTTGTGTTCCCCAATTGGAACAAGGAGTTCCATGTCAATGTCGGTTCCTCATCCATTGCGCTGGGAGTGGTAGTCTCGCAACCAGGAGAAGGATATCTAGATCACCTGATTTCCTTCGCTAACAGGAAGTTATGCTTTGTTGAGAAGAATTACATGGCCGAAAAAAGAGAGGGGTTTGCAATGGTATATGCACTGCAAAAGTTCAGGCATTATCTCTTGGGCGGTATTTTCAAATCTTTCATTGACCATTCGGCTTTGAAATATCTAGTTAATAAACCTATGTTGGGGGAGGGAAGATATGTCGCTAGCTACTTCTCTTTCAAGAGATTGATTTCGAAATAATCATGAAGCCAAGACACTTGAATGATGGTCCTAATCATCTGTCCCACATTGAAATAGGAGAAGATCCCACCAATATTGATGATGGATGGCCAGATGCGGAGTTGTTTCAAGTTGATATCGCGGATGACCATTATGAACCAATAATTCAGTTCTTGGAAACCGGAGTTGCAGCAGAGGAAATGTCAACCAGTCAGAAGAAGCAGTTGGTAGTGAATGCTTCATATTTCTATTTGATCACTTGGCACTTATACAAACTTGGACCTGATGAGATCCTGCGATAGTGTGTTCTACCTCATAAACAAGGACAAATTCTGGCAGAAGTACATTCAAGAGTTGTGGGTGGACATTATGGAGGATGGGATACTGTGTGTAAGGTACTAGGCATCGGGTTATGGTGGTCTACTTTGCATAATGATGCTACAGACTGTAGGTGAAGCTTCCAACGTGTTGGGAAACCATCGAAATGAGATGAGATGCCCCTTGTAGTGTAGGTAACTTTGCAACCTTTTGATAAATGGGTTGTGGAATTTGTGGGACCAGTAAACCCGCCATAAAATTGAACTGGTGTGTGATACATCATCACAACGATGGACTATATGACAAGGTGGGAGGAGGCTGCACCAGTTGTGGAGTGCACTGCTGCGACAGTAGAAAAGTTCATATTTGAAAACATTGTGACATGATTTGCATGCCCTAGGATACTGATGAGCGACCAGAGCAGTCACTTTATCAACCGCATAGTAACAAAACTGACGGAAGAATTGTAGGTACAACATAAGAAAATTACCCCATATCATCCATAGGCAAATGGAACCATAGAATCCTTCAACAAAATCTTGGAAACTGTGCTGAAAATGGTATATAACGATAGTCGTGATGAGTGGGATTTAAAGATTCCTGCAGTACTATGGGCATATCACACCAATTGCAACAGACTAACAAGGTAGACGTCATTCAAATTGGTATATGGGAAAGAGGTAGTCATTCCTATGGAGTACATTGTTCCTAGTCTGCACATTGTAGCAGCAACTGGTATGGCCAATGAAGCAACACTTGAGGAGTGAGAAACACAACTAGTACAACTAGAAGAGGACTGCTTCATCACAGGCTTCCAGTAGCGTCTTGAGAAGGATCGACAAAAGGCGTGGCATGACCGCCACATCAAAAACAAAAAAATTTCGGAAGGAGATTTGGTGCTATTATATGACAGCAAGTTCATGAAGCATCTAGGTAAATTACAAATGCATTGGTTAGGCCCATATCTCATTCATTCCATTACTTCTGGGGGTGCATTTCAATTGCAGCAGTTATATGGAGCAGTGCTGTCGAACCTCATGAACGGTAGTCGCTTGAAGCCCTATAGGAAAGGGATGAAGGTGTGCACTTCTTGAAGAACTACACAATAAAAATTAAAAAAGATAGGATAGATAGAGAATAGAAGGGCGCACCAGGAGGAAGCGGTTGGACAAGTATAGGAGTCAGTAGAGCAGTTCCATAGAGAGACCGTGACAACCACAAGGTTGTGATTTGGTCAAATCAGCAATAAATGTAGATAGTGAAGAGCAGTTAGCCGACAGTGCTCGTTGAAGCGACACGCATTTATGGCTGATACAACCGTTAGCATGCCAGGATCGCCAATGGATTCAGGTCGTTAATGCGGGATTTGGTCATGATTGCTATGATGGATTTGGAAATGATGAAGCTAGATTAGTTATTCACTATAAAAAGGTGAGGGATGTAGGATGAAGGCATCATTGTGCTCACTCGATTTGAGTGAACTACAGATCCAAGTGAGTTGGAAGAATTGTGAGTAGCATCTAGGGTGTGTGATTGGGGCATGTTAAATCGCTTAGTAAGGTTTGTTGGTGCGACATGCTAAGAAACCCCAGCACTCTGGATATTTCAAGTGAGTAGGAGTCACCTATCCATCCAAATTCCATAGTGGAAGAAATCATGAGTATGTCAGTCAGATCATATTCGATCCCTTGATGCAAGATGAAGGCTCAGAAGCCAGGATCAACGCTGCCATAGAAGGGGCAGACGTGCACTTCTATTAAGGTGAAGGGGGAGGGAACTATGCAGATGGGACCATCCAGTTCAGGATATGTGGAGTATGCAGTTCCCAGGGCCTTTTCCATTAATGATATCCCTAGATATGTCGCTCCTACGTGACCTGGTGCAAAGCCCCGATGGTTAACAAAAAATTACAAGTACTAGCCGAAAGCACCACTGCTGCTAGAAGGGATGACGTGCACTATGGACATTATCCCTACCTTGATCAAGATGAAGTATGAGGACCATGACTTGTTTCTATTTAAGGGCATAGTAGAAAATCCTTACATGTCCTTTCCTTCGATTCCATGCGCACCCATTGAGCGTATTCCACACCCATGGGAGCAAGGATTGAGTAAATCTAGGTTGTTGGGACTTATCAACATGCCCCATTTCGGAAAGTTGAATGAAGTGCATGCATGCATCAAACAGATCTTGGCATGTTTTCATGGAGGCACATTGTAGTTGGATATACCAATTGTAGTTACAGTGGACATGATTTCAGACATCACGGGGCTTCCAAAGGCTGGGACAGACCCTACCCAATATATCAGAGGAAGAGACAATGACAAGAAGATTTCTTAGCAAGTGAAGGAGAGATACATATTGTAGCGAGATGGTCGTGCATATCACATCAACAGCATCAATGACCAGGTAGTGCATATTGGTGTCTGTATCATATCTAGTAAAATTATGTGGAAGAATCTCCCAATCCAATGCAATTCAGGGGTGATTTCTTGTGCTCAACAGTGTGCTAAGGGAGTCCAAATTAATTGGTCCCTCTTCTTATTGAATCAACTAATGGAATATGCAGTCGTAGCTCAGGCCGGGGAGCATACTTTCTCTTATAGTTAGATGTTGATCCGCATTGCTTTGGTGGTTTGTATGGAGCCAGAAGACTACTAGCCTATGTCTATTGAAGCGGTTAAGGTGCGAGAAGGAGAATGATACCAGAATTTATGGTGGGTAGAGGATCCCAATTAAAAAAATGATTGCATGATCCACTTCTAGATCTACTAGGAAGCACTACAACCTGCAGCAGTCAAAATTCTACACTTGTCAAATGCAGCAACAGTAAAATATCAAAGGATCTTGTAGTTTTCCATCGGACCCCATTCAATCCATATCTCGGAATGGTGAGACCCTAATAGGAAATGGTTTCAATGGCCTATAAATTTACTAATGATGAAGTGGAATTCATAGTTCAGGACTGGCATGCTAAATGGCGCAAACTAGTTAGTGCCGAAGAAATATCGACGGGACCGCTTGCAGATGCCCCTGTAGAGCCTGTACGAAAAGACCAGAGTACTCATGAATCGTATGGAGAGTGATCGATCGAAACTGATCCAGAATCCCAATGCATCCTCGAGGAGGGAAGAACCAAACAACACATGGATTTTGATGCGGGAAGTAACTCCATATCAGCGTTGGAAGCCCAATTGCAGCGGATCATTAAGGCTGTCATGGATTCATTTGACATTGCTGTGAAAGGAAAGTGCCAGCCCAACCATGAAGGTCTTATTGCGGTAAGAGCTAAGTTATATTCTATCTATGATTCCATCATGAAGACAACACTGGAGAGTGCCACTGTACAGGAACTCCAGTCTATTAGCACTCAGCCGTGAGTCAGGAACGTTCAGGTTCCCCTAATTGCAATCGATGTAGGAAGTGAGAATGTGAACTCCTCCTTGTAGCAGTTACAGGGTGTTACAGTGGATATCAATAATCTATCAACCCGGACCATCATACACATGCAGCCGGTCACCAACCAGGAGTTGGCCGATAGGTAGAAAGCACTCTGTGATGGGTACTTCTGGTCACATGAGGAAGCTATGAAGCTGAAGATAGAGGTTGAGGATTTGCGCCAGGTGAAGGAGAAGATACCAGCTGCAAAATCATAGGAGGTCGTAGCATTGCAGATGGCATAGGACGATTTGAAGAGGAAAACTACTGAATATATCATTGACCTAAAAAAGTAGACCGACCACCTGATTATTGAGAATGTGTAACTGGTTGCAAGTAGAGGAAAGGTAGAAGCAGCTCTTGATGAGGCATGACAATCTATGAAATCATGGTAGAACTTGATGCAGTCTCCAAATCCAAGCGACTGGACGAGGTCATCATCCAGCTCCAGCTATCCAACAATCTGCTCAATGCTATGGTCTACCCAGAAATGCTACCAAAGTAGGTTGTGGAGTGAAAGAATTCCATCAAAGCGATCACGAAACAGTTTGAAGCAATGTAACAGGAAGCAAAGAAGATCTTGAAGGCCACGACACAATTTTGGGGAAGTGTCATCCAAGATGAGAAATTACACCAACTGACCAAGAAAGCATGAGAAACTGAAAGATAGTTGACAACGTTGAAGATGACATTAAGAACAATGCCACCCATGATTCAGCTTACGCATTCCATCGAGCTAAGAGAAGTGCAGCAAAGAGCCGCAAAGGCACAAGAATGACAGCGCAAGTGTAGCGCCCAACTAGATGAGTTCCAAGAGATTGGAGCGTAGTTGGATATTAAAATAGTCTCCGCACTGTAGGCTGCGCAAGATGCCAAGAAGACGGTGAATACGAAGTTGGTGGAGAACCCTATGAAGAAGGACCTACTTGGTTGTAAGGATGAAGCTTAGAAATTTGAAGCATAGGTCGAGGAGATCTCGTAGCAGTACGAGGAATTCAAGACGAAGATGACGAAGTACACCCTTTCCATCTGACATGGCTCGAGGATGAGCCACAAAACTGTGTTGGGGGCCTGTTGGTAGGGGTTTTGGGGTAAGTGAGTTACGCAACACCGCAAAGGCTGCGCAAGCTCATGCGACACCTCACAAGGAAAAGATAGCGCGATGGGCAGAAAACAAACTGTTTTTGAATATTTTATGCATCCTTTTGTATCAGTTGACTACATTTTTTGGATATAGGTCATTAGTGATTAAGTCAGTTAGGATTTAGTTAGAAGTGGACCATGAATGTCAAGGTACAAGCCTATATATAGAATTAGAATTGCAAATGAAAAAAACAAGTTGTAGTAGAGATCAAGTGAGAGATTGAATCTTGTGTTATCAGTATGCGATCTTGTGCGTCAATTTTTCTCTCACTGTGGAGAAAGACAGTTGTTGTTTTGGATCTGTTGCATAGAAAGTAATATGATATGATGAATGTTGATCTGAATCAATATTGTCTTTTGTCTATTTCTGGTTTTATTTGTCGTGATGTCAATGATGAATGTTTGATGATTATGTTTTATGAATGATTAATGTGATATTGTTGTGATGAATAAATGAATAAATGAATGATGCAATATGTTAGATCTATGGTTGTAGTGGTATATCTGTTATGAATGATGTGATGTATGATGAATGGTTCTGTTAGATCTGATAGCTAATATGATGAACCGATGTTTCTCTAAATCCTCATCCTTACTGCAGAAACTTGGTTCCAACAGCTCTCCCTCCAACATCTCGGGTGAGACTTCATCCACTCCGTGGGTGTTGCCGGGAAGGGTAAAACCTATCTGGGATGGTGCTCAGGGAGATCGCGTAGGGTGAGTGTTGATAGAGTGGGAACCCCTGTCGACAAGGCTTTGTTGGGTGGTTTGTTCCAACAAATCCTACACCAGAGTTTCCCGATGAAGCTTATAAAGATAAAGGTAAACATAGAATTTCTGAATTTGAAATAGGTACTTGTTCAAAACCCTCATATATTGAAGAATTAAAGAAACAGGAGAATCCTACACATCAAAAAATTATGGAATCACTATCATAAGTTGAAGCCTTGAAAAATTCACTACAATATTTTAATGATCAAAATGAAAATATAAATTATTCTAACGAAAAGTCAATGATAGAAAATAGGAGGTTGAGTGAATATCTATATGAGATCAATGAAATAACAACCTATAAGGAAGTAATAAGAATAAAGAGGCTCACTCAACAACAAAATGAGGAGTTCATTGGTCAAAATAAAGAACTCCAAACCAAGGTTCAAACAATGGATGCAAAGTAATCTTGGATGGAAAGGAGATCACAGGCACTTGATGTACTGACAATGTTTGCTGAAGTAGCTAAGAATATTTGATTGTTTGTGTTTGAATACAAGTCAAATTCTGTTGAGACTATTCAGGCGTAGGAATCAGATCATATTTCAATAATATTTGAAATGATAGATGGAAGATTTTATTTTATGTTATTCATCATTGTTTTCCAATTGTTAGTGATAAATGGAAAATTCTATGTTATGAGTCATAGATATAGATAGAGTATGTATCATATTTTCTCTATTTTTGGTTTATTCGATCCATAAATATTGGATCCCAAAACTGTTATTGTATTAAAACATTTTTTATAAATATGATAGTGAAGAATAGGATATCATCTATAAGACATGTATTTTATCTTTTAATGGCTTATATAAAGACTATATTGGAATGATATTATATTTGAGATGAGCCCATTTTGTTCTTTTATCATAATGAATTTTATGTTGACTATGAGCACCTAATTCATAATTTTGTTCTCTGATAAATGTTTTTTATCCTAGAATACTTGTGAATGGGTTAATGTTTACTATGCATTCTTAATATGAATCTTTCTATCTATACAATGCATACTCATAGACTTTTTGTTTCCTCATAGCTTAGTCATCTTTGTTGTTTTATTACCTTATACCTGATCCCCACTTTACCTTTGAAAGATATTCATAAGCCAAAATCTAGTCATATGACTAAAAACTTCAATAATTGGAATTTGAGCCTTATTAGTCTAGGTACCGACTCGAGTGATAACATCTTCTGGCACCATCACCGTGGAACGAAGAAACAAAATTAAGTCTTCCTTGGGTATTTAAATTTTAAAAGTATGATTTTCGAAGGTGAACGAAATCAGTGTATCTTTAGACTACATTTTTCACCTATAGTTCAAAAACCATTAGAGTGGCTTCCAAGAGAGTTGGAACTAGGGGAAATCCTTCATCTACTTTACATACAACAGTTCCATATCCATAGAAATTGTTAAGGGAAGCTATACAAAAGCTTAATTCTACATCAAAGAGTACTCATCAGTATACACCAGTTTCTAAAACATAAAGTGAATTTATTTAGTCCTCTTCTTTTTTAAGTTTACCAATAGTTGAAGAAGAAAAAAGGAATAAATAATAATCTATCCTCATTCCTGATTTTCATAATCCTAGTCCAGTTGATAGTTTTATAGTTTATTCTAATCCTTTAACATCGAAGGATGTAAAGGAAGACATTATGAACTCTGGACAATTTGATTAATGTAAGCCCTCATCATCTCTTTATAAACCTCTTACTAGTAGAATTCACATTATCCAAATAAAGGTTAGTTTACCACATTTTCATATTCAACCATCAACTTTTCACGTTCAAAAACCTCCTTCACAGGCTTCTCCAAATATGTAAGCTCAACCTCATAATATGATGGATTCCATAGTAGCTACTAGATATGCCCCATTATTCTTATCCCAACCTCTAAGCTCTTCCTAGTGGAGACTATCAGAAGTATCTCCCAATATTCAATGGTTAAGGAGAGGTTACAATAGAGGATGTCACATACCCATACCCTGATTATCATGCGGAATTGAAAATTTCTTAAAGAACCTTTGTTCTTCCTTGAAACCTAGGGCATGGTTGTGGAAACACTATTCAACAGTCATGTTGTCACATCCCATCCCATCCGCCAAAGACAGAGAGCGCGACCATTTCTGCTACCCAATCAATGCAGGAGCATCTAGCTCGAAGTTCATTGCATTCTTTGTGGATTTCTGATTTTTGTATAACTCTATAGAGGGGTGAATTCATCTTGCATTTACTTTATTCAAGTCTTTCTATAAATTCTCCAACTTCCCAATAGCATAGAAATTGATCCTTTCAGTGATCAATTCGATGATCTATGAAGAAAGATATCATAGGAGATCAAACAGTGGAGAAATATCACGATGAAAATTGATGGTCACCATCTGTCCCACATCTCAAAAAATATCAATGGCTAAGAATCAACTCGCAAGAATCATTGATGCAGATATATTGAGTTTGCAGAATCGGGGAATATGGAAATTGCGATCCTGCATCCTGCATCCCGCATCACGCATGAGGAATGGACCATTGCGGATCTAATTATTTACAGAAAAGAGTGTTTGGGAAACTACATCCTGCATCCCGCAAGTTGCAGAAAGGAGAGTTGCAGAAAACAGAATGTACAAAACGACATTTCCACACCCCACATTCTACATCCCGCAAGTTTTGGAAGGAGATTTCTGTAAGGAAATTCGAGCTGTTAACTGAAGTCTTGGACATATTTGGTCATTCAGGACATCACCAATCTAGAAATCTAAGCCTTATAAATTAAATTAAAAATGCATTGAAAGAAAACATACATAAATGCATACAATTGCAATTATACAATGGAACAAATTCATCTATTCAACACATTAAACATATTCATCATATTTCATCAAGTAGTTACAAATGCAGAGATTAACATAGAGATACAAATCTTGAAAGAAGCTTCTCCCACAACAAGAAACATCGTTGTAACGTTCCACCCAACCATAGGCCAATGCGCTCATCAATCTCTTAGCAACACTTCCACCCCTGAGCTAGGCATGATTCTGACAAGGAATAAGGAACACTAGTAGGATCACACATAGCCAAGAGTAAAACAAAAGTCAGCCAAGAAAACACAAGTGGGTTTATCAGGTTGTAAGCAAAACAAGCCGAAATGATGGGTTTCATAGGCTACTCAGCCAAGCCATCTCAATGTTGGGTTTCATAGGCTATTCATCCAAGCCATCTAACAATTGGGTTTCACAGACTGCCCATAGTCAATCCAACTAATAGTTGGGTTTCACAGGCTACCCACAGTCAAGCCAACATTCACATTAGGGACCAGCCAAGCCAACAGATGGGTTTATTAAGGAACACAGCCAAGCCATCTCACTGCTGGGTTTATAAGGCCACAAAGGAGTTGGAAAGGCTAAATGCTAAGCTAGTGATCTCACCTATAGAGATATGGACACCTACACTAGATATGTCTTATCTTCTAAAACATCTGTACAACCAACACCAGGAAGCACCCCCTTCTCCTATAACCAGTCCCGCGGCCTATGCCTTCCCTTTCCAGTGCTATTCAGGGTGTGCAAAGAATAAAAACAACCCCCTATATCTGTTTGTGAGGTTCCTTCTCACACTAGGTTTATCAAGCTAGTTCAGAACCAATTCCCCCTCCAAACCAGTTCAAACCAAGGCAGAATAGGCACGCACAGCAAGACACAAGATTATTTGCTGGCCATTTACTCCATAGAACCAAAATGGATTTCCTGGGCATGCATAATGAAGAAACAACTGAAAACATGAATGATAAAAACACAATAAATTTCAGCTACGTGAGAGCTCCATGAAAACGAAGGATGGATGTTCAAAACATCCTGTCGCTCCCCAAAAATGTGAGGGAAGGTGAAAACGTGAATGCATGAGGGGAATGAGCATACGTTCTTGGGTTGTTTCTTTCCCATGAAGTCAAAACACATATTTCAAAAATGGGTTCTCTACCCAATTCAATTTTTTTTTGCCCATACTCTTACCATTCCCATGCAATAACTACCTCAACCAAATTCTGGAAGAAATAAATGATTGGGGAAAAAGGCAAGAAATGGGAAGTTGATAGTATTTGTGGGTTTTCCTTTGACACGTGGCTTTTCCCAATGGCTCAAGGTTAAACATCCCCCCCTTATCCTTAGGAAATCATGCCCTCATCTCATTATTTGTTGCATCGACATAGTTGGTTGTGGGTTTTTAATTAAGTTGCATATTTACATGATGTCAAAAATTATAATGCATCAGCTAGCAAAAAATACCATCGGCATTGGTTTTAGTTGCCGAAACATAAAACTCTAAATCAATGGTGGGTCTTTTTCCTTCAGCTACACACCATGATTAACTACAAGATTTACATCATATGCATTTATTGCAAATGAGGTCAAAACCAGGGTCTTACATTCCCCTCCCCCTTCAATAGCACTATCCTTAGTGCTTTAGAAAATTGAACAAAAATTCTACACTAGTACCGTCGTCGGTGCTCCGTAGAATTGAACAAAAATGGATGTTCCAATCACATGGCATCCTCCATCTCCCATGTAGCCTCTTCAGGACCGTAGTGCTCCCATTGCACCTTTACCTACCCTATGGCTCGATTCCAAAGAATTGTGACCTTCCTATCAAGGATGCACATTGGCTCAATTTGGAACTCTCCCTCAGGTTCCACCTGAATCACATCCCAATTTATCACATGGTTAGGATCATGTACATATCTCTTAAAAAAAGAAACATGAAAAACATTATGAGCCTTAGTTCTAGTAGGCAATGCAAGTCTATATGCAACTAGCCCTATTCTTTCAAGCAGTTCAAATGACCCATAGTATCTAGGTGAAAGATTGGCACAACTGCCAAGCTTCAAGGAACTCTTATTTTCCCTCACTCTGAGGCAAACATGGTCCCCAACATTGAACTCTTTGTTCACCCTATGCTTATCTACATAGATTTTATGTCTGTCCTGGGATGCTTTTTGATTTTTCTTGATCTTTACAACCTCCTGCTCCATCTCCTTGAACAATTATGGACCAATCACAACCCTATTCACTGGATTATCCCAAGTCATTGGTGTCCTACACCCCCTGCCATACAAAGATTTATATGGACTCATCCCCAAGGATGCTTGCTACCCGTTGTTATATGCAAATTCTACCAAGTGCAAATAATCTTCCCACTTGGTTGGTTTGTCCATCACATATATGAGAAGCATGTCTTCAAGAACTTGGTTAACTCTCTCTCTCTACCCATCAGTCTGAGGATGGTAGGTAGTGCTGAAGTTTAGATTTGTACCCAAATAAGGAAACAATCCCTTCTGAAAATTGGAAGTGAACTTGACATCTCTGTCAGAGACTATTGCCTCAGGAAATCCATGCAATTTGAAAACATCCTTCCTGAAGATCTTTTCAATGTCATCAGTTTTATGCATAGACTTAACTGGTATAAAATGTGTTTCCTTCGTCAACTTTTCCACCACAACCATGATGGAATCATGTTGTCTCCAAGTCATTGGAAATCCTGTAATAAAATCCATGGAAATAACTTCTCAGTTCCATTTTGAAACTAGCAAATGCTGCAACAAACCTTTTGGGTGTTGATGGTCAACCTTCACCTGCTAACATTTCATGCACCTTGAAATATAACTAGCTATGTCCTTTTTCATTCCTGGCCAAAAGTACTACTTTCTAGTTGTAGAAATTGTCTTCTGATATCCTGGGTGACCAGAATATGGAGCTTGATGGATTTCATCCATAAGAACTCTCCTCAAATCTGCTACATTTGGAATATAAATTTTTTTCTTATAAGTAAGAAGACCATCTTCTTCTTATTTATATCCCTCATACTTCTTTTCAAGGATTTGCTGCTGAAGCTTGTCCTTGACCTAGACATACAATTCATCTTCAACAACATGATTAACAATCCGTTGCCTCAACTTCGATTGGAAAATAGTAATGGATTCCACATGCATTTTCTGCACCTTCCTGCTGAGTGCATCAACTATATTATTCTCTTTTCCCTTTATGTGCTTGATTTCAAAATCAAGCTCACATAAAAAATATAGCCATCTATCTTTCCTAGCACTTACAGTAGGATGATTAAATAAATACTTCAGACCACAATGGTCTGTCCTCAGCTCAAATCTTCTTCCCATCAAGTAATGCCTCCACATCTTGAGAGCATGTACTATGGCTGCAAGTTCCATATCATGAGTGGCATAGTTCTTCTCATGTTCCTTCAAATTTCTTGACTCATAACATATTACATGGTTGTCTTGCATAAGAACCCCTCCAAGTCCTTGAGTGCATGCATCAGTACAAACCACAAATCTTTCTTGGGTCTGCAACTTTTAGTATTGGTGCACTTGTGAGAATATTATTTAGCTGCTGGAAGCTTTCTTCACACCTTGATTTCCATTCGAACTTTATCCCCTTCATTCGCAAAGAAGTGATGCAATGTGAAACCTTGGAGAGTCCCTCTATGAATCTCCTGTAGTATCCTGCAAGTCCCAAAAAATATATTACATCTATCACATTTCTTGGAGTAGGCCAATTCATAATGGCTTCAATCTTATCAGGATCTATAGATATACCATCTTCTAAGATAATGTGACCCAAATAATGAATTCTATCTTTATAGAAGTCATACTTGCTCAACTTTGCACACAACTGATGCTCCCTGAGGAATTGTAATGTCAATTTCAGATGTTCTTCATGTTCTTCCTCATTCTCAGAATAAATAAGGATGTCATCAAGGAAAAAAATAACAAACATGTCCAAATACCTGTTGAAGACACTATTCATAAGGCACATAAATGTAGTCAATGCATTTGTGAGACCAAATGGTATCACTACAAACTCATAATGTCCATACCTTGTTCTAAAGGTTTTCTTATGAATGTCTTCATCCTTGATTCTCACCTAATGGTAACCAGACCTCAAGTCAATATTGGAAAATACCTTTGCTCCTATCATTTGATCAAAGAGGTCATCAATTCTAGGAAAATGATATTTGTTCTTCACCATAACATTGTTCAGTTTTTTGTAATCAATACACAATATGAGTGTACCATCTTTGTTTCCCAAAAACAGAACTGGTTCTCCCCAAGGAGACACACTTGGACTGATATACTTATTTTCCAACAACTATTGCAACTACATCTTCATCTCTATCATTTCTAGTGTACTCATTATGTAGGGTGTCTTAGACACTAGTGTTGCTCCTGCAACAAGTTCAATTATGAAATCAATATCCCTCTTTGGAGGAAGCCCTAGAATCTCATCAGAAAAACATCCCTGAATTCCTGTAACACATTATAGTCCTCCAACCTAGGAGTTTCATTCTCTATTGCCTCCTAAATATGAGCTACATACAACTGGAAACCTTTCCTACAAAGCTTCTTCAACTGAATTGCTGAAATATGCCTAAAAAAATCACCTTTGGAATGCCTCTTACAACTATTGGGTACCCTTCTTCATCCATGCATTCAAAAGTCTTATTATAACACTCGAGCTTTACCCTATGAGATTCTAACCAATCCATTCCAATTATAACATGATAGGAACCAAGTGGTAGAACATTCATATCTACACAAGTGACCAATCCATTCATCACCAATGGACATTTCTCTACCACTTCACTAACCTTTCTCTTAGTTCTAGTGGCTAGTTAAACTAACCACGATTTTCTATGCTTTACTTTCTTAAAAGAACAAATCTCCACTAATCTAGGATTAATGTAACTATGAGTAGAACCAGTATCAATAAAATAGA
Organism: Pseudotsuga menziesii; assembly: GCA_001517045.1. Taxonomy (NCBI): domain Eukaryota; kingdom Viridiplantae; phylum Streptophyta; class Pinopsida; order Pinales; family Pinaceae; genus Pseudotsuga; species Pseudotsuga menziesii. The sequence goes on along the minus strand of LPNX010718357.1, from coordinate 54,415 downwards.
AACAGATTGCTCAACAATCTTACCTTCAACTTCAACCACAGTTGACTAGTGATATTCCTGGTGGTCCTCCAGTGATGCATAAATCCTAGGGACAGCCCTTGCTACTTGACCCATTGTTTCTACCTATTGGATGTTGTAATTTGGCCTTGCATTCTCATTCTCAAGTGGACAATTCCTATGCATGTGGGGTCCTCCACATTTCCAACATTGGAGTGGTTCTCTATTCTGTTATGGATCTCTTGGATTTTCTCCCACCACTCTAGCTAGCTGCTTCTCAACTTGGTATGGATGCTTCTATTTATTCATGAAATTAGAAGGTTTGAAAACTTTCTTCCCTTAGTTAGACTTTTCATTCTTCTTGTCCTTCCATGTCTTATGATAATCCGATTTTCCTTTGCTTTTCTCATATCAATACTTAGCTTTCCTTATCGCTTCTTCCATATTTCTAGGTACATAAAACTCAATTCTGTCTTTGTAAGACTGAGGAAATCCACTCAGGAGATATTGGATTTTAACCTTCTCATATTTGATGTACCTAGAATACCTCAATACTTCCAAGAACTTATTTTCATACTCTTCCATGGTCTGTTGTCCCAATCTCATCTCATGGAACTCTTTTATCTTATTGTCATAGTACCTTTCAGAGAGGTACTTCTGCTTGAAATACTTTTGGAACCGTTTCCTCACAATCTTCCTTTCATCAATCTTCTTCACTTTCCTGAAGTGCTCCCACCATATGGATGCTCTTCCATTCAAATTGAATATGGCTACCCTAGCCTTCGTATTTCCAGAGTAGTCTTAGACTTGGAAATATTTTCTCATCCCAAGAAGCCAAGCTTCAGCTTCTTGATCATTCTTTATCTCACCATTGAAGGTAGGAATCCTTTCCTTCTTAAACTCATCACATTAATGGTTCTGGTAATGCCTCTTCCTCTCATTCCTATAATAAGAAGAACTTTAACCACTAGTGGATCCTTCGGAGTTAGATGACCCACTAGGAGATCTCTTTCTTCTTATAGCAGTGCGCTTACTACCATCTGGTCTTGTTGTTTGGTCCCCATATTTCATCCTCCTTTGAATGTCTATCAAACTTTGCAACATGGCTGCATTCAACTAATTATGCTCCTCTCGATCCTTAACCAATCTTTCATTATCTTCCCTGTAACTTTGCATCTCGACCCTTAGGCTTCTCATGGTGGCTGCAAAATATGGGGGAGTATCTTGAAGCCTCCTCCCATTAGACTCATAACAAACTACCACCCTCGAAATGTATCCTAAATAAGGAATGGATTAGAATTTACTTAAAATGTAATTAGCATAGTTAATCACTTAAGGGAATTCCACCAGAAATATTTTCCAATGGCATGCGAACCCATGTGGTGGTAAACTGGTGTGGTTAATGATTTTGCACGGATAACGATGTGCGGTTAGGTAAAAATTTAGAATTTTCATGCACGGCAGTAACCATCAGCAAATAGTTTTACCCATTTAAATTTTACCTAGGACCTCCATCAATGGATGTTTTGACCCATTTCTATTTTTCCAAGAACCTCCATCAGCGGATTTTTTGACCCATTTCGATTTTACCCAGAACCTCCATCAACGTATTTTTGGACCCATTTCGATTTTACCCAGAACCTCTGATCAAACCAGGCCATCCGCCATCCTTAACCTCATTCACAAGCCCTGTAAGATAACCCTTTGAAGAAACCAAGTCCCTTCTTGAGAAAAACTAGCAAGATAACCCTGTGAACAAACCAGGTCCCTTCTTGAGAAAAACTAGAAAGATAACCTTATGAACCATAGATTGGTGGATCCCCTACATAAAAAAGAATCACTGATCAAATAAGATCAAATGTGATTCTAGATCAAACCAATTCAAATTGCATGGAAATTTTTTGAACAAAGGGTATAATTGTTTTTTGATATGGTTGTATTTCTGTTTGGGATCTGGTTGAAGGTTCAAGGAGGGTGACCAATGAAAGGGTTATGGCTATTGTTTTCTGTTTAATAGAATCCTTCCTTCTGATGGCCTTGGTGGAGGTGGAATTGGAAAAAGTGAATTCAAAAGGTGAGAAGCCCTTCCTTGGAAACAGGTTACATATTATAGGCTCAAGGTTAAGGGAAAAGGTAATATTATGAGCCTCTCCTCTTTTTGTTGGACCTGTTGGACTTGGTTGGGATGGTGGTTTCCTTCATACCCTTCATATGCCACCTTTGTGTACTTAATTTACCATATTGAAAATTGTTGAAAATCAATTTTTTTCATTTATATATTTTTATAAGGCTTGTATCATTTATTTTTTAATTTCGGTTGTATAATTTCAACTCACATGGGATGTGATTCCAGATCAAACCAGATCAAATTGCATCGAAATTTTCTGACCAAAGACAATGTATGATGGTGTTGGATAAGTTTTACACTGTCATATGTATTTCTTTTTTAGATTCTTCATTTTTATAAGGTTTGTAACATTCCTTTTCTAATTTCCATTGTACTTTTTTTTTCTAACCAGTTTGGCTATAACAGTTATTTACCAGATACTGTATATGCACAGTAATCAATTTTACCCCTATTTTTTTATGCATAAATCTTATAGGACTTGGAAGATTTTATTTTGTTGTGTATGCAATGCCATAACCCTGGTTACAAGGAGAAAATAAATTAATGGTTCTTACCAAAGGTTAGTGTAGCATTTATATTGTGCCTAGAGAGATAGATTGTTTTTTTCACTGTTTATTTCCAATTCAGAGATCCCCTGTTTAACCTGTGTGACCCCTCGATGCCATTGAGATATCCAATGAAAAAGAGTCCCTTATTCATCCCATGACTCTCGAAGAAGAAGTCATGAGCATGATGGTTGGCTCAACGTCTATCCCCAAGAGAAAGCACCAGGCTCAAAATCCCAGCTCCATGCCACTGCAAAATAGGAAAACCTGCACGTCGTCAAGAGTGTAAGTAGAAGGAAATACACAGACCAGGCCATTGAGCTCGGGAGCTGTCGAGTCTAAGGAACCTAGGGGCATCTCTGTTCATGATATTTTGGGGTACATCGCTTCTACGCATCCAAGAGAAAAGCTGAGGTAGCCAACGAAAATCCATAAGTATCCGCCAAAATTATCGTCGCTGCCGGAAGGGATGGTATGCTCAGTCAACATCATCCCTGCTTTGATTTAGTTGAAATTCAAAGACCATGACTTGTTGTTACTCAAAGATGTTAGGGATGATCCCTATGAGTCAGTCCTGACAGTTCTTGGTGCCCCAATTCAGTAGATTACTCAACCTTAGGTGAGTGGGTTAGACCAATCTGGATTGTTGGGGCTCATCAATATGCCTCATTTTGGGTGATTGAATGAAGCCCATGCGTGTGTTAAACAAATTTTGGCTTGTTTTCATGGGAGGAAACTTTGGTTGAATACACCCATCCTTGTTACAATAGAGTTAATTGTGAGCATCACAGGCTTGCCGAAGGCTGGGGAAGATCCGATGCAGCATATCCGTGGGAGGGATACTGACAAGAAACTTGCTAAGCAGCTGAAGGAGCACTTTGGCCTACAGTGGGATGGCCTTGCCTGCCATATTGATAGCATCAACTCATAAGTGGTGCATATCGGCGCAAGGATTCTGGAGAGTAATGTTGTTCAGGGAAATCAACCAGTCCAATGTGACTCGGGTGTTGTTGCATGCGCTCAAAAGTGTGCTGAGGGAGTGCAAATGAATTGGTCTTTGTTTCTGGTGAACTAGTTGCTAGAAGACGTTCTTGCTGCTCAGAGTGGGAGACCATTTTCATATAGTTGGTTTTTTATTCTTATTGCGCTAGTTGCCTAGATGGAACCTGAAGACTATCAACCAATGATAGTCAATGCGGTGAAGGTGTGCCGAGGCACACAATATTAGAACTTATGGTGGGTTGAAGAGCCTAGTCGACAAGAGGACTGTGCCATTCATTTTTGCATATATTGGGAAGCGTTGCAGGCTAGAGCCGTCATCATTCCTAAAGTATCTCCTTATGCAAAAACCAAGTATTAGTGGTTTATTCGGTTCGCCATCGGGCTGCACTCTATTTACATTCAGGCAAGGCGGGATCCCAACCGACAATGGCTACCTTTGGCTTACAAAGTCATGATGGAAGAATTGGATGCTATTGTTCAAGATTGTCCGAATGAATGGCGCAATCCAATGAGTTAGGAGGAACTGTCTAAGGAGCCACCCCTTGATGCCCCAGAAGAGCCTCCCCAAAAGGAGCTGAGTATTCACAACTCTAACAACGAGTCGTCGACAGACCCTGAGGCAGAAGCATAGCACATGCGGGAGGAGAATCACACCAAATGGCGCCAAGAATATGATGCAGGAAGTGGTATCATGCCGGGGATGGAGGACCAACTGCAATGGCTCATCAAAGCGGTCACTAACTCCTCTGAGGCTATGACACAGCCGATTCGAGAGTCGAACCATGAAGAATTTAGTGCGGTAAGAGATAGATTAAATTCCATTTTTGATATTGTTTCTAGGTACACATCTGCGATACCTATGATGCAGGACATCCCATCGATCAACATGGATCCTTGGACTAGTAATGTGCAAGTTCCCCCGACTACGATCAACATGGGAAGTGAGGAAGTACACCAGCTTTTGTGACCAATCCAGAGCATGGCTTTAGATATGATCAAGTTATCTGCTATGGCGTTGGTGGAGTTACAGCACATTTCTACCCTAGAACTGGTGGACTAACAAAAAGAGCTAACTGAGGTATATGTCTAGTCATAGAGAGAAACTAAGAAGGTGCAGAAAGAAGCAGAGGAGCTGCACCAGGTCCGGGTACAGCTGGCAAAAGAAAAAGTGGGATAAATAGATGCATTAAAGGTCGCGCAAGCTGAGATTCAATGAAAGGATATTGAGGAGATTACTGAGCTGAAGAAGATATAAGACTGCCTGATTATTGAACAAGCACACCTGTGTGCCAGATGCGGTGAAGTCGAGCAAGATATTTCTGAGTTTTTCCAGCACATTTTTTAGAGCACAACCAAGCTCACCCTAGTCGATAAGGCCAAGCGATTGGGGAAAAATATTGTCCAGATCCAAGATACCAACCTAATGCTCAATGCACTGGTACAACCTACGACACCACCAGAACAAGTTGCAGAAAGGAAGGCTTCCATTGAAGAAATCGTGACTCAGTTCAAAACCATGGAGCAATAGGCCAAAACAATTATGGAGGTGACAACGCAGTTTTGTTAGAGCGTTTTCCAAGATGAGTAGCTCAACAAGATAATTACGCAGGTGCAAGAAGCTAAAGGTCAACTAACAACCTTGAAGACGTCACTGTGGGAAATTCCACTGATGGTACAAATCACTAGGGCCAAGGAATTGAAGGATCTTCAGCAGTGAGTCTCCCATGCCCAAGAACGCCAACAAAAGCATCGTGCTCAGCTAGATGAATTTCAAGACAATGGTGGATAGTTGGCGGTTCATTAGAGAGAATTTGAAGTAAAAAATGGGCCTCATAAGAGATGTACTACAAAAATATAAGATATATTAAAATATTATGAGTTAGGGGTTTTATGGGGTAGGTATATATGACAACTCATCTCCTACACTACTTTTTATGCACAATATAAATAACCATGGTTGAGTTACTTTTCTAAATTAACTATCAATAAAATTAATTAAATAACTCTACAATGATGTGACTAAGATTCATCGTAAATTCCCAAAAAATTATTGTCCTTTAGCATTTATTTGTATTGAACTTGTAAATAAAATTAAACAAAAATGAATTTCATTTATATGCATAACTAACATATTTTTTTCATATAAATATCATTCATGAATTTAATTTATTTTAAAAGTACAACATTTAATATATATATATATATATATTAGTTTGAAATTATGACATTAAATACAAATGAGTGAATATATAATTTAAAATTAAAAAACATGAAAATGACAATATATTATTTTATAAAAAAATGTGAAAAGACATTTTTATGAATTATGAGTACTTTACTTGAAAATGACAATAATATTATTTTATGAGAAAGTGAATTGTAAGTACTTTACTTGAAAATAACAATAATATTATTTTATGAGAAAGTGTGAAATGACTTTTATTGTGAGTACTTCACTTTATGACTTAAAAGTATTTGTATCACTACCTTGGTTAACTATGGGTTTTCATCCACCATAGAAAATGTGACAAATAAGCATTCTTAACTCATGCAATGCCACCTCAAACATGGGGGATGATGTCATCTACTAGAATGTAATTGGTTGATTTTTATAGTACATTTTGGTCCTTTTGAGGCCCATTTTTTACCTCAAATTCTTTGTAATGAAACCAGTCACCACGCTGCAGCCAATGTAGGAGAATCGACATATGGTCGACGATAAGGCTAGAGAAGAGCACCCGATGCAGCAGGATTTGACTAATTGTCAGAGTATTGCCGACAAACTCCAACTTTAGGTTCGTGAGATCATGTAGCAATTCAAATATTTTAAAGCATGAATGTCGACATATACCCTGTCAACATAACATGGCTCGGGGATGAGCCACAAGACTGTGTTGGGGGCCTGTTGGCAAGGGTTTTGATAAGTGATTTTCCTAGTGTTGCGGAAGCTTTGTAAGCTCACGCGGCACTGCACAAAGCTAGATCAGCATGATGGGTGGAAGAATAACTGTTTTGAATACTTTATATATTATTTGACCAAATTTTGTCACAATAGGTCATTAGCAGTAATAAGTTAGTTAGAAGTGGACCTTCAATGTAAAGGCGCAAGCCTATTTATAGAATTAGTTTTTCAATTGAATATATGTAGCATGATCAATTGGATTGATCGACAACCTTATGATTATGGCATGAGGTCTAGTGCGATCTAGTTTTGAAGAATTTTCTGTTGTATCTACGATCTATCTGGGTTATTTTCTGATGTATTCAGCCTTCGATTGTGGAGAATAATTGTGTGTTTTGGATCCTTTGTGCAAGATTAATATGATATGACAGTTGTTGAACAAATCTTACCTTATATTCCTGCTACAATCTAATATGTTATGATGTTGCGATATGTTTTGTTATGATGATGCTGCGATCTATTTTGTTATGATGTTGCTGTGATCTAGATCTATTATGATATGATGTTGGTCTAATCTAGATCTATGATGATGCTGTGATCTATTTTATTCTATTTCTGTTATATTGATGTTGATGCGATATGTTTTAAGTCTGTTACATTTCTGTGCATTATGAGTCAAGATGTTTATGATTGATGTTTCTCCACTAGCGATACTGAGAAAAATGTATGATGCAATCTATAGTTGTGGAAATGATTTAATATCGACTGCATAGTTCTAGATCCAATAGTTATGTTTTCTCCCAGTCAGATCCCATATCCTCTGTCCTCACTTCCAGAAACTCAGTTTCGATAGCTCTCCCTTGACCATCTCAGGTGAGACTTCGTCCGCTCTGTGGATGTTGCTGGTCAGGGTAAAACATGTCTGCGCCAGTGCTCAAGGAGATCGCACTGGTTGGGTGTCGACAGAGTGAGAATGCTTGTCGATGAGGCTTTGTTGGTGGGCTTCTCCAAAAATCGAAACACAAGATCGTGAAGGACAACCACATGGGACTAAGCGACCCTATAGTGACAAAGAGGATGAGTAGACCCAGGCTACGCCCAGGGTAGAATAAAGGTCAAATCTTGGTAGCAACGTGTCCACACCTTCATGCACTACTCCACCCTCAGGAAGATATACGCAATCTAAATCGACATGTTTGATGTGCCAAGAAACATCCAGCAGTAAAGAAACATCTATAGGAAGAAGGCCTAGGATGGCGGGAGATGATATGAAGCTACCTATGTTCCATGGAAACAACATTGATGACTCAGAGAAAAAAATGTTTTTATGTGAGGCAGTCTAGACTTCCAGAAAAAATACATATGACAATGTAAAGAAAGGCCAATTAGTGACCACCCTTCGAGGTCGTGTGCTCGATTTTTATATGAGATTCATACAGGTTCCACAAGGGACCACTATGAATAATTTGAATGAGATTCGGAAGGGACTGCTTGAAGAATTCAAGAAACCAAAATATGAAGTACAGTACATTATGGAGCTGAAGGAAATTAAACAATTCCCTAATGAGATGGTTTGGGACTTTGACCAAAGGTTTAATACACTGATGGCATGGGTCAACTTTGATATGAGTGACGTCAAAAGCAAAGAATGGTTCATTGTGGTTTTGGTCCCTCATATCCGACATCCATTGATGCAACAAAAGATTGCGACACAGAGAGAGGCTCTGGAAATTGCAATGAAGCTGGAAGCTTTACTTGTCATAGAATATGTTATTGGCATGAACCAAATCCAGGCGCAGCTATAGAACCTGATGCTTCAGTTGCAGGACACCAAGAATATGAAAGAGGAACAAGATGACCTGTGGTGCACTCAGTGTCATTGGGTGGACACACCAAAGATACTTTCCCTACCTTCCGAAATTATCTACTATCAAGAGCACCAAATCCACTGAGTTGCAGTGGTGTGCCATCATGTTTCATATGTCAAGTTTATGGGAATTGACATAAATACTATACCTACATGCATAAAATGATTACGAAGCCAGCAAGCTTATATTGCACATTTTTTCGCTTAGTTAGGCATGAGGATAAGGACTGTTGAGCTTATGATCTTCTTCAAGAGTGGACACACGATTCATATTTCATGAAAGGTGAAGATACATGGATGCTACAATGACCACAACGATAGGTGGTGTATCCTCCACCTCATATCCATTATACGTCACCACCACATATGTAGTTTATTCTGTCACAGCCGCAACTCATGTCATAGTCACAGTTTGCGCCACAATCACAGTTTGCATCACAACTATAGATGCCAATGGCTCCACCGCAGCCGTAGTATGTCCAAGTAGTGCACTACGTCCAGTAGTAGACAAATCCCCTATAGCAGTAAGTGGCCCAACCCCAGTATCAGCAGCAAGTAACTCAACCATAGTACCAGCAACAAGGAGGATTCCACGGAGTAGTCAGGGGAAGAGGAGGTTTCGGTCAAGGAGAAGGATGAGGTCATGCATCAATGCAATGTTACAATTGTGAGACATTCGGGAACTATCAGAGGGATTATCCTTATTTGTAGTTTGTATAGTGTACAATAAGCGATCATACTGTTGAGAATTTCCCTCATCTAATTGCAAAATGGCAGGATGAAAATGTTTTGCTATTGCAAAATTAGAACCAGTTCCAGTCCCAGAATCAGATTCCAGTACAAAATAATAATGTAAAGAACCTTATGAATCCACCACTGAACTAGAATCCATCTCTGGACAAGCCTCCATCATAGAACCAAAACCAAGGGTCGACGGTTGCGACAATTCTAACAAAACCACGAACAGAGGATGTTGATGTTGAGATTGTCACTCGAGGAGGCACGAGGACTAGAGAAGATGGACCACATCCAAAATTTTGACTGCCTGGAAAGAGAAAGTACATTTTGATATCGTGAATGAGAGAGATAACTTTTTCAAGGCTCATGAGGCGATTGGGAGAAATCCTTTTAAGACACCTATTTTTGGCATTCCTTTTGCTTTTGATTCTTTGTTAGAGGCTGGAGCATTGCGATAGTATGGTACTTTACAAAATTTATTCGAGAGTTGTTTATCCCTTGGAAGAGATCTCAATTCTCTAGTTGAGATCGAGAAGTTTTTGCACTGTCTGGATAGAGAGTTGCAGGACTCAGCGGTGAATTATTTACAAAAGAAAAAGGCAGGCAAGGAAATGCAAACGAACATCCAGATTGGGGTATATGAAGTGAATTTAGTTATTTTGGATATCGGTTCAGACGTAAATATCCTGACAAAGTAGATGTGGAAAAATATGGGGCAACTGACACTTGGTTGGTCCCTAGTGCAGCTGAGACTGGCTAATCAGGCCAAAGTCCAACCAATCGGTCGTGTGTTAAATTTGGTCGTAGATGTCGAAGGTATGAGGACTTGTGCTGATTTTGATGTAATCAAATTCGTTGATGGAGGATTCTCCTATCCCATGATGCTAGGGATTGGATGGGTCAATGATAGCATGGTCGTGATCAATTTTAAGAAGCGGTTGATAACATTTGAGAACCAGGATATCCGAGTCATCACCCCTATGAATCCTAATGAAGGAAGGTGATATATTGAACCTGTCAAAGATGATGTTTTTGGAGGATGGGATCATGCTTACAATATTTCTAAATATTATTTCCATCTTACTATTAACAGAGAACTAGATTGGCGCAGCGTTAGCTCTGTATCCTCTGATTTTGATGATGCATTGGAAAATTGGAAAAATCGGATGCATGAAGTATCATTTAGAAAAATGTGGGTTGATCACGCAGTCGCTCCGCCATGTTGCAACTGATATCGTTGAGTTGTTGATTTATGAAGGACTATCAGAACTACCTGGGTTCCTCAAGGAGTTTTAAGTGAAGGTATCTCAAGATAAGCGCTTGTTGGAATTAGGAGAAGCACTGAAGGACAATACAGCACGCTGGTGAGCAGCTCATAAAGAGACCATTCATGAATGGGCACAGTGTCGACGGTTGATGACCATGCGCTTTGGAGATATGGAGTTATATCACACTGGGAGATAGATGGAAAAAATGACCCTTGTAGTCATCTGAGGGAATACCAAACTCTGTAAGAATCATGACCCAAGGATGAATGGGTCCATTCATTTATTCACACACTGGATGAAATTCCAAGGTCATGGTACATATCTGTGGAGCTACATAGAACAATAACCACACGGGAGGAATTGACGGGTTGCTTTGTGCAGACCTTTAGTTTCAAGGATGTCAATCCTGCTATCTAAAACACACTTCATATCATCCACGATGTGGTCCTACAAGTTGTACCGGTTGCATATCCAGTAGACCCGCATGCACTGTGCCATATGCAATCAATGATGGAATGTTATAATATATCTGGTGAACCTGAGGATGACAAAGAGATTTGGAATATTACTATTCTAGAGTCAAAAGGAAGAAGAAACGTTGCAGCACTAGACATACCGACTCACCCTATGAGTCAGCCACTGACGATAAAAAACGTTAACATTGGGATGGATGAAAATCCAAAGTTTGCAAATATTGGGGACTATTGGGATGAGGAAACTATGGCCAAAATCATGGATCTTCTGCATGAATTTTAGGACCTATTCCCAAAAAAATTATCAGAGATGAAGGGGATATTTGGTGACTTAGGGAAAATGAGAATCTCACTGAATCCGGATGCAAAACCAGTGAGGCAGCGACCATATCACCTGAATATATGATACAAAGAAAGAGTCAAGGCTAAGCTCGATTGGATGTTGGATGCAAGAATCATTGAGCCAGTAGAAGAATCAAAATGGATAAGCCCTATGGTGGTCCAAGACAAGAAAAATGTCGATGTACGAATTTGTGTCGATCTAAGAAAGTTGAATGATGCTTGCATGCATGATCCCTTTCCAACACCATTCACTAATGAGGTTCTTGAAGGAGTAGGAAATCAAGAAATGTAATCTTTTACATATGGATCTTCTGGTTATCACCAGATAAGAATTGCCAAGGAAGACCGCCATAAAACCACATTTGTCACCAAATGGGGTTGTTTTGAATACACGGTGATGCCCTTTGGGTTGAAGAATGCATCTGTGATATTCTATCGAGTCGTTGTCGCTGCATTCAAAGATTTTATTCAAAAATTTCTGCAAGTATATATAGATGATTGGACAGTATACGTGTTGATTAAGGATCACTTGGAAAACCTACGCTTGATGCTGGAAAAGTGTCGACAGCATTAGATCGCATTAAATTCAAAGTGCATCCTCTGTGCACCTTTTGGGATATTGTTGGGTCATATCATTTGTAAGGAGGGGCTTTTGATTGATCGAGTGAATATTGTGCTCATTCTAAGCCTGCCACCACCTATAAATATGAATATTCTTAGAGCGACAGTGGGACACACTAGGAACTATTGCAAGTTTATCTGTGGTTATGTTGCAATTACTGCCCCCATGGAGACAATGTTAAAGAAGGATGTCACATTCGTATGGAGCCAGGAGTGTCAAAGTAGCTTTGACACATTGAAGGTGAAGATGGATTTAGCACCCATACTTGTGTTCCCCAATTGGAACAAGGAGTTCCATGTCAATGTCGGTTCCTCATCCATTGCGCTGGGAGTGGTAGTCTCACAACCAGGAGAAGGATATCTAGATCACCTGATTTCCTTCGCTAACAGGAAGTTATGGTTTGTTGAGAAGAATTACATGGCCGAAAAAAGAGAGGGGTTGGCGATGGTATATGCACTGCAAAAGTTCAGGCATTATCTCTTGGGCGGTATTTTCAAATCTTTCATTGACCATTCGGCTTTGAAATATCTAGTTAATAAACCTATGTTGGGGGGGGGGAAGATATGTCGCTAGCTACTTCTCTTTCAAGAGATTGATTTCGAAATAATCATGAAGCCAAGACACTTGAATGATGGTCCTAATCATCTGTCCCACATTGAAATAGGAGAAGATCCCACCAATATTGATGATGGATGGCCAGATGCGGAGTTGTTTCGAGTTGATATCGCGGATGACCATTATGAACCAATAATTCAGTTCTTGGAAACCGGAGTTGCAGCAGAGGAAATGTCAACCAGTCAGAAGAAGCAGTTGGTAGTGAATGCTTCATATTTCTATTTGATCACTTGGCACTTATACAAACTTGGACCTGATGAGATCCTGCGATAGTGTGTTCTACCTCATAAACAAGGACAAATTCTGGCAGAAGTACATTCAAGAGTTGTGGGTGGACATTATGGAGGATGGGATACTGTGTGTAAGGTACTGGGCATCGGGTTATGGTGGTCTACTTTGAATAATGATGCT
>LPNX010718357.1:0-40910 GCA_001517045.1 Pseudotsuga menziesii | reverse complement strand
TGTGATTTGGTCAAATCAGCAATAAATGTAGATAGTGAAGAGCAGTTAGCCGACAGTGCTCGTTGAAGCGACACGCATTTATGGCTGATACAACCGTTAGCATGCCAGGATTGCCAATGGATTCAGGTCGTTAATGCGGGATTTGGTCATGATTGCTATGATGGATTTGGAAATGATGAAGCTAGATTAGTTATTCACTATAAAAAGGTGAGGGATGTAGGATGAAGGCATCATTGTGCTCACTCGATTTGAGTGAACTACATATCCAAGTGAGTTGGAAGAATTGTGAGTAGCAGCTAGGGTGTGTGATTGGGGCATGTTAAATCGCTTAGTAAGGTTTGTTGGTGCGACATGCTAAGAAACCCCAACACTCTGGATATTTCAAGTGAGTAGGAGTCACCTATCCATCCAACTTCCATAGTGGAAGAAATCATGAGTATGTCAGTCAGATCATATTTGATCCCTTGATGCAAGATGAAGGCTCAGAAGCCAGGATCAACGCTGCCATAGAAGGGGCAGACGTGCACTTCTATTAAGGTGAAGGGGGAGGGAACTATGCAGATGGGACCATCCAGTTCAGGATATGTGGAGTATGCAGTGCCCAGGGCCTTTTCCATTAATGATATCCCTAGATATGTCGCTCCTACGTGACCTGGTGCAAAGCTCCAATGGTTAACAAAAAATTAGAAGTACTAGCCGAAAGCACCACTGCTGCTAGAAGGGATGACGTGCACTATGGACATTATCACTACCTTGATCAAGATGAAGTATGAGGACCATGACTTGTTTCTATTTAAGGGCATAGTAGAAAATCCTTACATGTCCTTTCCTTCGATTCCATGCGCACCCATTGAGCGTATTCCACACCCATGGGATCAAGGATTGAGTAAATCTAGGTTGTTGGGACTTATCAACATGCCCCATTTCGGAAAGTTGAATGAAGTGCATGCATGCATCAAACAGATCTTGGCATGTTTTCATGGCGGCACATTGTAGTTGGATATACCAATTGCAGTTACAGTGGACATGATTTCAGACATCACGGGGCTTCCAAAGGCTGGGACAGACCCTACCCAATATATCAGAGGAAGAGACAATGACAAGAAGCTTTCTTAGCAAATGAAGGAGAGATACATATTGTAGCGAGATGGTCGTGCATATCGCATCAACAGCATCAATGACCAGGTAGTGCATATTGGTGTCTGTATCATATCTAGTAAAATTATGTGGAAGAATCTCCCAATCCAATGCAATTCAGGGGTGATTTCTTGTGCTCAACAGTGTGCTAAGGGAGTCCAAATTAATTGGTCCCTCTTCTTATTGAATCAACTAATGGAATATGCAGTCGTAGCTCAGGCCGGGGAGCATACTTTCTCTTATAGTTAGATGTTGATCCGCATTGCTTTGGTGGTTTGTATGGAGCCAGAAGACTACTAGCCTATGTCTATTGAAGCGGTTAAGGTGTGAGAAGGAGAATGATACCAGAATTTATGGTGGGTAGAGGATCCCAATTAAAAAAATGATTGCATGATCCACTTCTAGATCTACTAGGAAGCACTACAACCTGCAGCAGTCAAAATTCTACACTTGTCAAATGCAGCAACAGTAAAATATCAAAGGATCTTGTAGTTTTCCATCGGACCCCATTCAATCCATATCTAGGAATGGTGAGACCCTGATAGGAAATGGTTTCAATGGCCTATAAATTTACTAATGATGAAGTGGAATTCATAGTTCAGGACTGGCATGCTAAATGGAGCAAACTAGTTAGTGCCGAAGAAATATCGATGGGACCGCTTGCAGATGCCCCTGTAGAGCCTGTACGAAAAGACCAGAGTACTCATGAATCGTATGGAGAGTGATCGATCGAAACTGATCCAGAATCCCAATGCATCCTCAAGGAGGGAAGAACCAAACAACACATGGATTTTGATGCGGGAAGTAACTCCATATCAGCGTTGGAAGCCCAATTGCAGCGGATCATTAAGGCTGTCATGGATTCATCTGACATTGCTGTGAAAGGAAAGTGCCAGCCCAACCATGAAGGTCTTATTGCGGTAAGAGCTAATTTATATTCTATCTATGATTCCATCATGAAGACAACACCGGAGAGTGCCACTGTGCAGGAACTCCAGTCTATTAGCACTCAGCCATGAGTCAGGAACGTTCAGGTTCCCCTAATTGCAATCGATGTAGGAAGTGAGAATGTGAACTCCTCCTTGTAGCAGTTACAGGGTGTTACAGTGGATATCAATAATCTATCAACCCGGACCATCATACACATGCAGCCGGTAACCAACCAGGAGTTGGCCGATAGGTAGAAAGCACTCTGTGACGGGTACTTCTGGTCACATGAGGAAGCTATGAAGCTGAAGATAGAGGTTGAGGATTTGCGCCAGGTGAAGGAGAAGATACCAGCTGCAAAATCATAGGAGGTCGTAGCATTGCAGATGGCATAGGACGATTTGAAGAGGAAAACTACTGAATATATCATTGACCTAAAAAAGTAGACCGACCACCTGATTATTGAGAATGTGTAACTGGTTGCAAGTAGAGGAAAGGTAGAAGCAGCTCTTGATGAGGCATGACAATCTATGAAATCATGGTAGAACTTGATGCAGTCTCCAAATCCAAGCGACTGGCCGAGGTCATCATCCAGCTCCAGCTATCCAACAATCTGCTCAATGCTATGGTCTACCCAGAAATGCTACCAAAGTAGGTTGTGGAGTGAAAGAATTCCATCAAAGCGATCACGACACAGTTTGAAGCAATGTAACAGGAAGCAAAGAAGATCTTGAAGGCCACGACACAATTTTGGGGAAGTGTCATCCAAGATGAGAAATTACACCAACTGACCAAGAAAGCACGAGAAACTGAAAGACAGTTGACAACGTTGAAGATGACATTAAGAACAATTCCACCCATGATTCAGCTTACGCATTCCATCGAGCTAAGAGAAGTGAAGCAAAGAGCCGCAAAGGCACAAGAATGACAGCGCAAGTGTAGCGCCCAACTAGATGAGTTCCAAGAGATTGGAGCGTAGTTGGATATTAAAATAGTCTCCGCACTGTAGGCTGTGCAAGATGCCAAGAAGACAGTGAATACGAAGTTGGTGGAGAACCCTGTGAAGAAGGACCTACTTGGTTGTAAGGATGAAGCTTAGAAATTTGAAGCATAGGTCGAGGAGATCTCGTAGCAGTACGAGGAATTCAAGACGAAGATGACGAAGTACACCCTTTCCATCTGACATGGCTCGAGGATGAGCCACAAAACTGTGTTGGGGGCCTGTTGGTAGGGGTTTTGGGGTAAGTGAGTTACGCAACACTGCGAAGGCTGCGCAAGCTCATGCGACACCTCACAAGGAAAAGATAGCGCGATGGGCAGAAAACAAACTGTTTTTGAATAATTTATGCATCCTTTTGTATCAGTTGACTACATTTTGTGGATATAGGTCATTAGTGATTAAGTCAGTTAGGATTTAGTTAGAAGTGGACCATGAATGTCAAGGTACAATCCTATATATAGAATTAGAATTGCAAATGAAAAAAACAAGTTGTAGTAGAGATCAAGTGAGAGATTGAATCTTGTGTTATCAGTATGCGATCTTGTGCGTCAATTTTTCTCTCACTGTGGAGAAAGACAGTTGTTGTTTTGAATCTGTTGCATAGAAAGTAATATGATATGATGAATGTTGATCTAAATCACTATTGTCTTTTTTCTATTTCTGGTTTTATGTGTCGTGATGTCAATGATGAATGTTTGATGATTATGTTTTATGAATGATTAATGTGATATTGTTGTGATGAATAAATGAATGATGCAATATGTTAGATCTATGGTTGTAGTGGTATATCTGTTATGAATGATGTGATGTATGATGAATGGTTCTGTTAGATATGATAGCTAATATGATGAACCGATGTTTCCCTAAATCCTCATCCTTACTGCAGAAACTTGGTTCCAACAGCTCTCCCTCCAACATCTCGGGTGAGACTTCATCCACTCCGCGGGTGTTGCCGGGAAGGGTAAAACCTATCTGGGATGGTGCTCAGGGAGATCGCGTAGGGTGAGTGTTGATAGAGTGGGAACCCCTGTCGACAAGGCTTTGTTGGGTGGTTTGTTCCAACAAATCCTACACCAGAGTTTCCCGATGAAGCTTATAAAGATAAAGGTAAACATAGAATTTCTAAATTTGAAATAGGTACTTGTTCAAAACCCTCATATATTGAAGAATTAAAGAAACAGGAGAATCCTACACATCAAAAAATTATGGAATCACTATAATAAGTTGAAGCCTTGAAAAATTCACTACAATATTTTAATGATCAAAATGAAAATATAAATTATTCTAACGAAAAGTCAATGATAGAAAATAGGAGGTTGAGTGAATATCTATATGAGATCAATGCAATAACAACCTATAAGGAAGTAATAAGAATAAAGAGGCTCACTCAACAACAAAATGAGGAGTTCATTGGTCAAAATAAAGAACTCCAAACCAAGGTTCAAACAATGGATGCAAAGTAATCTTGGATGGAAAGGAGATCACAGGCACTTGATGTACTGACAATGTTTGCTGAAGTAGCTAAGAATATTTGATTGTCTGTGTTTGAATACAAGTCAAATTCTGTTGAGACTATTCAGGCGTAGGAATCAGGTCATATTTCAATAATATTTGAAATGATAGATGGAAGATTTTATTTTATGTTATTCATCATTGTTTTCCAGTTGTTAGTGATAAATGGAAAATTCTATGTTATGAGTCATAGATATAGATAGAGTATGTATCATATTTTCTCTATTTTTGGTTTATTCGATCCATAAATATTGGATCCCAAAACTGTTATTGTATTAAAACATTTTTTATAAATATGATAGTGAAGAATAGGATATCATCTATAAGACATGTATTTTATCTTTTAATGGCTTATATAAAGACTATATTGGAATGATATTATATTTGAGATGAGCCCATTTTGTTCTTTTATCATAATGAATTTTATGTTGACTATGAGCACCTAATTCATAATTTTGTTCTCTGATAAATGTTTTTTATCCTAGAATACTTGTGAATGGGTTAATGTTTACTATGCATTCTTAATATGAATCTTTCTATCTATACAATGCATACTCATAGACTTTTTGTTTCCTCATAGCTTAGTCATCTTTGTTGTTTTATTACCTTATACCTGATCTCCACTTTACCTTTGAAAGATATTCATAAGCCAAAATATAGTCATATGACTAAAAACTTCAATATTAATTGGAATTTGAGCCTTATTAGTCTAGGTACCGACTCGAGTGATAACATCTTCTGGCACCATCACCGTGGAACGAAGAAACAAAATTAAGTCTTCCTTGGGTATTTAAATTTTAAAAGTATGATTTTCGAAGGTGAACGAAATCAGTGTATCTTTAGACTACATTTTTCACCTATAGTTCAAAAAACATTAGAGTGGCTTCCAAGAGAGTTGGAACTAGGGGAAATCCTTCATCTACTTTACATACAACAGTTCCATATCCATAGAAATTGTTAAGGGAAGCTATACAAAAGCTTAATTCTACATCAAAGAGTACTCATCAGTATACACCAGTTTCTAAAACATAAAGTGAATTTATTTAGTCCTCTTCTTTTTTAAGTTTACCAATAGTTGAAGAAGAAAAAAGGAATAAATAATAATCTATCCTCATTCCTGATTTTCATAATCCTAGTCCAGTTGATAGTTTTATAGTTTATTCTAATCCTTTAACATCGGAGGATGTAAAGGAAGACATTATGAACTCTGGACAATTTGATTAATGTAAGCCCTCATCATCTCTTTATAAACCTCTTACTAGTAGAATTCGCATTATCCAAATAAAGGTTAGTTTACCACATTTTCATATTCAACCATCAACTTTTCAGGTTCAAAAACCTCCTTCACAGGCTTCTCCAAATATGTAAGCTCAACCTCATAATATGATGGATTCATAGTAGCTACTAGATATGCCCCATTATTCTTATCCCAACCTCTAAGCTCTTCCTAGTGGAGACTATCAGAAGTATCTCCCAATATTCAATGGTCAAGGAGAGGTTACAATAGAGGATGTCACATACCCATACCCTGATTATCATGCGGAATTGAAAATTTCTTAAACAACCTTTGTTCTTCCTTGAAACCTAGGGCATGGTTGTGGAAACACTATTCAACAGTCATGTTGTCACATCCCATCCCATCCGCCAAAGACAGAGAGCGCGACCATTTTTGCTACCCAATCAATGCAGGAGCATCTAGCTCGAAGTTCATTGCATTCTTTGTCGATTTCCGATTTTTGTATAACTCTATAGAGGCGTGAATTCATCTTGCATTTACTTTATTCAAGTCTGTCTATAAATTCTCCAACTTCCCAATAGCATAGAAATTGATCCTTTCAGTGATCAATTCGATGATCTATGAAGAAAGATATCATAGGAGATCAAACAGTGGAGAAATATCACGATGAAAATTGATGGTCACCATCTGTCCCACATCTAAAAAAATATCAATGGCTAAGAATCAACTCGCAAGAAGCATTGATGCAGATATATTGAGTTTGCAGAATCGGGGAATATGGAAATTGCGATCCTGCATCCTGCATCCCGCATCACGCATGAGGAATGGACCATTGCGGATCTAATTATTTACAGAAAAGAGAGTTTGGGAAACTACATCCTGCATCCCGCAAGTTGCAGAAAACAGAATGTACAAAACGACATTTCCACACCCCACATTCTACATCCCGCAAGTTTTGGAAGGAGATTTCTGTAAGGAAATTCGAGCTGTTAACTGAAGTCTTGGACATATTTGGTCATTCAGGACATCACCAATCTAGAAATCTAAGCCTTATAAATTAAATTGAAAATGCATTGAAAGAAAACATACATAAATGCATACAATTGCAATTATACAATGGAACAAATTCATCTATTCAACACATTAAACATATTCATCATATTTCATCAAGTAGTTAAAAATGCAGAGATTAACATAGAGATACAAATCTTGAAAGAAGCTTCTCCCACAACAAGCAACATCGTTGTAACGTTCCACCCAACCATAGGCCAATGCGCTCATCAATCTCTTAGCAACACTTCCACCCCTGAGCTAGGCATGATTTTGACAAGGAATAAGGAACACTAGTAGGATCACACATAGCCAAGAGTAAAACAAAATTCAGCCAAGAAAACACAAGTGGGTTTATCAGGTTGTAAGCAAAACAAGCCGAAATGATGGGTTTCATAGGCTACTCAGCCAAGCCATCTCAATGTTGGGTTTCACAGGCTATTCATCCAAGCCATCTAACAATTGGGTTTCACAGACTGCCCATAGTCAATCCAACTAATATTTGGGTTTCACAGGCTACCCACAGTCAAGCCAACATTCACATTAGGGACCAGCCAAGCCAACAGATGGGTTTATTAAGGAACACAGCCAAGCCATCTCACTGCTGGGTTTATAAGGCCACAAAGGAGTTGGAAAGGCTAAATGCTAAGCTAGTGATCTCACCTATAGAGATATGGACACCTACACTAGATATGTCTTATCTTCTAAAACATCTGTACAACCAACACCAGGAAGCACCCCCTTCTCCTATAACCAGTCCCGCGGCCTATGCCTTCCCTTTCCAGTGCTAGTCAGGGTGTGCAAAGAATAAAAACAACCCCCTATATCTGTTTGTGAGGTTCCTTCTCACACTAGGTTTATCAAGCTAGTTCAGAACCAATTCCCCCTCCAAACCAGTTCAAACCAAGGCAGAATAGGCACGCACAGCAAGACACAAGATTATTTGCTGGCCATTTACTCCATAGAACCAAAATGGATTTCCTGGGCATGCACAATGAAGAAACAACTGAAAACATGAATGATAAAAACACAATAAATTTCAGCTACGTGAGAGCTCCATGAAAACGAAGGATGGATGTTCAAAACATCCTGCCGCTCCCCAAAAATGTGAGGGAAGGTGAAAACGTGAATCCATGAGGGGAATGAGCATACGTTCTTGGGTTGTTTCTTGCCCATGAAGTCAAAACACATATTTCAAAAATGGGTTCTCTACCCAATTCAATTTTTTTTTTGCCCATACTCTTACCATTCCCATGCAATAACTACCTCAACCAAATTCTGGCAGAAATAAATGATTGGGTAAAAGGCAAGAAATCAGAAGTTGATAGTATTTGTGGGTTTTCCTTTGACACGTGGATTTTCACAATGGCTCAAGGTTAAACATGCCCCCCTTATCCTTAGGAAATCATGCCCTCATCTCATTATTTGTTGCATCGACATAGTTGGTTGTGGGTTTTTAATTAAGTTGCATATTTACATGATGTCAAAAATTATAATGCATCAGCTAGCAAAAAATACCATCGGCATTGGTTTTAGTTGCCGAAACATAAAACTCTAAATCAATGGTGGGTCTTTTTCCTTCAGCTACACACCATGATTAACTACAAGATTTACATCATATGCATTTATTGCAAATGAGGTCAAAAACAGGGTCTTACATTCCCCTCCCCCTTCAATAGCACTATCCTTAGTGCTTTAGAAAATTGAACAAAAATTCTACACTAGTACCGTCGTCGGTGCTCCGTAGAATTGAACAAAAATGGATGTTCCAATCACATGGCATCCTCCATCTCCCATGTAGCCTCTTCAGGACCGTAGTGCTCCCATTGCACCTTTACCTACCCTATGGCTCGATTTCGAAGAATTGTGACCTTCCTATCAAGGATGCACATTGGCTCAATTTGGAACTCTCCCTCAGGTTCCACCTGAATCACATCTCAATTTATCACATGGTTAGGATCATGTACATATCTCTTAAAAAAAGAAACATGAAAAACATTATGAGCCTTAGTTCTAGTAGGCAATGCAAGTCTATATGCAACTAGACCTATTCTTTCAAGCAGTTCAAATGACCCATAGTATCTAGGTGAAAGATTGGCACAACTTCCAAGCTTCAAGGAACTCTTATTTTCCCTCACTCTGAGGCAAGCATGGTCCCCAACATTGAACTCTTTGTTCACCCTATGCTTATCTACATAGATTTTATGTCTGTCCTGGGATGCTTTTAGATTTTTCTTGATCTTTACAACCTCCTGCTCCATCTCCTTGAACAATTATGGACCAATCACAACCCTATTCACTGGATTATCCCAAGTCATTGGTGTCCTACACCCCCTGCCATACAAAGATTTATATGGACTCATCCCCAAGGATGCTTGCTACCTGTTGTTATATGCAAATTCTACCAAGTGCAAATAATCTTCCCACTTGGTTGGTTTGTCCATCACATATATGAGAAGCATGTCTTCAAGAACATGGTTAACTCTCTCGCTCTACCCATCAGTCTGAGGATGGTAGGTAGTGCTGAAGTTTAGATTTGTACCCAAATAAGGAAACAATCCCTTCTGAAAATTGGAAGTGAACTTGACATCTCTGTCAGAGACTATTGCCTCAGGAAATCCATGCAATTTGAAAACATCCTTCCTGAAGATCTTTTCAATGTCATCAGTTTTATGCATAGACTTAACTGGTATAAAATGTGTTGCCTTCGTCAACTTTTCCACCACAACCATGATGGAATCATGTTGTCTCCAAGTCATTGGAAATCCTGTAATAAAATCCATGGAAATAACTTCTCAGTTCCATTTTGAAACTAGCAAAGGCTGCAACAAACCTTTTGGGTGTTGATGGTCAACCTTCACCTGCTAACATTTCATGCACCTTGAAATATAACTAGCTATGTCCTTTTTCATTCCTGGCCAAAAGTACTACTTTCTAGTTGTAAAAATTGTCTTCTGATATCCTGGGTGACCAGAATATGGAGCTTGATGGATTTCATCCATAAGAACTCTCCTCAAATCTGCTACATTTGTAATATAAATTTTTTTCTTATAAGTAAGAAGACCATCTTCTTCTTATTTATATCCATCATACTTCTTTTCAAGGATTTGCTGCTGAAGCTTGTCCTTGACCTAGACATACAATTCATCTTCAACAACATGATTAACAATCCGTTGCCTCAACTTCGATTGGAAAATAGTAATGGATTCCACATGCATTTTCTGCACCTTCCTGCTGAGTGCATCAACTATATTATTCTCTTTTCCCTTTATGTGCTTGATTTCAAAATCAAGCTCACATAAAAAATCTAGCCATCTAGCTTTCCTAGCACTTACAGTAGGCTGATTAAATAAATACTTCAGACCACAATGGTCTGTCCTCAGCTCAAATCTTCTTCCCATCAAGTAATGCCTCCACATCTTGAGAGCATGTACTATGGCTGCAAGTTCCATATCATGAGTGGCATAGTTCTTCTCATGTTCCTTCAAATTTCTTGACTCATAACATATTACATGGCTGTCTTGCAAAAGAACCCCTCCAAGTCCTTGAGTGCATGCATCAGTACAAACCACAAATCTTTCTTGGGTCTGCAACTTTTAGTATTGGTGCACTTGTGAGAATATTATTTAGCTTCTGGAAGCTTTCTTCACACCTTGATTTCCATTCGAACTTTATCCCCTTCATTCGCAAAGAAGTGATGCAATGTGAAACCTTGGAGAGTCCCTCTATGAATCTCTTGTAGTATCCTGCAAGTCCCAAAAAATATATTACATCTATCATATTTCTTGGAGTAGGCCAATTCATAATGGCTTCAATCTTATCAGGATCTATAGATATACCATCTTCTAAGATAATGTGACCCAAATAATGAATTCTATCTTTATAGAAGTCATACTTGCTCAACTTTGCACACAACTGATGCTCCCTGAGCAATTGTAATGTCAATTTCAGATGTTCTTCATGTTCTTCCTCATTCTCAGAATAAATAAGGATGTCATCAAGGAAAAAAATAACAAACATGTCCAAATACCTGTTGAAGACACTATTCATAAGGCACATAAATGTAGTCAATGCATTTGTGAGACCAAATGGTATCACTACAAACTCATAATGTCCATACCTTGTTCTAAAGGTTTTCTTATGAATGTCTTCATCCTTGATTCTCACCTAATGGTAACCAGACCTCAAGTCAATATTGGAAAATACCTTTGCTCCTGTCATTTGATCAAAGAGGTCATCAATTCTAGGAAAATGATATTTGTTCTTCACCATAACATTGTTCATTTTTTTGTAATCAATACACAATATGAGTGTACCATCTTTGTTTCCCAAAAACAGAACTGGTTCTCCCCAAGGAGACACACTTGGACTGATATACTTATTTTCCAACAACTATTGCAACTACATCTTCATCTCTATCATTTCTAGTGTACTCATTATGTAGGGTGTCTTAGACACTAGTGTTGCTCCTGGCACAAGTTCAATTATGAAATCAATGTCCCTCTTTGGAGGAAGCCCTAGAATCTCATCAGAAAAACATCCCTGAATTCCTGTAACACATTAAAGTCCTCCAACCTAGGAGTTTCATTCTCTATTGCCTCCTAAATATGAGCTACATACAACTGGAAACCTTTCCTACAAAGCTTCTTCAACTGAATTGCTGAAATATGCCTAAAAAAATCACCTTTGGAATGCCTCTTACAACTATTGGGTACCCTTCTTCATCCATGCATTCAAAAGTCTTATTATAACACTCAAGCTTTACCCTATGAGATTCTAACCAATCCATTCCAATTATAACATGATAGGAACCAAGTGGTAGAACATTCATATCTACACAAGTGACCAATCCATTCATCACCAATGGACATTTCTCTACCACTTCACTAACCTTTCTCTTAGTTCCAGTGGCTAGTTGAACTAACCACGATTTTCTATGCTTTACTTTCTTAAAAGAACAAATCTCCACTAATCTAGGATTAATGTAACTATGAGTAGAACCAGTATCAATAAAATAGAAACAGATTGCTCAACAATCTTACCTTCAACTTCAACCACAGTTGACTGGTGATATTCCTGGTGGTCCTCCAGTGATGCATAAATCCTAGGGACAGCCCTTGCTACTTGACCCATTGTTTCTACCTATTGGATGTTGTAATTTGGCCTTGCATTCTCATTCTCAAGTGGACAATTCCTATGCATGTGGGGTCCTCCACATTTCCAACATTGGAGTGGTTCTCTATTCTATTATGGATCTCTTGTATTTTCTCCCACCACTCTAGCTAGCTGCTTCTCAACTTGGTATGGATGCTTCTATTTATTCATGAAATTAGAAGGTTTGAAACCTTTCTTCCCTTAGTTATACTTTTCATTCTTCTTTTCCTTCCATGTCTTATGATAATCCGATTTTCCTTTGCTTTTCTCATATCAATACTTAGCTTTCCTTATCGCTTCTTCCATATTTCTAGGTACATAAAACTCAATTCTGTCTTTGTAAGACTGAGGAAATCCACTCAGGAAATATTGGATTTTAACCTTCTCATATTTGATGTACCTAGAATACCTCAATACTTCCAAGAACTTATTTTCATACTCTTCCATGGTCTGTTGTCCCAATCTCATCTCATGGAACTCTTTTATCTTATTGTCATAGTACCTTTCAGAGAGGTACTTCTGCTTGAAATACTTTTGGAACCGTTTCCACACAATCTTCCTTTCATCAATCTTCTTCACTTGCCTGAAGTGCTCCCACCATATGGATGCTCTTCCATTCAAATTGAATATGGCTACCCTAGCCTTCGTATTTCCAGAGTAGTATTAGACTTGGAAATATTTTCTCATCCCAAGAAGCCAAGCTTCAGCTTCTTGATCATTCTTTATCTCACCATTGAAGGTAGGAATCCTTTCCTTCTTAAACTCATCACATTAATGGTTCTGGTAATGCCTCTTCCTCTCATTCCTATAATAAGAAGAACTTTAACCACTAGTGGATCCTTCGGAGTCAGATGACCCACTAGGAGATCTCTTTCTTCTTATAGCAGTGCGCTTACTACCATCTGATCTTGTTGTTTGGTCCCCATATTTCATCCTCCTTTGAATGTCTATCAAACTTTGCAACATGGCTGCATTCAACTAATTATGCTCCTCTCGATCCTTAACCAATCTTTCATTATCTTCCCTGTAACTTTGCATCTCCACCCTTAGGCTTCTCATGGTGGCTGCAAAATATGGGGGAGTATCTTGAAGCCTCCTCCCATTCGACTCATAACAAACTACCACCCCCGAAATGTATCCTAAATAAGGAATGGATTAGAATTTACTTAAAATGTAATTAGCATAGTTAATCACTTAAGGGAATTCCACCAGAAATCTTTTCCAATGGCATGCGAACCCATGTGGTGGTAAACTGGTGTGGTTAATGATTTTGCACGGATAACGATGTGCGGTTAGGTAAAAATTTAGAATTTTCATGCACGGCAGTAACCATCAGCAAATATTTTTACCCATTTCAATTTTACCTAGGACCTCCATCAATGGATGTTTTGACCCATTTCTATTTTTCCAAGAACCTCAATCAGCGGATTTTTTGACCCATTTCGATTTTACCCAGAACCTCCATCAACGTATTTTTGGACCCATTTCGATTTTACCCAGAACCTCTGATCAAACCAGGCCATCCACCATCCTTAACCTCACTCACACGCCCTGTAAGATAACCCTTTGAAGAAACCAAGTCCCTTCTTGAGAAAAACTAGCAAGATAACCCTGTGAACAAACCAGGTCCCTTCTTGAGAAAAACTAGAAAGATAACCTTATGAACCATAGATTGGTGGATCCCCTACATAAAAAAGAATCACTGATCAAATAAGATCAAATGTGATTCTAGATCAAACCAATTCAAATTGCATGGAAATTTTTTGAACAAAGGGTATAATTGTTTTTTGATATGGTTGTATTTCTGTTTGGGATCTGGTTGAAGGTTCAAGGAGGGTGACCGATGAAAGGGTTATGGCTATTGTTTTCTGTTTACTAGAATCCTTCCTTCTGATGGCCTTGGTGGAGGTGGACTTGGAAAAAGTGAATTCAAAAGGTGAGAAGCCCTTCCTTGGAAATAGGTTACATATTATAGGCTCAAGGTTAAGGGAAAAGGTAATATTATGAGCCTCTCCTCTTTTTGTTGGACCTGTTGGACTTGGTTGGGATGGTGGTTTCCTTCATACCCTTCATATGCCACCTTTGTGTACTTAATTTACCATATTGAAAATTGTTGAAAATCAATTTTTTTCATTTATATATTTTTATAAGGCTTGTATCATTTATTTTTTAATTTCGGTTGTATAATTTCAACTCACATGGGATGTGATTCCAGATCAAACCAGATCAAATTGCATTGAAATTTTCTGACCAAAGACAATGTATGATGGTGTTGGATAAGTTTTCCACTGTCATTTGTATTTCTTTTTTAGATTCTTCATTTTTATAAGGTTTGTAACATTCCTTTTCTAATTTCCATTGTACTTTTTTTTTCTAACCAGTTTGGCTATAACAGTTATTTACCAGATACTGTATATGCACAGTAATCAATTTTACCCCTATTTTTTTATGCATAAATCTTATAGGACTTGGAAGATTTTATTTTGTTGTGTATGCAATGCCATAACCCTGGTTACAAGGATAAAATAAATTAATGGTTCTTACCAAAGGTTAGTGTAGCATTTATATTGTGCCTAGAGAGATAGATTGTTTTTTTCACTGTTTATTTCCAATTCAGAGATCCCCTGTTTAACCTGTGTGACCCCTTTTGGCATCTCGTCACGATTGCAGATTATAAATTTTCATAAATTTAATCATGTTCAATACAGACCCTAATCCATTTCCACATAAAGAATGGAAGTTGTTTCCTCCTAAATTTGTGGAAGAAGCATTCTGAATACTTGCAGAAGGGATGCTATACGAGAAAAACAACGACAAATGAAGCAACAATTATCTAAACAATGAAGGAAGTCACGACAATTATGTAAACTTGTTAAAAATGATTGTTGGAGTGATGATGAAATAGAGTCTAGCAGTAATGATGCTCAGGTCCAGCTTAACAATATGCAAATACCTTATCAACTTCGTTGACACTCATCTATGCAGTGTGTAAGGGGAAAATCTCCGAAATTAGATATTGTTTCCCTTCTTAAAGAAGAAAGTGGTTTAGAAGAGATCATTCTCTAGAAAGTTATTAATGAGTCTTTTACAGGAAATGTAGAGTTGAAAAACTTGGATCCTTGTGAGAATGATCCAATTCTTTACACTATTGGTACTAGTGGCACATGGACATGTAGTATAGATGATGTTTTCCCGTTCTAAGGGTGTATGCATATGATAGTACCAAACTTATGCCGCACCATCCTTCATTATATGGAATAAAATCACAGTTATCTTCAAGGTCATATGAATATCGTTCCATTGCAGTCATCAAGCGAGGGTTTTACATGGGATCTAGGTCATATGTGACTCCCTTGTTGGGAGACGATCGTTTTATCAAGATTGGAAGAAATAAATTCATTCAAATGGATGGGCTTCTGGTGCACAACACAAATGCATTTGATTTTACCATAAAGGCAGTCATGTATGTCTGTATTTATTATGAAAATTTTCCTGGTATTTCTGAAGAAGAGTCATTGAAAATTCCATATCCCATGGAAGTGTTGAATTGTTTAGTAGATGTTTCTACTGGTGGAACATTCCGTTGGGTAATAATTTTTTAATGTGATTTGGATGTTATTGGTAGAGGCCACCATATTCCCCAGGGTGTGAATTTACATCCACATGAAGTTTTCTATACAAAAAAGGTTTGTTGATATCAACTGAAATCATTGATGGTGAGTATACATGTATCTTTTAATTCATATTTTTTCAGTTTATATCACAATTTTTTTTCACCCAGAAAAAAACTCATTTTCTTGCTAATCATGTTTATGAATCAAAGAAAAATTACAAAAAATATAAGGTGCATAAGTTCCAAATAAAAATACCAGCTAGACTCTGTAGAGACTCTTTGTAACAATCATTAGTTGTATGTTCTATTGGATAGAACATATTCCACATCAAATCATCAGTACATATTGTTCATTATGCCTCATTGATTGAGATATTTTTTTATTAAAAGATGGAAATCTACTAAACTGGGTAGAGTGCACATATGTAAAAGTCTTCAAATAGTATCTAATGCACAAATGACTATATACTAATTACAATGGATATAACCTTTATCCACTAATGTGGAATGCATAAATTCCTCGAAATAAAGTGTACCCTCTTCTAGACCAATAGTTTTATTTGATAGCAAATATGCCTGTGTGTTGAGTTCCTTGTGAATATGAAAAAAAGATAAATACTGAAAATTACTACCAACATTTTTTAATCTTTGTTTCCACTGATCCAGATTTGTAACATGTAACATTGATTTCCCTGCCAACTAGTTAGAGATGCATTTTGAATCTCCACAAACCTGAAGTAATGTGATCCTTTTAAATTTAGCAAAGAATAGTAAAGCCCATCTGGCTATCAGTTCAACTCTAGTGTTTGATCCTCTTCCACAACCTAACCAAACATGAAAAAACGAATTGCCTAGGAATCTGATATAAATACCTCCCCCACATTCACCCAGTTGTGAAACTAATGTTATCTTTATAGTAACTAATGTTATTTTTATT
Organism: Pseudotsuga menziesii; assembly: GCA_001517045.1. Lineage (NCBI taxonomy): Eukaryota > Viridiplantae > Streptophyta > Pinopsida > Pinales > Pinaceae > Pseudotsuga > Pseudotsuga menziesii. Next base: position 24,343 of record LPNX010718357.1, on the reverse strand, counting down.
TTTATTGCAGGCATTGTTGATGTTTTCTTCACTATGAGATCTATCAAAATGTGGGGCAAGAGCACTCGAAAGGGGGAATCTTTTTTTGTCATTTTATTGCTATGAAATATGATAAGCATGCCACTTTCCAACTTCTTGCAACAAAGGGTGATGATGAAGTTGTGACTGTCAGATCAGATACCTCTACAAAATATGGAACTCATAATGCATTACCATCATGTATTGGAGTATTGTAGCCACATAAAATCCATCATCACAATATCCATCTTCTTTCCTACAAAGTTTGCAACCACATAAGGTCTTGTAACATGATACGTAGTGAATCTTTTGTGGAAATTCCTTGTTTAGATGAAAGTTTCATGGTTACTTTTTATATTATTGCAATGCATGTTGTACCTCCTGGGATTGTGAATAAAAACAATGCACTAGATTTCACCATAGAAGGCTATGTGAATATTAAGGAAGATGTTTTCTATACACGGTCAACCTTTCCTGATACATATCAGCTATCTCCAGGCTCAAGCAATGATAATCAACCTGTTGGAAAATGGAGAGTGGGACCAACATTTAGATTTCGGTATTTGTATAATAGCCTATAGCCTCGTGTGTAGGTGCACTTTTCATGGGATTCACACCAATGGGATCCTATCCATCATTGATATGGATTGGGGATGAGGACTGTTGCAACCCATTTGGAGATGTAAACATTATACCTATCATAAATATGGTGAATTTTGTATGAGAGATCTGTGGTGTAATATCTATGGTGAAATGTTTGAACTTTGTAATTTGATGTTTTTATAAGTAAATATAAATCTGAATCTGGGGAAATCCAAATAGTCTTCTTTGTGTACTTGTTGAGATTGTTAGTGATTCAGTTCTGACTGTGCACTCTGATTTTGTAGCCTTGTAGTATTATCTATTGATCCTGTAGGGCTACATCACATGACATATTGATGTTGTGTTATCAATGTTTTTTGTTTTCCAAGGAAAAAATATTTATCTTTGATGTTTCAAAGTTTGAAATCAGAATACACATTTTTAGCCTATGGGATCTTGAAAAGATACATATGTTCTATCTTCAAACTATCCTAATAGCTATTTATCCTAGTCTTCCATAATCAACAAAATATTTGGTGAATTATGTATGACATATCTATGGTGTAACATGTATGGTGAAATATGTTTTTTTTTCCCAGGGAAAAAATCATACTTTTCATTTCAGAGAAGAAATAGCATACATTCTATATCATCCTCTCCTTTACTGCCTCAATAAAGATTATCTTTTTCAGTAACTGATAAATAACATTTAGCCTATTTACCATTTTGTCTTCCAAGCCTAAATATGTCAACAAGGATCACTGACCAAAGTATACATAATCAGCCATTTAGTTGCAGAGTAGGCTACTGAAAAAGATTTTTGTCAAAAATGATTATGCATTCCTATCTTGCATTTTTATGCTTATGGCTTGCATTTTACACCAAGTGTCCATAACAGTAAAAAAAGGTTAAAATTGCACCTTTCATAGATCGACTATGAGCATATGAGGTAAGGTTATATAAAATTAACACAAGGATAGTCTTCTCAATATATCTAGCCATCCAATTTCCAAAACCATTTACTATAAACATTTAATAGGAGGGTTTGGCTTGCATTTTTATTAATATAGGTGCATATTTCATAAATACAAGACAACCATGTAGTGTTTATACACAACATGCACTTTCTAAACCCAAATTGAAAAAATAAATGTATAATAATGTGGAAAATAGTAAAACATAACATTTCCAACTGAAATCACTAAAAAATACCCAATACTTAGGGTTGGGTGGGCATTTCTTTGACCTGGGTAAAACTAGGTTGAAAACACAAAAGTTGTCATTTTCTCAATTTAACGCTAGACAAATGAAACATAATTTTGAGAACTGACAGAGGTTTTTTTCAAACATATATTTATCTTCAACCCCATGGAGTTAGTTTCAGTTGATGATAATTGTACGGACTCTGGCGTGCATTTTCCTAAGCCCTTTTTTGAATATTTACACATTTTTTTACATAATAGCTTAGAATTTCAATCATTAATTTTGAACTTGTCCAGGATACTTGAAATTTTAGTCATTCATGTTCAATTTAACTGCTATGCATTCCTAGATTTCATTTTTATGCTTATGGCTTGCATTTTACACCAAGTGTCCATAACAATCCAAAATGTTAAAATTGCACCTTTCATAGGTCGACTGTGAGCATACAAGGTTAGGTTATATAAAATTAACACAAGGATAGTATTATAAATATATCTAGGCATCCCATTTCCAAAACCATTTACTATAAATATTTAATAGGAGGGTTTGACTTACATTTTTATTAATGTAGGTGGATATTTCATAAATATAAGACAACCATGTAGTGTTTTTGCACAAAAAGCACTTTCTGAACCGAAATTGAAAAAATAAATGTAAAATAATGTGGAAAATAGTAAAACATACCATTTCCAACTAAACTCACTCAAAATCACCCAATACTTAGGGGTGGGCGGGCATTTCTCTAATCTCGGTAAAACTGGGTTGAAAACACAAAAGTTGTCATTTTGTCAATTTAACTCTGGACAAATAAAGATAATTTTAAAAACATGAAAGAGGTTTTTTCCAAAAATATATCTATCTTCAACCCCCTGGTGTTAGTTTCAAGTGATGACAATTGTACGGACTATGGCGCATCATTTTCCTAAGCCCATTTTTGAATATTTACACACTGTTTTTTACATAACAACTTAGAATTTTAGTCATTAATTTTGAATTTGTCCAAGCTACTTGCAATTTTAGTCATTCATGTTCAATTTAACTGCTATGCATTCTTAGCTAGCATTTTTATGCTTATGGCTTGCATTTTACACCAAGTGTCCATAACATTAAAAAAAGGTTAAAATTGTACCTTTCATAGGTTGATCGTGAGCATACAAGGTTAGGTTATATAAAATTAACACAAGGATAGTCTTCTCAATATATCTAGACATCCAATTTCCAAAACCATTTACTATAAACATTTAATAGGAGGGTTTGGCTTGCATTTTTATTAATGTAGGTGGATATTTCATAAATACAAAACAACCATGTAGTGTTTTTTGCACAAAAGGCACTTTCTGAACCCAAATTGAAAAAATAAATGTATAATAATGTGGAAAATAGTAAAACATACCATTTCCAGCTAAACTCACTCAAAAATACCCAATACTTAGGGCTGAATAGTCATTTCTTTGATCTGGGTAAAATTGGGTTGAAAACACAAGTTGTCATTTTGTCAATTTAACTCTGGAAAAATGAAACATAATTTTACAAAACTGAAAGAGGATTTTGTCAACGATATATCTATCTTCAACCCCATGGTGTTAGTTTCAACTTATGACAATTGTACAGACTGTGGCATGCTTTTTCCTAAGCCCATTTTTTAATATTTACACACTGTTTTTTACGAAACTTGGAATTTCAGTCATTTTTTTTAATTTGTCCAAGATACTTGGAATTTTAGTCATTCATGTTCAATTTACTGCTAAGCATTCCTAGCTTGCATTTTTATGTTTATGTCTTGCATTTTACACCAAGTGTCCATAAATGTTAAAAAAGGTTAAAATTGCACATTTCATAGGTCGACTGTGAGCAGATGAGGTTAGGTTATATAATATTAACACAAGGATAGTCTTCCCAATATATCTAGCTATCCAATTTCTAAAACCATTTACTATAAGCATTTAATAGGAGGGTTTGGCTTGCATTTTTATTAATATAGGTGGATATTTCATAAATACAAGACATCCATGTAGTGTTTATGCACAACATGCACTTTCTGAACCCAAATTGAAAAAATAAATGTATAATAATGTGGACAATAAAACATACCATTTCCAACTAAAATCGCTCAAAAATACCCAATACTTTAGGTTGGGCAGGCATTTCTCTGATCTAGGTAAAACTGGGTTGAAAACACAAAAGTTATCATTTTGTCAATTTAACTCTAGACAAATGAAACATAAACCCCATGGTGTTAGTTTCAACTGATGATAATTGTACGGACTGTGGCGTGCATTTTCCTAAGCCCATTTTTGAATATTTACACATTGTTTTTTACGTAATAACTTAGAATTTATGTCATTAATTTTGAAATTTTCCAAGATACTTGCACTTTTAGTCATTCATGTTCAATTTAACTACTATGCATTCCTAGCTTGCATTTTTATGCTTATGGCTTGCATTTTACACCAAGTGTCCATAACAGTAAAAAAACGTTCAAATTGCACCTTTCATAGGTCGACTGTGAGCATACGAGGTTAGATTATATAAAATTAACACAAGGATAGTATTACCAATATATATAGCCATCCAAATTCCAAAACAATTTACTATAAACATTTAATAGGAGGGTTTGTCTTGCATTTTTATTAATGTAGGTGGATATTTCATAAATACAAGACAATCATGTAGTGTTTTTGCACAACATGCACTTTCTGAACCCAAATTGAAAAAATAAATGTATAATAATGTGGAAAATAGTAGAACATACCATTCCAACTAAACTCACTCAAAAATACCCACTACTTAGGGTTGGGCGGGCATTTCTCTGATATGGGTAAAACTAGGTTGAAAACACAAAAGTTTTCATTTTGTCAATTTAAGTCTGGACAAATGAAACATAATTTAAAAAAACTAAAAGATGATTTGGTCAAAAATATATCTATCTTCAACCCCGTGGTGTTAGTTTCAAATGATGACAATTGTACGGACTGTGGCGTGGATTTTCTGAAGCCCATTTTTGAATATTTACACACTATTTTTTACGTAACAACTTAGAATTTCAGTCATTAATTTTGAATTTGTCCAAGAAAATTGCAATTTTAGTCATTCATGTTCAATTTAACTGCTATGCATTCCTAGCTTGCATTTTTATGCTTATGGATTGCATTTTACACCAAGTGTCCATAACAGTAAAAAATTGCACCTTTCCTAAGGTCGACCGTGAGAATACGAGGTTAGGTTATATAAAATTAACACAAGGATAGTCTTCTAAATATATCTAGCCATCCAATTTCCAAAACCATTTACTATAAATATTTAATAGGAGGGTTTGGCTTGCATTTTTATTAACGTAGGTGGATATGTCATAAATACAACACAGTCATGTAGTGTTTTTGCACAACAAGCACTTTCTGAACCCAAATTGAAAAAATAAATGTATAATAATGTGGAAAATAGTAAAACATACCATTTCCAACTAAACTCACTCAAAAATACCCAATACTTAGGGCTGGGTGGGAATTTCTCTGATCTGGGTAAAACTGGGTTGAAAACACAAAAGTTGTCATTTTGTCAATTTAACTTTGGACAAATGAAACATAATTTTAAAAAACTAAAAGACGCTTTTGTCAACATTATATCTATATTTAACCCCATGGTGTTAGTTTCAACTTATGACAATTGTACGGACTGTGGCGTGCATTTTCCTAAGCCCGGCTTTGAATATTTACACACTGTTTTTTACGAAACTTAGAATTTCAGCCATTTTTTTGAATTTTTCCAAGATACTTCGAATTTTAGTCATTCATGTTCAATGTGACTACTATGCATTCCTAGCTTGCATTTTTATACTTATGGTTTGCATTTTACACCAATTGTCCATAAAAGTCAAAAGAGGTTAAAATTGCACCTTTCATAGGTCGACTGTGAGCATATGATGTTAGGTTATATAAAATTAACACAAGGATAGTCTTCTCAATATATCTAGCTATCCAATTTACAAAACCATTTACTTTAAAAATTTAATAGGAAGGTTTGGTTTGAAAGTACATAAAAACATGTAGAGAAGAATATTACTCTATTATTATATTACCCACTGTATTACTCTATTTTTTCCAGAATAGTTAGAATGCCAAATTTTTACTCTATTATTTACTCTTACTTTATTATTTTCGATAAGTATACTTAACATGCTAGAAAAATAATTATACTTGACATGTTAGAAAGTTAACTATATTGAAATTGAAAATGTAACTTGTGTATAATTGACTTGAAACACATTTGTAATTTTTATTATAGTTCGGAAAAGTTAGAACACATTTGTAATTTTTATTATAGTTTGAAAAAGTCACAACACATTTGTAACTTTTATTATAGTTTGGAAACATCATAACACATTTGTAATTTTTATTTAAGTTTGGCAAAGTCATCGTGTTGGAATCCTGTGCATGCATTCGCTTGCATCCCCTTCTTCCTTTCTGAGTGTGCCATAATCCTACAAAATGGAAGCATCATCCTCATGTTCCACGCCATCAACTGAAACAGGGGGTTCTGAAGTTGCTGAGAAGTTCACTATCATAAAATTCAAAGAGAGCACTAAGGCATGGATTGACAGAACCAACTAGCCAAAATGTATGCTAAATGTCCTGGTCAGAGCAGGAGTGCATCATTTTATTTCCAATCAGTTAAATTTCAATAATGAAGAGATAGATAATTCCATTTCTAGTTATGATGACGAGTCCAAGGAATTGATTATTTTTGGGAGGAGGGTTTGTCTAGACCCTGATTTGTTGTCGAGTGCAACGAAAATTCCATGCATGGGGGGGAGTAATGTTGACCACCAAGAAAACCCTCAAAGTAGAAAAGGGTGAGATGGCAAAAAAAAAGTGGAAAAATGGTTTTGGTTGCCCGGAATGGTTTAAAGATGCAATATGTTCCCCTAGGACTATACAAAACCTTAATCCAAATTGTACTTAGGACAATTATGAATCACCACAAGCAAGATATTTTAGGTGATTGTATGAATTTGGTGATTCATTAGATTGAATACCTGGCCATAGATGTCCCTCATCTATTGGAAAAAAAAAATTCATTTTGCACTACAGGAGAGCAAAACAAAGAGAGTGAAGTTTAGTCACCCTAGTACACTACAAAAAATTATTGATTTATATCAACCTAGCACTGTAGAAGGAAGCATATTTAATAATTTAAATTTTGAGGTCAAAACTGGACAAAATTAACCAAGAAGTTCCTCAACAACCTCCAAAGGACAATGTACAAGTCCCTGGAGAGCCTTTTGAGTACTGTATGCAAGGTATGGGAAGTGATCCTTAAGAATTTGAGGTTGTCTCAATCCTGGCCAGATTACATGAAGGAAGAGAAATAAACGTAAACGAGATGCATGATGTTGATTTTAATGAACAGGAGGAGCATAGTGATGATGATATTTATGCTCCTACAGAAATTCCACTTGTTATATATACACCTCCACAGTTGGGAGTTGACAAAAATTCCTCTCCAAAATATTTTTTTGATGGTAAAATTGGTTTTAAGCCATTTGATGAAATGTCGCATTTCAAAGAAAAAGTTGAATTTCAAAGAAAATTGTTTTCCTATTGGTATCTTACCATAGTACAGAGTGTAGAACTATGTAGGATTAAGCAGATGCAAATTCAAGACCTCTTAAAGGCAGGCGCTATTTTTCAATGCTATTTTTCAAAAAGAAATAGTTGCCAAATTCCTTTTTTGAAGCCTCGTTGAAATTTACACTATTTAAAGGTAATTGCAAGGTTAGAAACATAACATGTGGATACCATGGAATCTTCTATTAAAAATTTGCAAATGCTGGACCTATTTTATATAGGAGGCATTTTCAAAGCTATTTTTCAATGCTTTTCCAAAAAAAAGTTACCAAATTCCATTTTTTGAAGCCTCCTTAAAATTTTCCCTGTTTATAGGAAATTGCAAGATTACGAGAATCCCTTGTGAGGACTGTGGACAGTTCAAGAAGGAAAATAATAGGCAAGGACTATGTTCTTCAGTATTTGAATAAGGAACTAGAAATAATTCAAGATGAATTTAGAAAGGAAAATGAGAAATGCAGAGAAGAATATATGGTTGTTCGGAAGAAAGATTGAACCAACCATAGAGAGACTGAAAGATGAGTTGAAACATCGATCGAAGGTTTTGTACATTCCCCCTCTAGATACTGTTATCACCAAGGAAGCAAGACTTATGGCTGAAGTCAATAAGAAAAAAAAATAATTGAAATAATGAAGGTTGACTTTCAAAACAGCCTTGTTGAAGACTACAATAGACATGAACTTGAGATAAATGAATATAGAAAAAAAAAGGAAAACATGAAAAACATAATTGCTAAGAAAGATGAAGAGTTGAAAGGAAAAATAGTTGAACTTGAAAATATTATTGCAAAACTATAGAGTAGATGATTTGAAAAGTTAAAATAATCTGAAATTGGTAAGGGATAGAGTAGCCATCTGATTTCTGGTGAAATTTATGACATGTTAGCACACCAACAGGATTTAATAAGGTATGAGAGTTCCCTGCAAAATAGAGAGAATGCACTAGACATATATTTTAATGCAATAAAAGCTCATAAAAAAATAAAAAAGGGGTTACAAAGCTATCGTGCCTCCTTAAGAATTCAAGAGAAGTCCTTGACTGATGGTATTGCAACAATGAATGCTGGAGCTGATCTATCTGCGTGGTCAACCATAACTGAAACATTGAAAAAAGGGAAGCAGAGAGGGAAGATGGGATTAAAGAGCTCATATTGAAAATACTTGAGGATAGAAAATCACAACATTTGGGAGGTAAGTATGAGATAGAGGATCTAAAATCCCAAATTTCCACTCCACAGAAGAACAACATACTTCAGTGAGTAGAAATTGTGTATACTCCAGATAATACAAAATTGAGGGAAAAAGACTTGGAGACAGAGACAGAGTAGCTCAGCAAAAAATTGACGCAAGTTCAGTGTGAGTTGAAATATGCAAATAATCGTCTTCAGCAAAATGAAAAGGAACACGAAAAGAAAAATAAGAAGAATGTGGAATTGTTGAAGAAGTACATCGAAGATATAGATAGACTGAGAGAAATTTTGCACAAATATGCAACAAAAGTGAAAGAATTAGAACAAAAAATAGAACATGCACCTATTGCAGCTTCTGAAGAACCAAAATCTTCTAGACAAGGCAAGAGACTAGAATGTACAAATTTATCTTCTCTAGAAAAGCCTAGACTTGCAGACTAAACCTCCCAAGTAGCCTAGAACTATGGAATAACATTATTTATATATGCTGTGTATGTAAATACATTTCAAGTTTTAATACATAAATTTATATGTGTGTGTGTGTGTATTTCTCATCAATGTATATGTTTTTGATGCATTTAATGTGAATGGTAATTTTTAATTTAACTTTTCAATAGGTGTACATAACAGGCCAGAAAGTTAACAATATCAAAATTGAAAAATTAACTTGTGTAGTGTAGGCATATATATTTGAATGTGTAAGAAATTAAAAGAGTGATAGTGATTAGTGGATATGAGATGTGAGTAGATTTGGTGACATAGGCAGATCCTAGCTGTTTTCTTGGAACTGTGGATATTATAGCGATGTTATGGGGATGATGGATTGAGAACTTTCAAGTTCTTTATGATAATTTTGGTGCTATGTATTGTTGTATTTATGTAAGTTTCTTTATCTAATGAAACTGATATTCCAATTCTGGAACAATGTCATACAATTCTACTCATGCAACCAAATTTCAGCGAATAACCAAAGATGTAATGCCTATAGAACTGGCCTAAAAAGACAGAAATTTACAAAATATAAGCAAACACAGAAAACAACTGTAATTTTATTATTGAAAAAAATAATTTAATATTTAATATGCCTTCCAACATTTGTTACATTTCCAAAATTTGGTAACGTAAATGTTAGCACAATAGAATAAATTTTCGGTACGACAATATCACTAGAAATGCTTGTTGCAACATAAGTTTCTTTCACCATTTTGCATACAATGTTGCATTTCGATCATCTAGGACTTTTTTTTTTTGGCTTGTCTCACACTTCTTATAATGACATCAGTTTTTATAGGATTCCCAGCATCCATATTTTGGATATCAACTACTGCCCCTTGAATTTATTATTTTTCACCACTCTACTCTGTACCATTTACCGAGGATGGAACAACCTTTTTATTGTGATTCATAGCCTCCATCATTGACATATCAATAGCAGCTGCTCCATACACTTCTTGTAATTCATTGATTTTCCTTGCTTCATTTCTTGAGGATGAAACACTGATTTTATAGTAATTTTCAGTCGTCATCATAGGTATTTAAACACCAGCTTTCCCATTCAATTCATGTGTTTGATTGATTTGCACTGCCACTTTCCTCTTGGTTGAAACACTTAGAGTTTTACTGTTATTTCTTCTTTGAACATTATTTTTTTCCTTGCACCTTCTGAAGTGATGTGATTCACGAAAATCCTCTTCACCATATTTTCTTATTGTCCTTGATCTTGGAAGATGATTAGTAAACTGCGAGAACATATTCATATTTAGTAGTTAAAAACATATTATGAGTCCTCACACCATAAAATGAAAACGGAATTAGAAACCATTTAAAATTAGGGCATACTTACTATTGGTGGTGCAATCAATGATTTCTTAGATTGTCTTATCCATGACTGAAATAGTTGTTTTACTTGTTTAGAAGTGACATTAGGGAAGCGGGATGCCAACTGTGCTTCAGTTTCACCATTTAGTGGACTTCTTGTCTTTTCATATTCAACACGAAGTTGACATCTAATATTAAAGAAAAAATATTCTTTCTTTAAAATTTTGGGAAGTACCCTCTGATCTCATAACCAGTTTGAAAAATTGTGCTCGCATATCATTTACAAGACATATTTTTTCATGTTCAAATGTGTTTCTATACTCCTTAGAAAATCCTCTTCCTCCTCCTTGGTTGTTGTTCATTTTTTTCATTTCCCTATGCTTACGTTCCATTACTTCATTCATCAACCCTCCTAAAGTATAAGGATGAGCATCCCTAGTCATCTGAAGAACATGGGCCCCTTGGATATGCATATAAGGAACCATCTAATCTCCTAAACAACAAGAACACAACCAAAGCCACTCACTAGAAAGGAATCCAATCCTGCAATGATAGTGGATCAAATTTTATATCTTGAAGGAGATAGTACCACAATGCTGAAATACCTAATACTATGAACTTACTATAAATTGGCGTACTTTTCCTCATATTCATATTTATCATCCCCTACACACTCTTGCAATTGAACCATGTGGAATTTCTTTATAACACTTCCACATCCTCACCAATTTTTTATACTTTTCTTCATCTGGTAGGCCTTCAATAACCTACAAGCACAACATTTCATTGTACATGATACACTACTTAATTTTCTATTAAAATTGCATAAAAATAAGAGCGAATTTCACTCTTGTGCCATCATAAAATCATCACTTATTGTTAGTCAAGCAAGACCCACATTAAAAATATTGGATATGCTAACATAATTATTAAACCTTTAAAATACCCTCATGCCGAATGAGGATCTTGTCTGATGCAGATCCATCTGATTTCCCATAGTTAAGATCATTGTATTCTTAGCCTTTATGATGGTATGGTTCCCCGGTCTTACATGGAACACCAATTTTCTCCATGACCTCCCAAATTTGAAAAAATTTCGTCTCCTCAATCGCTCTAGTTGGATAAACCTTGTCGTAATCTTGTGCAATTTTTAGAATTTCATGAAAAATATTCAAAATAGTTCTAATTCTGGCACGGTGAGCACAATATAGAAGGCTGGACATTGAGCCTGGAGTCAGCTATAATAAGTTGGCAGCACATGTTTCACTAGGTACGAGTTAGTTAAATAATAATAATTTCCATTTATAGTAAAGAAATAATTCTGAAAACATGTACATTTTGATCATTTGTTCTATTCATGAGATACTTTTTTATAATATTCAATTCTCTACTGCATAAGGCTATTTCAATGTCTGTAATACACTCATCTAGATTTTCTTCCCATCCTTCAATGCTTTGTTCCAAAGCAAGATTCAATTTCTAAAGTCTTAACACAAAGTAAGATTAAGAAAGTCATGGCAAAATATCAACAAAAATCAGTAAACTTTTAATAAATATGTATAACGTACTATGAGAAAGTTCGATGGCATTGCATAAAACTTGGAAATGCTACGAAGTATCCCCGGCTTGAATTTTTATTTTATCTGTAACCATGTGTATAGATTTTTATGGCATATGCACCAAGGACAAAAATTATTCCCCATTGGAGAAACATTATTATTTCATACTAAACTGTATTTGGCCATTAGATCATGGCACTCGAACAAATTCACTTCCACTACCCTTCCATCTGGCATTAGGATCCCGTCTTGTGAAAGTTAGTTTATATGATTCATTAAGTTATCATCATTTCTAGGATCAGTAGCATGTGCTAAAACATGTTTATATTCTTCCTTTCCATCCCATTTTCCAAGGCTTACACAAGACATCAAGCCACTATCATCTAGTAACTCAAATAATAGCTCACATACCTTCCCACCTCGATCATAATGTACACGAGAATCAATACCAGGTTTGAAAGAAACTTCAATGACTCTACTTCTAGTCTTCTTTTCATAGGCCTCAACCATAAAGGAAGCATATGGTTTTACTTGCTTCACTCTAACTCCATATTTGAGACCATCAGTTCTCTCCCAACCCATATCAATATCCTTAGCTTATTTGCTCCATTTTTTCATCTCCTTGGAAACTGAAGTTGGACTAACACCTTGCAATACACCATGACGGTCAATCCACTTCAGACATTGCGAATCCTTATGGCTCATGCTTAATTCAATAAATACAGAATCCAGACATAAAATCATTACGGATCTCTTGCATAACAACTGATCGAAGTTTATGAAGCATTCCATCTAGGTGCCCAAGAATATCCTCAAATTTAGAATCTTCACTATAGTTTTTTATCATGAAGTACCCAATTCCAAAAATAATGTCATTGTCATCTACACCTTCAAGTGACTTCCCAGAGAACCATCTACCAATTTCCTTAAATTTTTCCTTCCCCTTATTTAGTCTGTGATTAAACCATCCAGACGGCTTCTTAAGACTCAATAAGGATGTTCGTAAGCGATTTCTTTCCGACATTCTAGTTACAACATATGTAGTTTGATCTATTGAACACCCTTCAAGTATTTGTACTGGAGCTTATACATCTACAAAATTTTGATTTTCTATAAGTGCATTTTTATCCATTTGTCCTTCTGGCATTTCTACTTAAGCTTCTACATCTGCAGAATTTTGATTTCCTGTAGTTTCATTTCTATCCATTTGTCCTTCAGGAATTTGTACTGAAGCTTGTACATCTGTAGAATTTTGATTTTCTGTAGTTGCATTTATATCCATTTGTCCTTCAGGGATTTGTACTAAAGCCTGTACATCTACAGAATTTTGATTTTCTGTAGGTGCATTTCTATCCATTTGTCCTTCAGTCATTTCTACTGAAGCTTAAATGCATATGCATAATTTTAGGTGCATTTCTATCCATTTGTTCATGAAAGGTAGTTCTTTCAATTGTTTCATGACTTTTAGTTGTTTCCAACTTCTCAATGGATGCATGTTCAAATTTTTGTCCACTAGGTAGAATTACACTTTCATTCCCTTCAACCGTAACTGGAGACAAAGGAAACCTATGTTGTTGAGCAAAACAACCTTCTATACTTTGATACAAATTATTTGTTATGGCAGCATCATCAACAGTTGATCTTTGAGGGACATTTTGAACCACATTATGTGAATTAGATTTAATAGTATGGTCAAGAGTTATACCTTGTACATTACCATTGCCCTCAATTGTAATTGGAGTCAAAGAATTCCTAGGTTGTTGACAAACATTGTTGTTTGTCACACATTGTTTACATACAGGACATCTAATTTCAACAATTGCTGCATGATTTCCTGTTGTTTGCTGGAACTTCAAAGTATTATTTTATGGTATGGAGTTTTGATCTGGAAGTGCTTGGCATTATTGATGGACAACACGAATAACAGCTCTTTTACCCCCAACATGAGTGAATTGAAGGATAATATCACGTGGGGGAAAAATTGGAATATTATTCAATTCTACTTCCTTGCGTCAACCTCTTTTTCAAGGAATATTTTGTTGACATGACTGGTTCGAATGATGCATTGATGAGTTATTTTGCAAAATCAACAAAATAATCAACATTAATACAAAATATAGTTTTTTTTGTATAAAAAATACTTTTTATGGCTCAAAAATAAAATATGGAATAGTAAAAGAACATGGGAGGAGGAAAGATATATTCTCCAACTTAATCCACTTAAAAATACCTCATGATGGAACTTATGCTTGCATTTTAGTGGACTAAGTGGGCATTTCACATTTACAAGGCAGCCTTGCAATGTTTTTGCACAGCAGAAATGTTTTTAGCCAAGATTAGAAAAATAGAAGTACAAGAAGGTGTAAAACAATAAAAAACACCATATCCAACTGACATCACCCAAAAATACTAAACAATGAGGGCTAGGCGTGCATTTTATAGACCTAGTCAAATAAATTTCAAAACAGAAAAATTGCATTTTCAAAGCTTTACTGTACACAAAATAAACATATTTTAAAAATTATGAAGAAGGTATTTGTCCATAGTATATATAGCTCCAGGTATATGGCTTTAGGTTTTGAAAATCACCTCTGTAAACATTATGGCGGGCATTTTTCTAAGCCCATTTTTATAGATTTACACTTTACTTTTACGAAACAAAATTGTGAATTTAGACATTCTTTTCAATTATGACCATTCTACTTATAAATTATGATAAGTCATATATATATAATACATATAGTATGATATAAATATAATACTATATTGATGTTGTGGGCCCGCAACAAGATCCTTGTGCAACTGTTATGAGACATATCTAGACTTCATGCAAATATTATGAGACATATTTGGACATCTGTATGAACATGGGAGAAAGAAACATATATTATCCAACTTAAGCTACTTAAAAATACCTAAGGATGGAACTTATGCTTGCATTTTAGTGGACAAAGCAGGCATTTCATATTTACAAGGCATTTTTGCAATGTTTTTGCACAACATGCATGTTTTTAGCCAAGATTAGAAAAATAGAAATACAGGAAGGTGTAAAACAATAAAAAACACCATATCCAAGTGAGATCACTAAAAAATACCAAACAATGAGGGCTAGGTGTGCATTTTATAGACCTAGTTAAATAAAGTTCAAAACATAAAAATTGCAATTTTCAAAACTTTACTGTACACAAACTAAACATATTTTAAAAATTGTGAAGGAGGTTTTTGTTCATAGTATATATAGCTCCAGGTATATGGCTTTAGGTTTTGAAAATAACCTTTATAAACAATATGGAAGGCATTTTTCTAAGCCCATTTTTACAAATTTACACTCTATTTTTACAAAAAAAAAATTGTGAATTTAGACATTCTTTTCAATTATGATAATTCATACATGTATAATACATATAGTATGATATAAATAGAATACTATCTTGAGGTTGTGGGCCTGCTACAAATCCTCATGCAAATGTTATGAGACATATCTGGACTTCATGCAAATATTATGAGACATATTTGGACATGTGTAAGAACATAGGAGGAAGAAACATATATTATCCAACATAAGCCACTTAAAAATACCTAAGGATGGAACTTATGCTTTCATTTTAGTGGACAAAGCGGGCATTTCACATTTACAAGGAAACCTTGCAATGTTTTTGCATAGCAGGCATTTTTTTAGCCAATATTGTAAAAATAGAAATACGGGAAGGTGTAAAACCATAAAAAAACACCATATCTAACTAATATCACTCAAAAATACTAAACAATGAGGGATAGGTGTGCATTTTACATACCTAGTCAAATAAAGTTCAAAACAGAAAAATTGCAATTTTCAAAACTTTACTGTACACAAATAAAACATATTTTAAAAATTATGAAGGAGGTTTTTGTCCATGGTATATATAGATTCAGGTATATGGAATTAGGTTTTAAAAATCACCTCTATAAACGTTATGGTAGGCATTTTTCTAAGCCCATTTTACATATTTACACTCTGCTTTTATAAAACAAAATTGTGAATTTAGACATTCTTTTCAATTATGACCATGCTACTTATAAATTATGATAATTCATACATGTACAATACATATAGTATGATATAAATAGAATGCTATCTTGAGGTTGTGGGCTCGCTACAAGATCCTCATGCAAATATTATGAGACATATTTGGACATGTGTAAGAACATGGGAAGAAGAAACATATATTCTCCAACTTAAGCTACTTAAAAATACCTAAGGATGGAACTTATGCTTGCATTTTAGTGGACTAAGCGGGCATTTCACATTTACAAGGCATCCTTGCAATGTTTTTGCACGACAGTCATGTTTTTAGCCAAGATTAAAAAATAGAAGTACAGAAAAGTGTAAAACAATAAAAAAAACCACATCCATCTGAGATCACTCAAAAATACTAAACAATGAGGGATAGGCGTGCATTTTATAGACCTAGTCAAATAAAGTTCAAAACAGAAAAATTGCAATTTTCAAAAATTTACTGTACACAAAATAAACATATTTTAAAAATTATGAAGGAGGTTTTTTTTCCATAGTATATATAGCTCCATGTATATGGCATTAGGTTTTAAAAATTAGCTCTAAAAACATTATGGCATGCATTTTTCTAAGCCCATTTTTACATATTTACACTCTATTTTTACAAAACGAAATTATGAATTTAGAAATTGTTTTCCAATTATGACAATGATACTTATAAAATATAATAATTAATACATGTATAATACTTATATTATTATATAAGTAGGATACTATCCTGGTTCTGTGGGCCCAAGCTGTGGCGTGCATTTTTGTAATCCTAGTTTTACAGATTTACACTATGTTTCTTACATAACAATTCAACAGTTTACTGATTAATTTTGAATTTGACCAAGATACTTACAAATTATGAATATGTACATATTTAATGCATAAAGTATGATACCATTTACTATAATAAAGTCATAATATATGAATGGTCAAATTTGTTGACTCATTTTAAGTCTAAAAATCTCTTTCTCTGCAAAAATGACACCGCAGACACTTTTGGAACCCAAATTGAAAACCTAAATCTACAATAAGGTGGAAAATAGTAAACCACACCATTTCCAACTTAAATCACTCAAAAATACTCAATAGTGACAATTCGGCGGGAATTTTTATGAACATGGTAAGACTTGGTTCTGAACATAAAATTTGTTATTTTGTCAAATTAACCGGGGGCAAATGAAACATAATTTTAGGAAAATGAAAGAGGTGTTTTTCAAACATATATCTGTCTTCAATCCCATGGTATTATTTTAAATTAATAATATATGTATGGACTTTGGTGTTCATTTTGGTAACCCCATTTTTGTAGATTAACACTCTGTTTTTTACATAACAAATCAGGATTTTAGTGATTAATATCAATTTCACTGAAATACTTACAAATTATGAATAAGTATATGTTTAATGCCTATACTATGATACTCTTTATTATGATAAATTCATGGTATCTTCATGGTCAAATTTGTTGATATAATCATTTTAAGACTAAAAATCCCATGCTCTGTAAAAATGCATACCTCGGGCATTTTTTGAAGCAAAATAAAAAAACTAGTTGTAGAACGTGGAAATATTTATAAATTCATGAACATGATGTACAAAATACAGTGTCAAAAACCAAGTGAAAGACAAATTAAAAGACGAGTTAGACAACAATGTCAAAAACCAAGTGAAAGACAAATTGAAAGACATATTAAATAACAATGTCAAAAACCAAGTGAAAGACAAATTAAACAACAATGTCAAAAACCAAGAGAAAGAAAAATGGAACAGTAATGAAAAAAAACAACCTTCGAGACTATGGTAGACTGTAGAAACGACTTAATAGCTTTCCCAAAATATATAACGGCTTCATTGTTGGATAAATGTACACATATTGATCTTAACAGCTATCACATTAACAGATTGTAACATTTACATGAAAGCAATATGAGCAACTAATAAATCAAATTCATATCACAATGCCATATCAGTCAAGTGCATTCTACATAATATTTTAGAGCACATTCATTACAATCTTATTCTATATGCTACTGTCCAGATTCTTTCAATGTTTTACCATCAATAGAAGTGATAGGCAAGTGCAATTTACTATCACTTGAGATAAGGATGGGACTGGATGAATTACAATGCAGGCGTACTTGAGCCAAAATAATATGATTTTGTGTGGACGATTCAAGGTTGGTAGACTTCACGCCAAAGGAGTCTCATCAGGTACTGTTGCTTCTTATGCCAATTTAAAATTCTGAAGGTATGCACAAGACGTTTTTACATAATCAGAATTATGTTATATGTTTGTCTGGTTATGTTGCAGGGTACCAGGTAGTCCAAAACACCAAGAAGTCCAAAAAAAAACACATTGTTATAAAAATCACTCATGAAAATTCATGAGAAATGAAACTTTTTGAAACTACCCGCCTTGCTCAATCGATCATGGATGCTCAATTGATTTCATTCCACCACGTATATCTAAAGGCGGATCATATCATAAGTGTGCCACCCATTACTTCATGTATTACACTTCCAAGACTATTACTATCGATGATAACTTAATATAATTTTGAATCTCCATACGCTTAACCTACGTTAAACTCACCATGGGTTGGAAATTTCGGTTGGGTGACTATGCTTTCTTTAAGAAAACGACCGGTTAACTTATATTTTTTATCAGAAATTGTCTTGATTTCCTTTTTTTGAGCTCAAATATTTTCGATGAGTAGACTCATTTAACTACTTTACAATAAAAAAAATAATGTTTTCAATAGGCTGTGAGCAATTCTAGCCAATAAAAGAAAGGATCTTTTGATATTCCTTGATTAACATTCTTAATGATTTAGGATACACGTTAGTGTCTGATATTTTTTTATGCTCTGTCTCAGCATTTTCAACTTAGACATTTTCCCCCATAGCATCTTCCTTGTGTTCATAGGGATCATGTGGATCATTCATGCCATAGGTTCTCATGGTTGAGACAACAACCCACTTTTCCAATATGCACTATGACTCTGCAAAATATGTTATCAAACACCATTTGTTAGCTACATAGTAATTCAAAATTAAAAACCATTTACTTACTGTCACCTGGCCCATCTAGGCCCAATGCTATAACCAAAATCTCTGTTAACTATTCAACTTGGCCCCTTTAGGCCCAGCGCTGCAACCCACATCTCTGTTAAATGTTCAACTTGGACCCTTTAGGCCCAACACTGCAACCCGCAGCTTTGATAATTGTTCAACTTGGGCACTTTAGGCCCAACGCTGCAACCCACAGCTCTGATACCACACTATCATGTACCCATACCCCGATTATCATGCGGAATTGAAAATTTCTTACAAAACCTTTGTTCTTCTTTGAAATTGAGGGCATGGTTGTGAAAACACTCTTCAACATTCATTCTGTCACATCCCTTCCCGTCCGCCAGAGAGAGAGAAAACACGACCATTTATGCTACCCAATCGATGCAGGAGAATCTAGAGCAAAGTTCATTGCATTCTTTGTGGATTTCCAATTTTTGCATAACTCTATAGAGGCATGAATTCATCTTGCATTTACTCTATTCAAGTCCCTGTATAAATTCTCCAAGTTCTCAATAGCAGAGAAATTGATCCTATCAGTGATCAATTCAATGATCTATGAAGAAAGATCTCAGAGGAGATCGAATGGCGGAGAAAGATCACAACAAAAATTTACATTCACTATCTGTCCCGCATTTGGGAATAGATCAACGACTGAGAATAAACCCGCAAGAATCGACGGTGTGGAAACCTTGAGTTTGTGGAATCGAGGAATGTGGAAAGTGCGATCCCACATCCCACATCTCGCATCCCGCATGCGGAATGGACCGTTGTAGACCTAAGTAGTTGCGGGAAAGAGACTTTGAGAAACCGCATCCCGCAAGTTGCAGAAAGGATAGTTGCGAAAGGATATCTACGGAAAACAAAATTTACAGAAGGAAGTTTCCGCACGCCACATTCTGCATATTGGAAGTTGCGGAAGGAGATTTTTGTAAGGAAATTCAACATGTTAACCAAAGTCTTGGATAGATTTGGTCATTCAGGCCATCACCATTCTAACAATCTAAGCCCTAAAAATTAATTTGAAAATGCATTGAAAGAAAACATACACAGATGCATACAATTTCAATTATACAATGGAAGCAATTCATCCATTCAACACATTAAACATGTTCATCATATTTCATAAAGTAGTTACAAATGCAGAGATTAAAACATAGATACTTATCTTGGAAGAACTGTGTCCCGCAACTAGCTACATCATTGCAACATTCCACCCAACCATAGGCTAGTGCACTCATCAATCTCTCAGCAACACTACAACCCCCAAGCTGGCCATGATTCCAACAAGGAATAAGGAACACTGTTACAACTGATTTTACCACACATGGTGGATCACACTTTTATGGCCTTCCATGTCCCTCTGCAGACTCTTTAGACCCCATGGACCATTTTGTACCTTTGATGTTTCCAAGATCATCCCTAAAAACATGCAATAATTGCCATACGCAACTTTTAATCCCTTTCTCGTGTATATACGTGGATTTGACCCTTAAACCTGCGTACATCGGGATGTGTGCAAAAGGCCAAATGATTTTGGAGTTTTCCTTGATGTGGATCCGAATCACTTATCTCTTGGCCTTCCATATGCCTTGAGATCGCTCGGATTCGACCTTCCATTACCCTATTGAAGAGCTATATAAGGAACCCTTTGGATACATTGAAAGAGAGGAATTGAAGAGCAAGAGAACTATAGTCCATTGTTGCCGGAGCTTATACTTGAGTTTGCATCCCTTTGTCCCTTGGAGCACTTTGTGTTCTTCCCAAGTTTTCGTTTTGCTTGTTAGCTTGCTATCGAGAGATGGAGGATTGAAGTGGTGGAGGCCCAAGTGGGGGACTCAGTTTCTCCGATTCACAGACGTGCCGACAGAGGTTGTCACTATTGTAATCTTTGTTTTATATCAATAGAAATATCTTTTCCTGTCCAATAATGTGTATTTAAATGAGTATTTGATCCATGGATGCTTTTAAATGCCTATATGTTATTGATTATATATGCTAGAGTAGGTCTAACAAAATTGTATATATAGCATGCTTGTCTTGTTTGTTGAATGTTGAGGAAGCAAATTGCCAATACAAGCGGGAGTGGAAAAGCTCAACGGGGATCTACATCAACCCTCCAGAATAAGGTACGAATCGAGATCCTTTAGTGTTATATGTTTGGTTTCTCTTGCATATAGGAAAGGATTGGTTTCTGAAGTTAATTTGTCTATTGTGGTACCCCAAGCCATAAGAATTTCTCTCCGTTACAGAATTGGCGACTCCGCTGGGGATGTTCCTTATTTTTCTTAGGGGTTTGGGGGCACAATGTGCTTGATATTATTGACTTGCTCTTTGTTTCTCCTAGTTTCTATGTTGCATTTTATAGTATGTTCATCCATTGACACTCCCATTTATTGGTTTGACCCTTGGCCTGCTTTTTACCACTGTATTCTATGTATATGAAGGTTTTTGGCCAAAAGTTGGATACATACGCGGATTTTTGGCCAAAAGTCACATATACATGCAGGTTTTTTGCCAAAATCCACATATACATGTAGCTTTTTGGCCAAAAGTTGCGTATATACGTAGTTGCTCTTTAAACAATCACGTACATCCTCCCTTTTGGTGAGTTTGATGTTGTGGGAAGTTGTTGGGTGGGTTGTGAGTGTGGTTGGGTCTTCCTTGGGTCTAATGTTGTCTGTTGGATGCTTCTTTTGTGACCAGAGACCACTTTTTCATTGATTTTTCTTTGAAAGTAGTTTTAGTCATTTATCCTTTTTGTTTTTCCGTTAGTGCATTACTCTTTTTTGTCTCAGTGTCTTGTTGGGATTGTGTTTTATACTTGCTGCAAAGACTGAGAGTTTTAGATGACTTTTATTGCATTTTTCATTCTTTTATATTGAAAAATACAAGGTGCATTTTTTTCATATGGATTTGAGGAGGTACTTGCATTGGATTGCTTGGATGAGAGTTTTATTTAGGCTTTCATATAGGAAGGATTTCATTGGCATTCGAAAAGAAATATATATTTATGCATCTCATGTACTGGCATAAGGCTATTTTTCATTTGACAAAGATTGCACTTAGCATTGTTTGCTATGGTGTGCATATTTACTTCACTGCTGAGTCATAACTTCATTAGTTGTACGATCATTTACTTTTGAGTAATTACAGCCAAGTAAAATCAACGCTTAATGAAAATGGATTACACTGTTTTCTTTTATAGGGTACACCAACAAGATTTAGGTTTTAGGGTCTTGGAATAGTTCATTGTGAGTAAATTCTCCAAGACCACTAAACAAAACATGTATGTGTCTGTCCAGGTGAGAGTGTGAAATTCCTTGGTATAATTAGTGTTTCTCAGGATCCTCCTCTTACAAGGGAGTTAAGCATGAGGCAGTGTGAGCAGTTATTGATTGGGATGACCCCTAGTCATAACTGAGTAGCACCGGAGATATTTCCAGAATTGTATTCGTATCTGGGGGCTCTTTCGAGAGTTTCAGGATTTGCTACCCTACCCATATTGTCAATCCCGCATGCGACTATCTGCTTGAGCATTGATTATATTGAGGTTACCTAGTGGCCTTACCTAGGTTATCGAGGGGGTACTTCGCAAGGGTTATTCTGTAGGTGTCCTGGCCAACTTGGGGTCGAACAGCACAGTCGCTATATGCGTTGAAGTTGAGGGACACAATAATTTGCTACTAACCTCTACTTGTTGTGTATGGGAGTCTCAAGCCTCTCCTAGGTGAGACATACCTGCTTCATTCAGGAGCTCACATATCCTCCCCTTGGTTTGCTTGTATTTTGGATGTAGATTTTCTTAGGAGTGTGCTCTTTGTGTGCTAGTTGTCCTTTGGGATCGTGGTTACTTGAGTATATTTATGTTCTCTTGAGTTCAGGTCCTTTTATTTTCGGCATGCCTGGTATCCTATCACTCGTCCTTGGTCTTAATGTGTACCCTGGTGTCAGACTTGGGGGCATCACAAGCCCCTTACCGTGCTCATAGATTTCTGAATGGTCATATTCCATCCTCTACTCCATTTGTGGAGGATTTTTATTCCCTCCGCTCAGTATTTACACCATTGGTCACCCTCACGAGGGTGGTAGTGGATACATGAACGTTGGGTCTACACTTTAGTTTCCTTTTTATAGCCCATCATCCACCACACTGTTTCCTTTGAATTTATTTGTCATGATCATTCCTCCATATTCCCTATAGTTTGGATTCTTTATTACATTAGAGGAAATTTGTGGTATAAATGGGCCTTATAAGAAAATGCACCAACAATAAGTTTTTGTGAGTCAGAATTTAAGAACCAATAGAATTCCAATAAAATGAGTCAACCATAATGGTTGAATTGACATATTTGTCATAAAAAACTACTTTTTTTGTTCGTATTTTCGACATATCTCCATGTGTTTTTACTCAAATTTCAATCGGGAGAGCTCTTTGGATGTGGAATTTGATTCTACATCCAATGAGTACCCATGTTTCATACTTTTGATGGACCCTGTTACCACAAAAACAAGAAATACCTGAAAAAATGTGATGATGACATCATCATCATGTTTTTTCAGGTATTTCTTGTTTTTGTGGTAGAAGGGTTCATCAAAAGTATGCAGTGTGGGTACTAGTTGGATGTGGAATCAAATTCTGCATCCAACAAGCTCTTCCGATCGAAATTTGAGTAAAAACACAGGGAGATATGTCGAAAATACGAACACAAAAAGTAGTTTTTTTCTCTTTTCCTCCAAAATTAATAAATATTATTTTATTATTTTAACTATTATTTTATTATTTTCCTTAGCAGGCCCATTGTAGACCTCAAAATTCCTCTAATGACTATTTTGGGTTGTTTTGGACTAATATGGTTTTCATGTAGGGTCAAGTTTTTGTACACTCTCTCAGAGGTTTCGACCCGTTCGTTCCTAGCATAGGTATTATGTCTGAACTGGCATATAGGTTAGGATATCACATCTACTTGCATTTATGCATTTCCTTATGAACCTTCCATCTTAACCTTAGGTACGAACCCATTCCATGGTATCACGGAACCTTCATGCTGCTGTTAGAAGTGATATTATGTGAATGGTAGAGCTTTCGTATACATGGGTATCCTAGTTAGCTCCCTTTTGCATTTGGTACCCATTGTTGGAGACATTTACCATCATACACACTCTTTCGGTCAAATTGGCCTAGTTAAACCACTATCCTAAGTTTAATTGACATCAGTGGAGCATTAATTA
>LPNX010718346.1:776045-956112 GCA_001517045.1 Pseudotsuga menziesii | reverse complement strand
TACTTTGGAAATGCCTTCCCCCAAACAAAGCAAATCAGCTTTGGGGAAGGCTCAGTTAGGTAATGTAAATTGACTAGATTATGTACTTCTGATTCTTTGTTGTTGTCCTGCAAATAACTTGTTCCTCTAGACATTAGAGTCTCTCTTATACTCATGTAACATGTGGGCTGCAAAGATGGCAGACTGTTAATCGTGGGTATGAGTATGAGATCAAAAGTGCTACGTTTTCTAGTTACAGTTATATAAGGTGCCGCTTGTTTTGTCTAGAATGCTTCTTGAGTATATTTAATTTGTATCGATATTGTAGTGCTTCATGGTATCAAAGCTAAGTGTTGGATATATGTAAATTGTATCGATATTTTAGTGTTTCATGGTTTAAAAGCTAAGTTTTATGTGGAATCAAAGTTAAAAGGTAAACGGAACAAATATTTTTAATATGGTATTGGACCAAAAGTTTATGATCTTGTATAGATCTATAACTTTTGACACCTTTTTGGTGAAAGGTCAACTATTTTAGCTTTATACATGATTATTCGATTCATAGTGCATTGTATGAGGAAAACTCAGGCTCTAGATTAGATTTTTACAGTTTTTTTTTAATATTCTAAGATGTGATTCACGAGTCATTTATAAATACTTTTGTTCACTTTGTTATGCTATTGTGTCTACCTTCAGGCAATTAATGCTTCATCCTTTACCTGTGTAATATGAAAATTATCAAGGGGTTTTTAAAGAATGTAGCATCCATTGAAGGCTTTTCATGTGCAGCTATGTCTTCCTTTTGAAGGGGAGGGCATCGCAAAAGCATACTTTCTCTAGCATTATCTCAAGTACATATGAGATCTTCTCTAGCAATAAAGGCTAGTAGATGTATACAAGTTTCCTGGATTTCTGAATCTACACCTTGCATAACATTTAGCCATGTCACTCGGTTCTTTGCAAGATGGCACATAAGAGTAATGGCATGTTCTGTTTCTTGTAATGCAATGAGAGAAGTTTGGGGCCTTTGATGTTTAGTTCTCTTCCTACCAAGTGCATTGGCTAGAAGGTCGGGGGAATATAGTGTACACAAGATATAATATTTTTCAGAATAAAATTAGGTCAATGCATTGTCTAGAACTAAAGCACCAGCATCATTTTCTCCAAGAGAGTTCACCATTGCTGTTACAACAGCTAGCCCTAAACCCCATAACCCATCACACAGTCTACCGTTATGCCACACAGAGAATGGACCCTCTCTGTTTCCCGAGCCTAATGAAAGTTCATCTCGTAGGAAGTGACTAAATGTTGACAAGCATGAAAAAAAACCAACAGACTACAGCATCTCAGCACCTCCTCTCACACGTGCTAAACATAAACATAAATTCAGGATTACAACAGCTGAATCTCTCCAACTATCATGTCGAATCCGACCAATTACACACTGCATAGGAAAATGGTTTTGCAAAACAAGAAACCAAGTATTAGGTGCCAGGAAAACTTTTAAGAGTGTATCAATTATAGCTAAAGATAGGTTTGCAACATTGTTGTTTTCAACACAACTTCAAAGAACATGTAGAAATCCCAAACTCATAAGAGAAACATCAGAAAAGACATCTCTGCCACATTCTGCATGTCTGTCTTTGATTCTCTGCTTTCTTGGTACTCTTTATTTTGAGAATGAATAAATTCTAATGATGTCAAAAGCACTGCCAGGAGACATCTAAGCATTGTTTCAAGTCTGTCTGGAATAAATGGTTTTATATCCATCAATAATTTTAGGCTTGTGATCACTGTTTTGATCACTTTTGCATAGAGTGGCCAAGCATGCATTCTCTTTGTTGTTGACATTATACGGCTGCCCATCCACCTCACAAAAATAAGCAAAAGTTGGGCCTGTGTTATGAGAAAATTTATCATGTAATTTGTTGGATCACCAAGAGGGCCTAACAACTGCATTGATGTCAATAGATAATTGCAAAGATCTTCAACACACAACCCTATCGATTCTTCTGAGAAGGCTGCATTTAGGGTTATTGAACCTAACTCTGTCCCTTGTTCAACAAGAAATGATATGAGGTACTACAAACAAAAATATAAGTACCAAAACAAACTGATCCAGAAAGGCTATAAAACAGAAACAAGGAAAGTAGGTATTCTTATGGTCTAGAAACATAACAAGCACAAAAATTGTTTTTGATAAGTATGATAGCTCTCAAGAATGAATGAAATTACAAATTTTTTGTCAAACATTGACAAAGCTAAGACAGTCATCCATGCTTTTAATGCATTCAACTGAAAATCTGCAAGACAAGAGGCGCTATTTGCACGGCTCAAGATTTTTAGTGTCTTTTCTGCTGCAGCTGTGAGTCCTTTGTCATTTGAGTGAGGCCACCAATCTATACCCAATTCTATTTTAAGGGCTTTGGTATCATAAATATACTTATATTCACATAATGGATGAAGCTCTTTTAAATGGAAATGTTTAACAGTCTGCAAAATTGAATCTATCTCCAACTTTATGAGGTGCTCTAAAACTCTCTGAAAGGAACCTGGAGGAATTTTTCGACCTTCTAACTCCCCTTGAAGATGATAATATAAATCATTTACAATCAAAGCATGGAGTTACATACCATAGCTACCAATCAAACATAGATTATTCTTTATCTTTCAAATACACAACATTATATATAGAGAATTACCAAGAATACTATCAAAATTTCATATAGCTAAAGAAGATATGCTACACAATACTGAGGAAAAATGAAGCAGATGGAAACATTTAGATAGGTGAACATAATACTTTTTCAGCATCTTACAGTAGGTACATGCCAACATACAACACACAGAATGCAACTGCAAAAGCCCATCCTGTCCTTCAGCACTCATATATGACTTCAATATTAAAAGTGAACACAGAATGCAAACACAACCCTAAACATTAAATTTATGTATGCTTCTCTTCTAAATCCCGATGTACAAAACCATGCATATTAACAATCAGTATAAGCAAAAGGAGAGAGCAGTACATATTCTTTGGATCACTGCCAGTGATAATTCGCCACTCTTCATATTCCAATGCAGGAAAGCAGATTTTCATAGTCATGCTTCCCACAAGATCATCCCATTTGCTCTCAATTAGGTTCAATATAGCCTCAGCCTGTTCTGGAGTAGTTGGAGATGTTACTATAGCCCAAAGATTCCACAAGGAGAAAAACCTGAAATTCATGTGAGCAGGCTGAAGGTTCCCAATTAGGAATCCTCCTTGATCAGGCATCCAATTAACAAGCCATAATGGAATTTGATCTGGATAAATATTGAACTTGTTGACAGCTTCAGGGGTATATTCTTTTGTCTTGTATCTATAAATTTCATTGACCTTTATCATATCAATCCAATAATACTCTCTGATATGAAAAGATAGTGCACTTAGCGTGCTATTTACAGCCCTCAGTAAGTTCTTTGATCCATCATCAACAATCATTTTTTCTCGTGCACAATGAAGAGCAGAGTAGAATAAAGCCTGCAATGCAGCAATATGAAAATTAGTTTCATAATTTGCGATTCAGGAACACTAGACATTAATAAATTGGAAAACTAAATGCCACATATACAAGAGCAATAAAGCAATCCTCAATTGTCAATATTGTTAAAGTTAGTGCAGCTGCGAGACCCATTCTCAGAGAATGGTTTCCTAGTTAGTTGACTAGGACAGAATAAGACCCTAGAAGGTACCCTAGGGCCCCTAGTAGTCTCCTGGGGTTCTTGGTCTAGGACCAAGCAGGTTGATGCCATGGCAAAGCCCCTAGCATGTGGCTAGGGCCCCTATATGCCTCTAGGGTATTTTGGTCTGGGACCAAGGATGTGATGTCCAAGTAGAGCCTGCAGGTAGAGGCAGAGATATATTCTGGTATAGGACCAGGGACACGATGTCCAAGTAGGTACTGCAGGTAGTTGATCAATTTTCAGTGTGAGAGTGAAACTCAGCTTAGTACTGAGAACCATTTTGCGAGAGAATGGAGGACCTGGTTAGGGTCCAGGGATTGATCAACTTGATTCAGTGTGAGACTGAAACTCAGCCTAAGGCTAAAAGCCATTCATTAAGAATGGAAGATAATGATGTCCCCTCTCCTAATCGGTTATTGCTAGGTTGATTCTCAAGGGACTGGCCACCCCTTGACGATGTCCCTAGTACCTAACCTTTAGGAGCAGTGTCAAGGACAAAAGGATTGTACCATCCGGTTGGATCTCCCCCCTTATACAGTGATGACAAAATATATAAAACTATGTACCTTGAGAGAGAGAAAAGTATTTGGTCTTATTGGTCCTATTTGATTGATTGTCCACCTTTACGGTTCACCTTAATCTTGTGGTTGTTGAATCTTGGTCCTATTCTTACTAGTCTTAGCACTATTACTTGTGTGCACCTTTGACTATGATGACTACTACTTTATGGAGTATATTTACTTGATGATTTGTTAAAGATATTTGAACCATTTATTTTTATGGTTACCTTATGTTGTTATTATAATGACCCACTTATGATTTTGGACTTTATGTTGGACCTTTGGACTTTCATTTTATTATAATTTCATTAAATAATTATTTTAGTCTCATTAATAAAATCTCATGATTTTATTAATAGACTTTTTGACAATTTACTTTTTATTATATTAAAATCTTTTTTGACTTTTGTTGGGACGGTTTATTCTTTTGGGCTACCTAATTTTTATTTTTATGATTTTTTTTATTTTTGTGGGCCTCCGTTAATTCTATCCTAAGTAATTTTTTTTATATACCATAACCTATTTAAGGAAGAGATTATTTTTAGTTTCAACACATATGATTTTGGGATCTCACCACGGCTTACCTTCACAGGCTTGGATTTTGATTTTTCACGGCACGACTTTCTCCACGGGCTTGGACTTTGATTTTTCTCAGCATGGCTTTCTCCACGGGCTTGGATTCTGATTTTTGGTTTTTGCGGGCTTGATCTTACGGGATTAATTTCTCGGTCTGGTCGTCACCGATCTATTTCTCGGTCTGGTTGTCACCGATCTCCTTCTCGGTCTGGTCTTCACCGATCTCCTTCTCGGTCTGGTCTTCATCGATCTACCTTCACATGCTATTATTTTTCGGTGGCTGTCTGCATTTTATTTGTGGGGCTCTCTCTGCCGGCTTTCTGCTGTCTACGTTTTATTTGTGGGGCTCTCTTTGCCGGTTGTCTGCTGTCTGTGTTTTATTTGAGGGGTTTTCTCTGCTGGCTGACTGTGTGATTTTTCTCACGGCTTGGCTTACCTTCACGGGCTTGGATTTTGATTACTAGTTTGGATTTTGATTGTTGGTTTTTATTTCATGGCTTGGCTTACCTTCACGGCTTGTCTTCTCGGGATTACTCTGCCTGGTCTTCACTGATCTCTCTTCCTGGTCTTCACCGATCGGCCTAGATTACTCGGTCTGGGCTGCATTTTTCTTTCTCCACGGCAGTCTGCAGGTTTTACCTCTGTGTTATTTTGCATGGGGTTTACTGCTATCTATTCTCTACACAGGATGAGTTTTTCTGTTTGATCCACCTTGACTGGTTTCGGGAATTTGTTCATCGTGAATCTGTTGGTAGAGTGCTTGACTATACATCTTTCACTCTGAGTGCATCTATGTGATTCTCCTTGACTTCATTGCTAAATTGATTGAAGAAACTAAGGTTTGTTTACTCCCTCTCTCTGTCAAGGTAAGTATATGGTTCAACTAGTTTGACTTGTCCTTTCAGTGACAAGATCAAACTCAGAACTAACTGAGTATAAGGCGGATCCAACAATGGTTAAGATTCTTTATCTTCTGTAGTTTACTTGAGATTTAGTTTACTACACGTGTTATTTATTATTTTTCTATACATGAAAGTTGATGAAACATTTCAATGATCAACTTTAACGCGGTGACCAGCAGAGCGTTAAGTTGAAAGAAATGAAAGTTATGTTGTTACGTTTTATTATAGTTTGAATTTTACCTCAATTCTTTATATGTTCATGTATTGAATTTTAGTACTTGTATTAACACTCATCTAACCTATGAAAATCAACAAATATATTGCATACCTTCAAATAGGTGAAATGGATAATCAGACAAAGCATGAAGACTTTAAAGAAACTTAAAGTAGAAAATGAATCATGAGAACTTCATAGTATCATTGTTGAATAGAACGTCAGTGTTGCTATTATGAGGCTCTATGACAGTTATATGACAATTTCCCACATCTTGGAGGTTTTCTCACTTCATCGGGAGCACTAATAGGGTTAACAGGGCTGCCCCCTATCCCTGAAATTATTTCAGATTTACATTGATGCAGTTTGGATTTAAACCGATGGACTAGAAAAAAGAGATACACCTCTAGAAGAACACCCATGCTGGTAATGGTTTCTTTTTACACCATGTCCTAACTGCACTACTATTGTTTGCATATGATATGGTCCCTTTGGGGGAACCCTCTCTATCGGCCACGAGAAACTGGAATAAAATAGTTTCCTGATAGTGATGGATATTATTGTTGTGGCTGTGAAAGTGTGAGGTTCAATCCCTTTTAACCAGTTTGTCATCTTCTCCACCTTTTCAAGCGCCAAAAATTCAATTCTTCAGGAAATTGAATTTCACTTCAATCCTGGCTCTATTCCATACCCACAACACAAATTGCAATTGAAGGTATCGATGACCAGATTGTTTTGTGTAATTTCATGATAAATTTTCATTTTTTCTATGTTATCTTGGCATTTGATTAGCCTCTTCCTAGTTCCATTTTAATTCATTTGTATTTGTTGTATACATGATTTAGGTCTCAGTCCTGCTCTATCGATCATTGATCATCCATTGTAGTTTGTGAAGTGGTCCTTAGTTTCCAAATTTATTTGTGTAAAGCAATGGGAATTCTATAATTTTTTTTTTGTTTTGGTTGGAAGACTAACCGTAATTATCAAATATTTAGGCCTTACTGAAGATGACTTGCTAGGATTTTTTGGTTGTATTAAATACCTCTTGGCATACAAAGTTCAAACTAACCAAGCTCTTGTTTGTAATAAGTTTTACCTGGCATACAAACTAACCAAGCTCTTGTTTACAACAAGTTTTACCAAGTAAGTAAACCTACTTGACCCACAAATCAAGACCCATTGACAACCTAGACTGCATTTTTACTGTATCCAAGCTCTGTGATCTCTGTGCTCTTCTTCACCATTAGTGTTGTTTTCTCTCTCTCCTTGTTTCTTCTATGTGAAACCTCCAAAACCCATTTCATGTACCATTCCCTTTTGTTTTTGCATTTCTCATTTCTCATTTTTGGTAACATAGTATTACATATGTAGGCATTGTTGTAGGAAAACCAAGGTGGATGTGCAATCTATCAGAATGGAAACTAATAGTTTCCATATGCAAGTGTTTAGAATCCTTCTATTTCAAATGTGTTGGTTCTGGATGAGAAAACACAATAATATTTAAATGTATGTCAATAGGCATGATAGGAAAAACACATGACAAATTATACACAAAACAATAAAGGTGAAACAATATTTCAAGGACAAAGATGAAATTTAATGTGTTAATATTGCTCATCTTCCCGATTCTTAAAGGGTTCTAGCTCAATGGAAGAGCGCCTGCCTTATAAGCAGGAGGTCGGTGGTTCGATTCCTTCATGCCCTAATGATATTGCAATGTATTTCTAAAGGTAAAAAAATGTAGTAGTGCAAGATTGATGCAATATTAGACGCAACACTAAATGCAAAAGATGATGTAAAAGTAGACGTCACACAAAACACAAAAGTAGATGCAAAAGTGGACCTTATGTCAGACGCAAATGTGGACACAAAAATGGATGTTACACTAATCACAAAATTGGATGCAAAAAAAGACTCAACACTAGACACAATTAATGACTCAAAATTAGATGCAATACTAGGCCCAAAACTAGACGCATCAGTAGATGTAAAAGTGGACTCCTAACTAGACGTAAAATTGGACATTAAATTGGGCACAAAATATGGTGTATCGATGGACATAAAACCATGTGTAACACTAGGTGCAAAATTGGAGGCAACACTTGGCGCAAACAAAAACTTAAAACGAGACACAATATTGGATGCAAGATGGGACGAAACATTGGATGTAAAACTAGACGTAATATTGAATGCAAGATGGGATGCAACATTGGACACAAAATTGGATGCAATATTAGATACAAACATGGTTGCAAAACCAGTCACAACACTAGGCGCAACACTGGGTGCAACATTGGACTCAAACATAGATGCAAAAAAAGACATCAACCAGGATGCAACACTAGGTGCAAACCTAGACGCAAAATACGATGTAAAACGAGATGAAACATCAGGCACAAACATGGATACAAAAAAAAATGTAAAACAAGATGCAAATTAGATGCAAAAGGGGATGCAACATTATAAGTAAAATTGGATGCAAAACAAGACGCAATATTGGATGCAAAGCTAGATGCAAAATTGGACACATAATTTGATGCAAAACATGGTGCAAGACTCGATGAAAAACTAGGAGCAAAATAAGACGCAACATTGGATGCAAAAGTAAGCGTCAAACTAGGTGCAAACAAGGATGTAACAAAGGACGCAAAAAAATATGCAAAATTGGGCGCAAATAAGGGCGTAACAAAAGATGCAAAAAATTGGGCGCAAAAATGGAGGAAAAAATGGATGTTAAAAAGGACGGGAAAAAAGATGCAATGGACGGCGTTTTATGAAATTGTACAATAGCGCCAGGTTTAGCGCCAGATTGTTCATCAAAATTGGGAAAAAATTACACTAAAATATGGCGCTAAATTTGACGCTAAATCTAGTTTTTGTTGTAGTGATAATAATATGAACAAAAATAAAATGAATATAAAACTACTAAATTAGTAATATATATTGAATAATAATTATGAACAAAAATAAAATGAAAATAAAATGACTATAATAGTAATACATATAATGATTATGGAACTACTAAACCCAAGATAAGTCACTAGTACAAAATGGCTAATTTATGACTAAAAAAACAACTAAAATTTTCACAAGTGACAAATAGTGGCTAATATACAATGTCTTATAACACGATTAACATGTAGTTTGTAGAACACAACGAGGACTCTAAGAGGGGGGTGAATTAGTGCCCTGCTCCCAAATTTATTTTTCTTTGAACCAGACACTTTATTAAGCTTGTTCGTGCACTAATCAACACATACACATATTCATTAACCGATAATGAGAGATTATCATCAATGAGTACAGTGATAGACATCATATATATATCAAATATCAACTAGAGTAATCACAATCAGAACAATCAAGTCCAATTTTTTATATTCCACAATTTACAGTGATCAAACTTTAGAAGTTTTGCTCAAATTGACTTGCTTCAAATCTGTCTCAGAATTGTTGCTCAAATAAATGGAAATATTATCTTGGGTCTGTATATAGTTCAGATTGGAATGTGCTATGTTTTCCTTTTCTCATAAGGATATACTATTGTATCTAACTTCTTCAAGTTTTTAGTCTAGTGATGATGCTCGGGTCTGCTATTGATTTTAGTATTAACTTTCTTCAAAGCAATATCAATCAACTATGAGTTTCATACCTTGAATTATCTTGTACTATGATGAATCCAAGTTTCCTCACTTTGCTTATTTTTTTATTATTCTCATGAAAATCCACAAGTTATATCCCTCTACTTTGTCCCGCATTCTCTAATTAACTACATATCTACTTCTCAGCTTGTATTTTCCTTTTCTGTCTCTTACAACTACTTATCAACATCCTTCTCTTCAATATGAATTCACACGACCTGTTAGTTGTTTAAGTCTCCCTTATATTTTCTATCACAGTTCCTTCACTTCTCTCAAACACTTTCACCTTCACTCCTTGGATGATTTTCTATTCTTCACATAAATTCAGTATTCATCTCCACAAAAAAATGTTTCTATCTTCTTGACCAACAAGTTGTTGGTCCACACACTCCTCAAAATTTTTCTTATTTAAGTCTGATCTTACCACAAGTTTCCCCTTTTTTTCAGTGATTTCCATGAATCCCTCTCTCATAATGGCTCAAACTAATCTTTTATTTATACATATAGGCAAAGGTCAAACAAAATTATCTTATTTGGAGCCAACTTGTGTATTGATATAAAACATCATATTTATTCACAAAGTCAACTTGCATATATTCTAACATTGGTTTTCCTGCTTTGTTTGAGGGAAGGCCGACCGAACAAGGTTCTAATAGTCATCAAAATTTGCCAATGTTTTTGGGGTTTCTTTTATGCTACTTCAAGGAAGATTAAGGATCCTTCTCCAAGGATACTTTAATATTGATTCAATGTTGCATTGAGGCATTTCAATGCACTTTCTTCTAGGTCATTTATGTGAACACAAGGGATGCATTATCATGGATTCAAAGGGGATGCTTCATGTCTTCAAGACTTCATTAATATATTATCAAGGAATTCTAGACTTCTTCAACACTTCAACTCTTACTATGGATTCTTCAATGAGATTGTAGGTTTACTTCACTTTGAACAAGGTTTCATATATACTTATTCAAACTGGATTCTAGGATCAATACTTTAAATATGATACAAGCTTCAATGATGGCCCGAAAATCAACAATATCATATGACAACTTTGACATCAATGAGAACACAATGTCCAACAATCTCCCCCTTTGTCATTGATGGCAACACCTTAGTAAATCATAAGGCTTGTCATCATTGGACTAGTTCTTCAACATCAGATTTTGACCAACACATGAGGTATTTGCAATTCATCATGTTTTACTAGATTTTCCTCCCCATTTGAGATCAATGGAAAAGGATACAAGAATCCAATCCAGTTGGCTTTGGCATGTCACTAAAATACTTGAACTCTTTAATATATGTATGTGCTTTTTGCTTGCTTGAACTGCCTTTGTTTTGGACTCAAGGATTCATTGTTAGTTCTTCTTTCTATTATTTCCAAGTCATGTAAAGATTCACAATAGTAAAATATCTCTAGTATTACCATGTACTTATCAATATCAACTTCCTTTTTACAGTTAGGACTTCTCATGTTTGATTCTAGGATGGTGATATTTGATATATACTTCCCCTGTCAACAATAATGCCTTTTGCTCCAACACTAAGCATGTCATGGCTATTAATTTTGTTTAAAAATATTGGATCTCATAGAATCCCCCCGATTTCGATGCTCATGACACATATTTTTCATTTAAAAAGTTCTTCTCCTCCTGACTGTTGGGATTATTTTTTACTAAGATTCTTGTTCTTATTGATTTTTCAAGAATCAATGCTCGACTTCAACCTTCAAAGTAACCAATGGTTCATATTGTTGTACAATCAACCTTTACATTATTGAGAATAACTAAATGAATGACTGTTGTTTCCATTTGGTATTTATCCCCCTGATTTCATGCCTTTGAACTATTGACATCAATGCCAATAAGTAACTTCTCTTAAATTTGAGCTTGGTCACTTTCTCTTTTGACAACACAATTTCGTAAGAATAGTATTGTTTGCTCCATGAATTGTTTGTGACTTAGTCTTCTTCCTCTTTCAACTTCCATAAGGTATTCATATAGTAAGTGAGATACTCATTAACCATTCTTTGTCATATATATCAGATATTCCTTGGACTCATTCTCAACATTTTTTGGATCATCCTGCATTGAATGCTATACCTATTCACTCCACCCTTCAAATATTATCTTATAAAATTTTTCAAATAGCTTAACTGGTTATGAGAAATATTCAACCAAGTTTGACCCTATTTCAAGTTTAATGGCTTCTCGTCAAGAGTGCTTGTAATTATCTTTGTCATAAAATAAAAACATACATTATTCTTATTAACCTTTTTTTCAAAGTCAGTGGATCATAACAACATCAAATATTCAAGTAGTCATCATGAATATGTTCTTTTGATCTATCACTGACTATCACACATACTCTTAAAAAATGTGCAAGAACTTCCTTTGAAACATGAGTCAAGATTTCTCTTGAAATTTTTGCTTAAACATTCCTTTGTTTTTTTTTATCTTTGTACCCAAAAAAAACAGTCCACAAGATGAACAACAAATCATCCCTAAAAACTTGTCTAAATATGCAATTAACTTTAATAATAATTATTAAAAAATATGTCAACAATAATCCTTCAGATTTTCCTAAGATGGTGTTCAAACTCTGCCACAGCTTTGCTAGAGTGTCCTTCTCATCCCATAAAAGACCCTTGCCATTAAATTGCTTAAGAAATCAGTGTTTCTCCATTTAAAAAAAATCATATTTCTCTGTAGCTCAATTCTGTTCTTAATGTGCTATGTCCTCAATATACTAGGTTATCAAATTTTCAATCAAGGTTTGCTTTTGTAAGGTCTTCAAGAGATCTAAGTATACTATGCTTCAAAAAAAAAACTAGCTTCACAACTATGTGCATTCTTCAAAAATTCAACATGTCTTAAATTATCCATTTTCAACAATAATTTTGATCATCAATATTTCTTCTTCTTATGTTCCAGCATACCTTCTGTCATCAACCATACTCAATCTACACATGGTTGCAATTTTTACATGGTCCACATTCAATTAAGATTCGATCTTTAGGAAGTTTTTCTGAACATTTTTCTCATATACCAATAGTATCCATCTCACAACACCGCCACTATCTTTTTCACAACTTCAATTTCTTCATGACATTCAATGTCATGATCAATGAATTTTTGAAGAAGGATGAATTTTAGTACAAGGATGGAGTACATATGGAGTACTCTTTATTCCCCTCTTCTATTATTTTTTCAACTTTGTATTTATCGTCTGATGTTTCTACCACTTCGTTCTGAGTTGGGAAAAATTTCACCTCTTGCATTTCCCTCAAAAAAAATTTCTTCCAAATTTTTGATGTTTCTTGACTTTCTTGTAACGTGGCATTACTTCTACCAAATATGGAACTTGATTGTCTCTTTTGACTATCACCTTGTCTCTTCCACTCATTGTTTAATTGATGATTGGATCTTCTGTTGTTATAGTCAAATATTTAATCTTCATCTTTCATGAGACCTTCATGATTATTTTCTTCTTTCTTTATGTTATTTTTGTTGTTATAAACCAATCGTGATTTGTATTTAGGATATGTTTGATTTCTTAGAATTATTTCCAAAGTTGTTGAGTTGTTCATAAACTTAATATTTGCTTCGAGATTGTTTTGAGCATCTTCTTTGTCCTTCAACTGATTCTTGACTTCATCAACTTGATTTCTTAGGTTGTTGACTT
This sequence comes from Pseudotsuga menziesii, assembly GCA_001517045.1. NCBI lineage: Eukaryota > Viridiplantae > Streptophyta > Pinopsida > Pinales > Pinaceae > Pseudotsuga > Pseudotsuga menziesii. The sequence continues at coordinate 942,827 of LPNX010718346.1, read as the reverse complement.
CATCTTTTTTTTCTTTGAATTGTTTAGTCAAGTATTTTTTCATCTTTTGAGCTTCCTTAAATTGTATTTTAAGGACTCCAATTTTCTTGGCTTGTTTTGTTTTTGCTAAGCAAGCACCCATGGAGTTTCGAACCGGTGACCTTACACAAGGAGTGCCTTAACAATACTCCCATCCATTATTTATTCTTCACCCCGTGGGATTTCGTGGCTTGTTTCTTGATCACTTTATTTAAGTCATTATTTTCTTCCAAAGAATCTTCTACTTCTACTTCTAAATCAACTATTCCTTCTTCTGAGACATATTCTTCCTCTAAATTCTTTTTGGTTTCCAGAGATGGAAGTGAGATTCATTTTCTGATTTTTGTTTTTGGAATTCTTCTAAAATGTATACATGCCTAGGTGTTTTGGTTTCTCTTCAAGATACTTATTTTGACCCTTTTTGTCCAATTTCACAGTTATTAGCATAAAATGTGATATTTTAGTTAGCATCACATAGTTGTCCCACACTTACTAAACCACACTTCAATCCCTCAACACATAACACATTCTGAGCTTTAGCTCTTCCTTTTAGTGTCACTGTTCCTTTGCCCATTTTTGTTGTTCCATTATCTCCAAAGGATACATCCCCTCATTTTTCCCTTTTTAGGGTGATCAACTTTTTCTTGTCACCAATCATGTGTTTTGTACATCTATTTTCAATATACCACTTGTCTTCATATAGAGATATTCCACATATATCATTATTTGTTTTTCTTCTGGCTCGTTTACTTGGTTATGTATATCTTCCATGGCTAGGAATAGGATTTCATTCCTATCAAAATTTGAGTTTTCATCTTCATTATTATATGAATCTTCATCTTCAAATTTTGAGTGGAAATTTTGTTTCTTTGAAAATATTCCTTTGGAGAAGTCTCTTTCTTGATTTGACCTATATCTATCTTCCCTTAGAGGACATTTTGTAGCAAAGTGTTCAATCTTTCCATAGTTGAAACATTTCAAGGGAATTTTTCCTTTTTACTTCCATGTTCCTTTACGTAGCCTGCTAACAAAGCTGTCTATTTCTCATCCGACTCATTAACTGAAATGGGTGAATAGGAGGAGTGATTCTTCTTGTTTTGTTGACTCTTCTGTGATGCTTTGAAGGAAGCCTCCTTCTTCTTAGGTACTTCAATTCTCATTTTTTAGGAAATAAGGTTTCCATTAGCTCATACAATTTAAGTGCATCCATATTCTCTCTGTCTTCAAAAACTAATACTTTTGCATTGAATTTGATACAAAGTGATCTCAACACTTTTTGAACTACAACTGTTTCTTTAACATATTCTCCAATATCTCTCATTGTATTTACCACTTCTTATATTATTTGGAAATAGGTAGCAACATCTTCTTCTTCCTTCATTTTCAGGCCTTCAAAATGACTTCTATAATTTTGAAGTTTTTCTTTTTGTACCTAATTGGTGTCTTCTTGATAGGAATTCTTCAACTTGGCACATTTATTTGTATGTGCTATAGTTCATTACTTTTACAAATTCAGTTTTTGTCAAGCCACCTAGTGTGGCATTTATAAATTTTGCATTGTTTTCACATGCCTTTATTCCAACTTAATTAGTTGGAAGAGTTTTTGGAAATGTGTATCTGTTTATTACACTTTCCTAGACATCAAATCCTAATGACATCAAATAAGAAGTCATTCATTTTCTCTAGTAGGCATATTTGTACCATCAAAGAGTGGAATCTATTAATGATAAGCCATATGTGTTCTTGAGGATATCCTTCAAGTTGATTGGACTTGTGAGAAGGAACTCATATAATACCAATTGTAGAACACATTAGGGACACTAAGAGAGGGGGTGAATCAATGTCCTGATCCTAAATTTACTTTTCTTTCAACCAATCACTTTATTAACCTTGTTCATGCACTTCTCAACACATATAAATATTCATTAACCATTAATGAGGGATTATAATCAATGAGTACACTAATAGAAATTATATATATATATATATATATATATATATATATATATATATCACAATCAGAATAATCAAGTCCAATTTTTTAGATTTCACACTTTACAGTGATCAAATTTTCTAAGTTCTTCTCAAACTGACTTGCTTCAAATATGTCTTAGAATTATTGCTCAAATGAATGAAAAAATATTATCTTGGGTATATATAGAGTTCATATTGGAATGTGCTCTATTTTCCTTTTCCCAGAACGATATACTGTTGTAGCTAACTTCTTCAAGTTTTCAATCTAGTGGTGATACTTAGGTATGTTATTGATTCTTCCAGTCTTAACTTTCTTTAAAAACAATATCATTCAAATATGAGTTTCATAAATTGAATTCTCTTGTACTATGATGAATTCGAGTTTCCTCACTTTTATTATTTGTCTGATCACTCTCACAAAAATCCACGAGTTCTATCCCCCTTCTTTGTCATGCATGCTCTGATTAAGTGCACCTCTGATCCTTGGCCTGTATTTTCCCTTTTGGTCTCTTACAACTGATTCTCAGCCTCTTTCTCTTCAATATGAATTCACACGACTTGTTAGTTGTTTCAAACCCCCTTATATTCACTATCACAGTTTCTTCACTGCTCTCAAATACCCTCTCTTTCATTCCTTAGATGATCTGTTATTCTTCACATAATTTCATTGTTCATCTCCACAAAAATTTGTTGCTATATTCTTGACCAACGAGTTGTTGGTCCACACACTCCTTATCCTTTTCTTCTTTAATCCTAATCTTACCACAGGTTTATTCCCTTTTTAGTGATTTTCATGAATTCCTCTCTCACAATGGCTCAAAATAATATTTTATTTATACATATAGGTCGTGGTCAAACAAAAATAGCTTATTTGGATCTTACTTGTGTATTGATATAAAAAATCATATTTATTCACAAATCCAACTTGAATATATTCTAATACTGGTTTTCCTTCTTTTTTTGAGGGAAGGCTGATCTAACAAGGTTCTCTTAGTCATCAAAATTTTCCAATGTTTTTGGGGTTTCTTTGATGCTACTTCAAGGCACATTATTTCTCCTTCTCCAAGGCTTCTTTAAGATTTAGTCAACGTTCCTTCAAGACATTTCAATGCACTTTATTCAAGGTATTTTAAGTGAACACAAGGGATACATCATCATGCATTCAAAGGGGTTGCTTCATGTCTTTAATAATTCATTAAGATATTATCAAGGAATTCTATAATTCTTCAATGGGCTTGTAGGTTCACTTCACTTTGACCAAGGTTTTATATATACTTTTTCAAACAGGTTTTTAGCCTCAATAATTCAAATATGATACAAGCATCACTAATGACCCCAACATCAACAATAACATATTCCATATTTGACATCAATGACAACACAATTTCCAACATAGTCACATTTCATTTGTCATTAATGGGTTGATTTGATTCATGATTTTGTAATATATTTAGTTGTTTATTTGGTCAATAATTGTGGCAATTAATGACAAATAAATGAGTAAATATGTTGCTAAATTAATGAACAAATAAATGACTAAATATATTACAAGATGATTAATCAAGGAAACAAATTAATGACTAAGTGAAATACGACTAAAAGTTAGTTGTGTTATAAGAGACTATAAATTAGCTACTATTAGTCTCACACAAAAAAAAGTCATGTATGTGAAAATTTTAGTTGTTTTTTTAGTCACAAATTAGCCATTTTGTACTACTTATTCTTTCATATTACATAATAAACACAATAGTTAACAAATCTCAAACATCACTTTTAGAAAACTACAACTATGTTCTATGAAAATGCTCACTTATTTTAAACACATAGTAAGATAAAATATATTTGAAAAGATAGTGCAAGTTCACTTCATATATAGAAAGCCATCAAGTACAAGGTTACTAACCAACAATTATTTTTTCTACTAAATTTGATGAATGCTATAACCCCCCTCATGTTATGAATAAACAATATACATAATTTTGAATGGATGACTCCATTATATAAAAAAGATTTTTAATGGATTAGTTGAGCACTTCATCACTTCAGTTTTGGTTCTTCACATAACCTAGGCATAAAAGAGTGAACTCATTCCCTATAATAGATTGATTCATATGTAATGCATTCAAAACATATCATTGCAATCTTCGCACCTCATTATAGAACAATTCCTTTCAAACACGACACTTACATCTCGTATATAATTACATGATGTCATTCAAGTAAACCATCTTTATCGTGTCTCCTACTAAGGGTCTCCATCAATTTATTGTGCTATGAATAAGGTAGCAAGTTTGGTATATTTAACGAGTTCTTTCTAGTCATTATTTGTAGTTGGATGTTTGTATAGATGACTTAGTTTGCAAAGTGTAGCAATGCACCTGATATGTAATTAATGAGTACATAAACGTTGGTATTTCTTGATTTTTGGTCCAATGCAAGGTATTCACCCGTAACAACCATCGAGCCAATCATAAATTTGTTGAATTCATCATCAATTACCAATTTATTTAGGGTTTTCTTCCCCTCGATACATCGTTCCAACCAATAATCAACACCCCATTTGTTTCCTTTCAAGGAAACCACTACATATATGTGTCTTGGAAAAATGAAATTCATGGTAAAATACATATGTGTAAGGTTTCAATAAGAAAGTCAAATCACAAACTGTAACAAACTCTTACTACAATAGTTTGAAGTCTTTCCACCCATAACATACCTGGTCACTACAAGATTAGAGATATGATCATAATATGGTGAAAAAATGATTTTCCAACCTCTAATTAGGATATTTCAACAAGTACATTTGGGTTTATTATAATTGATACTCGATCCCATGCATCAATCAAGTATTGTGATTCACAACCATCCCATTCATTGTTACTACTTGGTCCACAAAACAATGCATGGTTTCACGTCCATATTTCAAGCACACAGTTGCCTAAGTTTTGAACTAGATGAAATACACGAGTTCCACATATTGTATTGCAATGATATGAATATAACTGATCTACATTGACCACCTCCAAGAAAATTCTTTGGACATGTTCATCTCTTTGTTGAATCCTCTTTCCTTCTTGTTCCCTTTTCCATTACTTTAGATCACCATTGGAGTATAGAATGTGCATATTGAATAGGGTAATTTTTCATAAACTTAAACTCCTCCCTATCTAGTGCAATTTTGACACATGCACCAACACCATTCTGCCCACCTTCTCCATGCAAAATCCCAAAGTAATTCCAAATATGCGACACAATGACTTTTTGTGCATTAAACTCAACTATTGAAATAGATGGGCATTTTTGAATTGGGCCACACAACCATTTGACTAAATCTAATTTTGATTGATTTGTATATTTCTCCTTGAAGTAATCATCGAATATTTGGAAGTAATGTTGTACAAAATGTAGGTCAAGGAACCTATCATCACTTATGCAAAAGTTAGACTCCTTCAATAATATCCTTTTGTCTTTATTTCTATATGGACCATGCCTATATGTGACAAGTACCATTATATTGACCTAATGTGAATGGAAATATTGGATTTGGATCTCATTTTGTGGTTAGAGGGTATAATTCTTAACAGAATCCAAAATTGATAGTATTGTACCAAAATGCGTCCTTACATATTCTAAATTGCTCATAGCGCCACATGGACATGTTGAGAATATTGTTGGTTTTTTTTCTCCAAAATGTACTTAACAGAATCACATTCTTGTACCTAGTGGTATGCAAATCATGTCATAAATATAATCTAATCTTTAAAACTATACATGAAATTTTTATATGTTATTAAAATCTAACCTTTTCAAACCATATCTAATCCTTTAAGTACAGAACATTATCCTAGGATGTTGCCAATGATATATTTTTTCATTCTTTACTACAATCCAGTTCATAAGTAATAACATATTTGAAACTCTGCATGTCAACCACCATCCTTCCAAATTCATGGTCCTCACTTTCATGAATGCAGTGGCTCGATAATGAAAATTCACTACACGTGGAGAATATCCCATATAAACAATATTTTTCATAATACTTTTGTCCTTTGAGCCTTGGACACATGATGCTATGAATAAAGTTTCTTGATGATACTAGTGGTAGTATGGATGATAAATCATACACATGGTTAGTATGCAAAACACGATGGATGTGTATATATGTATAATAATAATAACCACATTCTATGTGGTATCTACAACAAAATATGGTACGATATGTGCATGTCCTAACGTATGAAGGTTTGAATTTCTCAAAAAATATTTTGCCTAAGTTCAAGTCCTTGTGCTCATTATTAAATCTCTCAAAGAGTTCTTTTTAAGACATGTCAAGAAAGTGTTTAATGTGTGGTTCATGATCACTAGAACCTATTCTAAAATTTAGAACATCTTATTTATTGGATGAGGGCATGGTATGTACATGCAAAATATTTTGTACTAATCCCTTAATAGCTTCAACTAACTTCATATCGAAAGGAAGAAGTCTACCAAAGAAGGTACAATAATCCGTTCGACCACGATTGTCAAGGATTTCTATTCTATTATAATTGTTACGAAGGGTTTTGACAACTAGTTTAAAAACAATAGATGTGTTTGTGAAAATTGTTGTCTCCTTGTGGTCATATTTATAATTGATCATGAAAGTACGCAATGGGATTCATTACATTCTTTTGAACAAGTATTCTTTGCAATTTCATTAAAAGCAACCTAAAAATATCTAACAACATGATTAGTGGTATATGCAATTTCAACTATCCTTATGCCAAGAAGTTTCCTAACAACAATTAAATTGTGTGATTTAAAAAAGGCCATAAATTATTGACATCTAGATGCATCACTTTTTCGATTCAAAGTAGTCTTTAATAATTTTGTTGCATTGACAATCAATAGTCCATTTAGGTAACTTACCTTCATGGGATGATAGAACAATTTCATCCACATGAACACATCTAGGATTTATTTCTCATGCACTAGATAGATGAGGAATGGAAGAAAAACTTGAGTTTGGGACCCATGGCCATGACATTCCAAAAATTCACTAGGAGATCACATCACTCCATTCACCTGATGGTCAAGATTGGGAGTGCATTAGACATGTTGGTTGTTGGTACGATGAACCTCTAGTTGTTCATTATGATCTTGCACCATGGGAGCCTCTTCACTAGAATACCGACAAAAAAATTCTCCCTCTATATACGTAGCATCTTGCAAAATTTCCATGTCTTCTTCATTTAAAACAACATTTTTTTGTGGAGTATTGGTTGGAAAATGATCTTATGTTGGAATACCAATGCGACCTTCCATTGGATGCATACACTTCACCTGTGGTGATGAAGTAGAGTCCATCGAGGCATCCATTGTGCAAGGAATTGAGACTCCCACTAATGGATGCCTATGCTTTTCCATACCCAACTTTGACTTTTCTCTTAATTCATTGATTTTTTTAGAGGGATTCTCCTTCCTATCTAACACTTTTTTAAATTGTCTATATATTACCCTTCTTTATAAGGATCAAATACAACAAGAAATTCATAAAACTTGAAGAGTTGATCAAAAAAACATTAAAAAAATTGTATTGGGACAATAATGTTTCCTAGGAGATCTATGTGTAGCAAACCAACCTTCCTTTTCTGATTTGAATTTCAGGGGGCATATGGTCTAAATTCATATGTGTAAGACATAAAAGCATTAAATGGAGAGGCCACCCTCTCCCAATCACCATAAAATCATTAAATGGATAGGCCACCCTCTCCCATCCATGGTATTTGACGACCCATGGTTTTGTTCCATGGTATGGATTCGAGACACATTGTACCTCTCCCATCCATGGTATTTGGCAACCCATGATTTTGACCCATGGTATGGCCTCAAGGCACATTGTAATAAATTTATAAAAAGGCTCTATGCCTTCTTAATAAAGCATTCAAGGATTTTTGGAATCCTACACTTCTCTTATTCTATTTATTTATTGGGTTAATAGTTCTGAGTGCTTTTCTTAGTATAGTTTGAGAGGTGAGTTTTAAAGAACCCTATTTGATCCTCACCCCTCCATGTGGCCTATATACTCTATATATCATTGTCTAATATATTCATATCCTAGATCTCGTTGATGTGTCTTTCTCATAGTTGTCCATTATGTTATATCTTCTCCTCCTCTCTCGGCATCCAAGCCTCCCGGGTCTCAGCCCCCAAGATCCAGATCAACAGTATCAGAGAAGGTACGTTCTCCATGGGAATGAGGGTTTGAGCATAGTTCAGGTTCAATGATCTGTAGGAATTTTCAGCCTCTTTTTGGCACACTTGGATTCCATTTGTTGGGCCATACACTATAAGCATCACAATTGCTCCTCAAGAACTACAGACTATATAAGTTGTAGTAGGAAGTTCCATGATCTCTACAACATCCCATGTTTCTCTACAAACCCTTGGCTTCCTTTGTGGCCATCTACACTCTCATATCAAGCATTATTTCATCCTCGTATGTCCCTAAAATGGATTAAAATCCTTTTTGCATGCTTATTGGAGCTTGAGAGACCTTATCCCATCCCAATATCATCCCATCCATAGTTGTACGGCCATCATATAGACACCATGATAAACGAATTGAAGGTCAACACGTCTCTACAAACTTCAAACAAATGTTGAAACTTGCACAGAGAGTTTTAGAGGCTCTTCCATAAATCATTGGAAATATATTTTCGTCATCTAAAATTGGTACTTTTCAGTTTTTCATTTACCTTTCTAGTTTGTGAGATATGCTTGTTTGAAGCAGCATATGTATGTAAGCAGTGCGACCTCACGTACAACAAATTTAAACAAGCACCATAGACTCCACATAATATATCATATTATTTTCTATATCTCATTGGAAATATATTTTCGTCATCTAAAATGGGTATTTTTTAGTTTTTCATTTACCTTCCTAGTTTGTGAGATATTATTGTTTGAAGCAACATATGTCGGTACATAGTGCGACCTCACGTACAACAACTTTAAACAAGAACCACATATTCCATATCTCATTGGGAATATATTTCTTTTATCTAAAATGGGTATTTTGCGGTTTTTCATTTAGATTTTGGGTTTGAGAGATATCATTGATTGAACCAACATATGTGTGCAAAAACAGTGGGCGCACATCCCCTGAGTCTCAAAAAACATTTTATCATTCCTTGGATTACCGCAGATAAAATATGTTATATGGATGGAAAGGTCTCTTTAATATATCAAATGGGTCTTCAACAGAATTCAATTTCATCACCTGGATTAGAAGCTATGAATGAATTTGCAACAAGACATCAACTACACCGAAGAACATTTTTGGACTTTTACTAAGCCCCACTGTAATCATGGTTATGGGTTAACCACACAAAACCCATGGTTATGGGTCAACCAAATAAAACCCATGATTATGTAATCACGGTTATGGGTCAACCACACAAAATCCATGGTTAAGGTTCAACCACACAAAACCCATAGTTATGGTTATAGGTCAACCACACAAAACCCACGGTTATGTATTGTAATCATGGTTAGGGGTCAACCACACAAAAATCACGGTTAGGGGTCAACAACACAAAACCCACGGTTATGGGTTAGCCACACAAAACCCACAGATATGGGTCAACCACACAAAACACATGGTTAGGTGTCAACCACACAAAACCCATAGTTACGGTCATGGTTATGGGTCAACCACACAAAACCCACGGTTATGGGTTAACCTCACAAAACCCTTCTCTTAATTAGCAATTGGCACATTGTAATAATGGGTCTCTTTTTAGCTTGAAATTATGGGGACCATCATTTTCTAAGGGGGGGAGAATGATCTGAATTTCAGGGGGCATATGGTGTAAATCTAGATGTGTACGACATAAAAGAATTCAATGGAGAGGCCACCCTCTCCCATTCATCATAAAAGCATTAAATGGAGAGGCCACCCTCTCCCATCAGTGGTATTTGACAACCCATGGTTTTGTTCCATGGTATGGCTTAAAGACACATTGTACCTCTCCCATCCATGGTATTTGACAAACCATGGTATGGCCCCAAGGCACATTATAATAACTTTATAAAAATGCTTTATGCCTTGTCAATAAAGCATTCAAGGATTTTTGGCATCCTACACTTCTCTTATTCTATTGAGTTATTGGGTTACTAGTTATGAGTGCTTTTCTTAGAATAGTTTGAGAGGTGAGGCTTAAAGAACCATCTTTGAGCCTCACCCCTCCATATGGCCTATATACTCTATATTTCATTGTCTAAGATATTCATATCCTAGATCTCGCTTATGTGTCTTTCTCACAGTTGTCCATTATGTTATATCTTCTCCTCCTCTCTCAGCATCCAAGCCTCCCGGGTCTCAACCCCCAAGATCCAGATCATTTTCACATGAAATATGGTTAGGTTGTTTGTTTGTTTTTGTTAGCAGTAAGAATGCATGAGCATTATTAACACACATGTGTTCCTATCACAATGGGTGAAAAGTAAATCCCTTTATTGGATATAGATGATTAAAATATTGCTTTATGGAATAAGGCCCTAATTTTTCCCCTTAATCATGTTTAGGGACCTAATACCCATAATTAATATTGAAAACCTGCAAATGGCACCAATATCCCCACCAAAATTCCAACAATACCCTAGAAATGTCCTTGGGGTGGTTTGATGCATTGTTCTTAGCCCTAGCTGCTTAAAATATTCCTATAGGGACTAAGTTCTAGGCTACCTCCCATGACCATGTCTAAATCTATTAGACCTATATATAGTGCTCAAATCTCCTAACTATGCCTATACAACCACTTAGAGGCCAAATATTGATTTGATGGGTGATGTGTAGCCTAATGCTTGAGTTCTATTTGATATCCACACTTAGAGGTCAATTTTAGGTCCCAAGGCCTAAGTTTCCTCATATAATCATGTCTACCCCCCCACGGCATATCCCTAGGGATAAAAACCTTCTAATGTATCCCATATCCCATTCCAAAATCCAAACATTCCAAAATAGGTCCTATGTGATCGTTTGAGGTCTCATTCATGGACCTTGAGATTTAGAATATGGCTTTAGGAGTAAGGTTTGAGTTTCAAACCCTAAATCTAGTTAAGGCACTATGACTCATACCTAGCATTAAAAATATCCTAATTATACCCATATCCAGACTTGGAGGAAAGTGATACTTACAACAAGTTATGTGTGGGTTCGAGGCCTCGAGACCCATACCTAGTGATAAAAAATCAGAATGCCATCAATATTCCCACTCAAATGGTAACCTTTGTTGGTGAACAATCACCTCCAAGGGTGCACTGTATGCCATCAAGATGTTAGTTGTGTAGCAGGAATGTGTCAATAGGTCTATACAATGTCATAAGAAGGCAATAATGGGTTTTGTTCCCTAAATTCCAGTTCTTGGGATTAATCACCATGAACAACACCTACAAACTACATCATGAAACCTATGTTGGTGGTCTTTGTCATCAACATTGATAGATTCCATTAAGAGATTTTGGACATTAAGAATGGGTCGCAGGGTCTTAAATTTGGTCTAGTAAGAAAAACAAGCACCTTAAGGACATTGTTGAATCTTATTAGACTCAAGAGCCTTGAATGAATCCTTGTATCATCACATCAGGTCTTTGTAGGGTTCTACGTAGGCCTTTGAGTTGCATACATGTGTCGAGGGTAGGTTTTGTCCACAAGAAATAGGTATTGACTGTTCCACATGGCCAATGAGGTAAACAAGGGATTTAATCCCAACTAAACTTTCTCAAGCTCAAGTTCCATGAATAAACCCTATACATAACAACACAAGCCCTCGATAAGGGTTGTTTTCCCTAGGTGATAGATATGGGAACCATTAATATGTTTCACACGCCATTGATGAGTCTTTAGACCTTAACCATAGTTGTGGTAGGAAAACAAAAACATAAGGCCTTTAAAAACCTCCACATATAACTTATGTTGGCTAGCAATCACCTATAAGGATTCTCTGCATTTCATCATTACATTAGTTGTGCACAGATAATGTGTCTAGAGTTTTGTACAATGTAATAAGAATACACTAATGGGCCTTATTCCCTAAACACCTCTTCTAGAGGTCAATCACAATGAACAACATCCGCAAACTACAACACAAACCCTCTCCGGCGGGGGTCTTTGGCATCAAGGTTGGATATATGCTATTAAGACATTTTGCACATCAAGGATGTGTTGTAGGGCCCTGAACATGGACAAGGAAGGAAAATAGGTTCCTCAAGGATATTGTTGAATCTTCTTAGGATCAATATCCTTGAATGATTCTTGTATTGTCACATTGGTCCTTTTGTATTATCCCAAATCCCGATATTTTCTAATTCTATGCAAATGTACTGAAACAATCGGGCATGCAAACTGCCATGCAAAATTCCCTATTTTATAGAAAAATTAGGGTTAGGGTTTGTAGGATAGAATGAAAACTTACCACTGATAAGCTCGTTGGAATGCTCCTAAGAGAATATGCATGCATCAAGCGCTGAATCGGAGATGACCTGGTATCTTCTGCTTACGGTGATACCCCAGCAGCACGAACCCCAAATCTGCTAAGGGTGACGTTTTTAGTGAAGGAGGTATCCGATGAAGCTGATGATTTGCAGGACTGATAGCCTTCTCGTGCCAGAGAGAATGCCTGGCACATGTAGAAATTCTGAGGTCTCTAGGCAGGCTAGCGAATTGTTCTAAAGGTGTAGCTACTCACGCCCCCCCTGATCTCTAAATGGATGATAATTGCTTAGGATGAGCACGATCAGATCTGATAGTCACCGGGTACTAGAGTATGATACCGATGATGAGAATGGTTCCTGGGTTTCAAAGGTAAATTGAGATATGAAGACCCAGTGAATGATTTGGGCTTTCCTGCTAAAAACCCCTTACGGCTGCACACGTGCCCCTGCAACAATCTCTGTTGTATACTAGATAAGAGAAAATGGTGAACCTGTATGGCTTACCCTAGATGAGACTAGGGCAGATATCTCACTTTCGAAACCCTGCTAGCTGAAGACGCCGTCTCCAACCCCAACTGCTGTGTCACACGTTGTGCTGCTACTCAAGAGCTCCAAAATCAATAATCATCAAAAGTAAAGTCTCCATTCACTTTATCTTTCTTTTATAACTTTCAACTGCGAAAACCCTAACTTTTGACCTAATTAGGTCACTTTAACTTCTAATTTGCAGTTGACTTGCATGCATGCACATGGAGACTTAATTGAGTGCATGCATCATTAAATAATGCTTAGATGTCATGCATGTCACTTTTAGGTTTTGAATGTCACTTTTAGGGTTTGCATGTATGTCATTTTTAGGGTTTGCATGAATCTCACTTTTAGGGTTTGCATGCATTTCACTTTTAGGGTTTGCATGCATGTCATTTTTAGGGTTTGCATGCATGTCACTTTTGGGAACATTACAGTCCTCCCTTGCCAAGGATTGCTTGTCCTCAAGCAATGCCAATGCAAATCCACAATCAATCAACTGAACCAACTAAATCTGGAGATGATCCCAGGGTCCCAAATTACCCTAGGAGATCTGTAGTACCCTCTATTCAAAACACTGAACTGTGCGGTACCATCACCATAGACCTCCTGAAAGCACCCTCTAGAAATCACTAAACTGTCAATCACTGTAATCCCAGGGTCCCAAATCAATCTAAGAATTGCAGAGGTCAAAATGAATCCACCACTACCCTGCATAGTATCAACATAAGGAGCATCATGTAGAATCCCAAGTAACACCATCAGTAAGCACTGTATCCATCCCTTATAAGGTCTTCCACTTGGATCCCAATGCAAACTTGTGCATATTTCATCCCAAATATCTGAATGCTCTTGTGGGACTATACCCTTGGCTAGGAATGTCTTCCCAAGAATCGCCCACTCAATAGGATGCCGACTCTTAATCTCTCTCCAATCCAACCCCTGAAAAATACCTTGTCCATAAGCACCATCACAAGGAATAATCCTACCAAGCTGACATTCTACCCTTCTGATTTCAACTAGAATGCTCATATACTGTTGGTCAATTTCTCGATCCTAGCCAACCTGTAAAAACCATCCACCATTATGCAAATGTGGACTCAAGTTACTGCAAGCCCTGTCTATGTACTCCTTAAGAGGACTGCTTTGAAATGCAATAGTATGTTTCTTCTGCTGCCCCAACAAGGAATCCAACTGCTCTTCAATACTAGACAGCCTGACCTCTAACTCGGTACATACAACTTGAAGAACTGCAAGCTCAACATCTCGCTGTACTATGGTGTCTTGGAGTATCTTGGTCCTCTCTTTCATCGCTAGAATGCTTTCTTTAACGCGTTCAATCTTCTTTTGGTGACTATCATCTGGAAGCTCTATCTCATGCATGTATAAACTCTCCCTAACCTACATGTGTGACTGCTCACTGTCTTGACTGCTGTGCTCATTGCCTTGCACCTCATGTATTTTGCCTATCATAACTGTCTGGATTCCTATTGTGGGTGATGAAGAGTGTACCAAATCCAACTCATCACACGGTTTGTCCACAATCTGACTAGAGAATGTGCTTGTGTCGCTAGACTCATAGGATGGCTCTAATGCTATCTCCTCATGCACATCCTCATCATGTACTGTTAACTCCAAATGAAGCTCACCAACAACTTGTACTTCATGCTCATCTTTCTTCACTCCCCCAACTATGCCTTTAAGGAGATCCTCATTCAAATGCAAAGTATCCAATTTAATGGCATATGTCTCAATCATGGGGTTGAGTTGGAAGTATGTATCCAACTTCTGCACCCAATTCCGGGCTGGGCCACCTCGGGTACCCTCAAAGGTAGGGATAGTCAATTTCCCTACAGTGCATTGTAACTCATAGTTCTGGGTAAATGGCCTATTGTAATATTTGGGTTTGTTCTTACTTTTAAAGTGGCAGAAGTCAGTGAAGGTCATGGATGAATGGAAGTCCTCTCCTAAAGCTCTATATTCTCTCAGATAGGCACTCATGGGTTCTTCTGGTTCTGCTTGTGCTAGAGGCACTGTAGTTGGACTATCTAAGAATTGAGGCATGGTAGGTTGGAAAGGATTGTATATATGGGGATGGCTCTACATGTTGGTATGTAAGTGATCCCTACTACTGCTGGTGGATACCCTATCACTGTTGGGAAACAAGGGATAGTGTGGGATGGGTCCATTCTTCTTAGTCATTTGCCTGAAGCTACTCATCATTTCCTTTTGCCTAGTAGTGAGTTCTTTTATGGCTGATATGAGACTATTCAAAGTTGTTCTATCATCATCGACCATTGTTTCTTTGCCCTTTCCAGATTGATACTCTCTGTCCCCCAAATCTATGTCCTCTAACTCCTCTTCTCTGTCTCTGATAAGTAATATTGTATGGGCCCTCTGAATTCATTTATAATTTTGCATGCCCACAACTGGCAAGAAAAATAGCTCTAATACCACTGTAATATCCCAATCCCGATATTTTCTAATTCTATGCAAATATACTGAAACAGCCGGGCATGCAAACTGCCATGCAAAATTCCCTATTTTATAGCAAAATTAGGGTTAGGGTTTGTAGGATAGAATGAACACTTACCACTGATAAGCTGGCTGGAACGCTCCTAAGAGAATATGCATGCATCAAGAGCTGAATCGAAGATGACCTGGTATCTTCTACTTCTGGTGATACCCCAGCAGCACGAACCCCAAATCTGCTAAGGGTGATGTTTTCAGTGAAGGAGGTATCCGATGAAGCTGATGATTTGCAGGACTGATAGCCTTCCCGTTAGCCTTCCCGTGCCAGAGAGAATTCCTGGCACATGCAGAAATTCTGAGGTCTCTAGGCAGGCTAGCGAATTGTTCTAGAGGTGCAGCTGCTCACGCCCCCCCTGATCCCGAAATGGATGATAACTGCTTAGGATGAGCACGATTGGATCTGATAATCACTGGGTACTGGAGTATGATACTGATGATGAGAATGGTGCCTGGGTTTCGAAGGTAAGCTGAGATCTGAAGACCTAGTGAATGATTTGGGCTTTCCGGCTAAAAACCCCTTACCGTTGCACACATGCCCCTGCAACAATCTCTGTTGTATACTGGATAACTATGAATAACTGGAAGAGCAAATGGTGAACCTGTATGGCTTACCCTGGATGAGACTAGGGCATATATCTCACTACCGAAATCCCGCTAGCTGAAGACGCCGTCTCCAACCCCAATTGTTGTGCTGCTACTTAAGAGCTCCAAAATCAATAATAATCAAAAGTAAAGTCTCCATTCACTTTATCTTTCTTTTATAAATTTCAACTGCGAAAACCCTAACTTTTGACCTAATTAGGTCACTTTAACTTCTAATTTGCAGTTGACTTGCATGCATGCGCATGGAGACTTAATTGAGTGCATGCATCATTAAATAATGCTTAGATGTCATGCATGTCACTTTTAGGGTTTGCATGTATGTCATTTTTAGGGTTTGCATGCATCTCACTTTTAGGGTTTGCATGCATTTCACTTTTAGGGTTTGCATGCATGCCATTTTTAGGGTTTGCATGCATGTCACTTTTGGGAACATCACACCTTTGTAGGGGTTCTATGCATGCCTTTAAGTGGGATCTGGGTATAGCGGGTAGTTTTTATCCACTGGAAATAGGTTTGGATATTTATCAATAGCCAATGGGGTGAATGATATATTTATGCACGATTTGAACATTCTCGAGCTCAAGTTCCATGAACAAACCCTAAACGCAACAAAATGGGCCCTCGATAGGGGGTATTCTATAGGCATTGTGTAACACCCCTAGTTTTGAATCTTGGAATGTATTAAATCAATTGTGTAAATGATGTAAATATGTTTGTGTGGATTCCTAGTGTAAGGCTCAACGCCAAGGCACGACTAGTGAATGGATAGGCATGTATAATGTAAATATTTATATATGGGCCATGTGGTTGGATTTTCGTGATGACTCAAAATACTTATAAATAATATGTTGGAAAATAATAAAATGTTCCAATATGTCTATGTAAAGAGGATGAGAGGGGCTATGATTACAGTATAGGGGAAGAGGAAATGGGTACTATATAGATTAAATCCTCTATTGCCAAGTGTCAACCTTAGAACTCAACTTTTTACTATCATGTTCCTTAAATGAGACAATTACTCCCTTTTGAGTTATTAAATCCAATCATTGAACTCATGTGTGAGGTTGGTGGGAAAAGTATCCTCGTGTAGTTATGGAGGCATGGGATATATATAGTTATATGACAATTGTAAGATTCCTTTATTCCATGGTTAAAAGTTATGTTAGTTGTATTTTCACATCCTCTCATCTCCTTTGCAGTCTATCGACCATTTTTATCATGCAAAATTTTACACTACGTAGAAAATCTATTGTTATCTCCATTTCCATTACCATACCAAACCGTGAAATAATAAAAATTTGAATTGCAAAGGGAAACCACATACATTAGAGGAAACAAAATGGGTTTAGGTGAGTATAGAGTCTAAGCAAGATAAGAACCTTTACCCATCGATTTTTTGCTAATCCTGAATGCTTGAGAAGCCATGAATTGATGTTATACGAGGCTCTCCAATAACATATAGTAGGTTAGACTCTTTCTGCACACACCAGTAAGCACTTTAAGGGTTGGATTTCTTGAGGGAGTTGTGGATCAATGAAGGAAATTGCCTTCCTAGTGTTGTGTGGGGTAGTAAAATAGAGTACCGTGGCTGGGATGGTTAGGTGAGATCCTTGTAATTTCTCAGTGGTGATTAGTTTGGATAAGCATGAGAGAAAATGGGTTTTGGGATAAGAGACAATTAATCCTTTAGGTGTTTCATTTACCTTGGAGGCCTCATAGCTTGGATTGGTGGTGGTATCTACAATTGATACCTATGGTTGGGTAAATAATCGCTCTTACAAAACTAATTTCTTGGATATTCTTTGTTGAAAAATAAGTATTCTCTTGTGTATGATTGTGGAATACATTTTTTTACTTCCTGTGATGAATATGCTTATTTATGCATGATGTATGTGTGGATAGAATTTTAAATATGTTGTGTTACATTTATGCATTTACACATACATTTATTATTTATGAATTTGTCTTATGTCCCATGGGGTGGAATTTAGAAACTCAAAATTCATAAATACCCCCTCCTATAATAAAAATGATGGATGGGGACCGTTATAGAATGGTATTAGATCTCTTGGTTGCAACACCCAAGTTGTAGATCCATAATCTACATTTAAAGGAATAAGTCAAAGTTTGTACATGAAGTCTTTGATTAAATGTTTCTATGGAGATATTAAATGTTAGATGGTATTTTAACAGAGCCATAGTTATATCTTTTGGTCACCATCAAGAATGGTTGATAAATTTTTTAAATTTAAGAAAAATTGGGAAGATTTTGAAATTGGTAAAACCATAAGTGAAAATATGGTTTTGTTAAGTGACAAAGAAGTTCGAGAATGGAGGAAAGACTATGCAAAATTTTGTGAGGCCAACTATAGTGGAATTAATTTTGTTACCTATTTATGAAATCTCGAAAAAATTGGGAAAAGTTTTAAATGGGCTCGACCAATGCCACGTGGAAAAAATGGAGTGTATAGGTGGCAGTGCCATTAAAAGTTTAGATGGAGGGATGGTATCCACATTAGATAAATGAAGATCATTTTATTTTGTGAATAACCCATATTGATCAAGCAAGTTACCATCACACGATCTTGACCATTTGCACACATGGAAGTGATCACATTTTAATATGAGGGTGGATGTCATAAATTCTTGAGATTTCTTCGTGTAAGTTTAGGTGGAATATCTCTTTCATTCGCTTAACAAGAAATGCACATGTGAGGATAAATGAGGTGGTATTGCGAATGCATAGTATTGAATCGTGCAACTATGATCAGGATGATCCTTTCCATTCACATGGACGGGAAAGTAAAGGGTGGTGACTCGGTGAGTGAAGTACCTATCGGGAACAACTCAAATTTCTTTGATATATGAGATTCACATCTAATATTCATTTGTGATATTTTATATGATATTGACAAAGGATCTCTGATGTTGATAGGGGATCTTTGATGTTGACGCGGGATCCAATGTTGTGATGGCATGAATAGAGGGGTTGACGAGATATGACATGGTCACACCAATGATGACACATAGGCTTTACTGTCCCGTGGGAAGCCTGCATGTGTCACACCACATCAACATCTTGTCATGTCAACAAAAATTAGAAAAGCTAAAAAGAAAGTCTACAGCCCAAACATTGTTTTGGCCATAAAATAAGCATGATACCTTGGAATTTGATGAGACCTACAAAATTTCAACATTTTAAGAAATACTACAAAATTTTCAGAGGGATGTAGACCCATTCTATTCTTTTTCTCAAAAATGGGGAAATACTAGTTTTTAAATACTAGTACCTCGTGAATTAACTGGGGTTCTATTGGGGATGAAATAGCTATGGTGATTCATGGTCTAGGAACATAGATAACTCTGTGTGTCTTTTCTAAATTCTGAAAGGTGTGGAGCTTAGGTGCAAAAAAGGACAAAAGCCACTATTTCAGCGTGCAATAGTGCAATTTTGGAAAACTTGAAGGAGGTAAAAGCTCAACCCCAGTGTTGAAACCAAAAAACATTATGAATTAAACCTTTTACCTACTCATCAAGATGAACAACTTTGGTTAGAATAAGATTTTCCAAAAATTCTCAGTTTGGGGAATATTAGTTTTTGGAAAATAAACCAAGTCTGGAGAAAATGC
This sequence comes from Pseudotsuga menziesii, assembly GCA_001517045.1. Taxonomy (NCBI): domain Eukaryota; kingdom Viridiplantae; phylum Streptophyta; class Pinopsida; order Pinales; family Pinaceae; genus Pseudotsuga; species Pseudotsuga menziesii. The sequence continues at coordinate 923,067 of LPNX010718346.1, read as the reverse complement.
AAAAGTTTAAAGTAGACAATTCTAGGAAAATATAGAAATTGATTGGAGCATAATATTAGAGACCCAAAAGTTATTGAGTAACCCTTGTCATTAGAAATATTATTGCATGATATAAATTTTCTGGTTCCCCCTATATTTTCTTCTATAGTGGTTGAAGTTGGTGTCCAAGACTAAATGCACCTATAGGAAAAGTGTGAAATTGGGAAAAAATGGTAATTTTGAGAGGTTGTGACCTTTATCTTTAAGATCATAAATTAGAATTCTTATAGTATTTGGAAATATAATATACAGGGGAGAAAATGTGGACAATCATATTTTGCAAGGACATTTCATATGTTTATGGAAATTGAACATAAAAGTGCATGTAGCCTTGATGTGAAAAAAATGTCAATTTGGGTAGTTTCCAGGATGCATGAAAATTAATTTTATGACTTTATGAGAATGTAATTAAGCTAACATGAGTAATTATAATAACACTTTTGTAGATACAATATGATATCAGGGACAATTAAGGGACAACATTCAATATAGTGTAATTTTGGAAACCCTTCGGTCTCGGTTGAACCAAGAAAACTATCATCATGGATGATGCACAAGATCCTTATGCAGCTGAAATAAATTCCATGGGAGAAAATATATAGGTTGAGAATTTAAATATGTAATCTAATGGTTGAAGAAATCAATAAACTCCACCAAATATTATAGATACCATGAGAAGTCCAAAAATGGAATTACAAAGTTGTAGAGAAAATAATGAGAAGTTGAATAAATCTAAGGAAGAACAATAGCATATAAATGCAATCATGCTCCAAATATTAACAAACATTTATAGGAATATTCACCATGGGCATCACTCAGGAAATGAGGAAAGCATAAGAGTATCTCAAGGAGGCATTCTCACAATATGTCCAATAGATCAAGAAGGATTTCTAGAGATAAAACATATACTCCATAATTCTCTTCTAGTGAGTCATCTAACTCTAAAGACTCCAATGAATATTCAACATCCTCATTTCATAGGAATGAGAGGAAAATAAATTTCAATAACAAATCACATGGAGAGTTTTAGAAGTCCAAAACTCCTACTTTTGACGGTGAAGTAAAATATGGTCAAGAAGTTAAGGCTTGGATCCTTGATATCAGGAAGTATTTCCAAGTCCATGACTACTCCATAAACTTGAAGGCCATAGTGTACATATTCATTTGAATGGAATAGAATCTATATGGTGGGGTAACCCAAGGCAAGTGAATAATCTCAATGAAATAAATATTGTGTGGAAGCAATTCAAGCAAAAGTACCTCCCTGATATGTATTGTGATAAGAAGGAGAATTTTTCCCAAAGAAAGAGGGGATTCAAATCTTTTCATTTTAGAAATTAGAAAAGGAATCCAACATAAGGTGTGACTAAGATGTCTAAGATAATGGGCGACAAACCAAGAGATCCACTTCAATGTTGGGGATGTGGAGAGGACTATTTTCTTAGAAATATCCTACATAAGAAAGGGAGTGCAAAGCATTTTCACAACGTCCAAGAGGATGAACTTGTAGGTGAGGTAGAAAAGATCGTCCCTAGAATATATGTTACACTAGCGGACCACTAAGAAGGCCATCAATCAATTATGGTTGAGGTTGAAGGTAAGATTGAAAATTAATCTATTTCTATTTGAATTGACCTTGGATATTCTCACAATTATGTCACTCCTAAAATTGTTCAGATCTTATCTTTTCAGAAAACAAAGAATAGTAAATTATAGTTTTTCCAACTAGCCATTGGAACCAAGAGAAAGGTTAGTGAAGTGGCAGAGAAGTGTCCATCAGAGATGGATGGAATCGTCACATGTGTAAATATGAATGTTTTTCCACTTGGTTCTTATGATGCTCTCATTGAAATGGATTGGTTAGAAGGACAAAAAGTTAAACTTGATTGCTACAACAAGGCCTTTGAAGGCATTGATGAAGAAGGAAAACCAAGGATATTAAAGGGAGTTCCAAAGGTGTTTTTTAGTAGGCAAATTTCATCTTTGCAATTGAAGAAGTGTTTTAGAAAATGATGTATAGAGAAGAAAATGAAGATCCCAAGTTGGAATACTATCATGTATTTAAATAATTCAAGGATGTCTTTCCAATGAAGTGCTTTAACTTCCTCCAAAGAGGGATATTGATCTCACAATTTTTGTTTGAGGAGCTATACTAGTGTCCAAAACACCTTATAGAATGAGTACCCTAGAATTGTTAGAGATGAAAATGCAATTGAAAGAGTTGTTGGAAAAGAAATACATTCTTCCAAGTGTTTCTCCAAAGGGAGAACCGACCCTTAGGTTATGTATTTATTACATGAAGTTGAATAAAGTTATAGTGAAAAAATGTACCCATTACCTTAAATTGATGATATCTTTGATCAAACGAGAGCGGAAAAGGCGTGTTCAAATATTGATTTGAGGTTTGGATATCATAAAGTAAAAATAAAAGAAGAATACATCAACAAGATATCTTTTAGAATGAGTTATGGGCATTATGATTTTGTGGTGGTGCCATATAGTATCACTAATGCACCAGCTATGTTCATGTCTCATGCATAGTGCTTTCAATGAGTATTTGGACAAGTTTGTGCTTTTTTCTATATGACATTCTTGTTTTTTCTAAGAATGAAGAGGAGCACGAAGAAAAATTGAGAATGTCTTTGAAGGTGCTAAGAGATAATAATTTGTATGAAAAAATAATAAATGTGAATTCTATAAAGAAAACCATTATTTGGGTCCAATTATTTCAGAGGAAAGAATATCAGTGGATCCAAAAAAACACTGAGGCCATTATGAATTGGTCAACTCCAAAGAATGTATCGGATGTGAGATATTTTATGAGTCTTGTTGGTTGTTTTAGGAGGTTCATTGAAGGATTCTCTAAGGTTGCATATCCAATCACTTCTTTGCAAAATAAGAGATTAAAATTTTATTGGACACAAAAATGTGAAGAAAGATTCCAGTTGTTGAAGAAGCTTATTATAAGTGATCCAATTCTAAAAATTGCAAATTCATAAAAGGTTTTGGTTGTGTGTATCTATGCATGTAAACAAGAAATTGGAGGAGTTCTTATTTAAGACAATATTGTGGTATGTTATGAGTCAAGAAAGCTAAAAGAACATGAAAATAAATATGTTACCCATGATTTAGCACTTGTTTTCATGGTGAACACTTTGAAAATGTGGATGCGTTGTTTGATGGCAAGGAATTTTGAGCTTATAAACGGGCCGTTTTGGTCCAGAATATTTGTTTGAGAAGAAACACTAATTGCAAGGCAAGATAGATCATGCCTATAACTTTTGCGTGGGTTTTATTTTGAGATAAAACGCATAAAGGAAAAAGGAAATAAAGTGGTTGATGCACTCAACATAAAATCTCATGCAATGCATGTGCCAACAATTAGTATTTGCGAATCATATTTAAGGAAAATGACTATTGACTCTCTTGTTGAAGATGAGCAATATGCTCAAATAAAAGATAAATTACAATAGTGGATTTTGGAAAAGAGGTATGAAAGATATCATTTGGAGAAGATGGAATTCTTAATTATAAAAATAGAATGTATATTCGTAATCTTGTAGATTTGAGGAGAATTATTATGGATGAAATCCATAAAACACCATTTTATGGTCACCCAAGATACTAGAAAACAATTTCTACAACAAGGAAGCAATATTTGACTAGGAATGAAGAAAGACATTGTCAAATATATTTCTAGATGTAAGAAATTCTAGCAAGTGAATATTGAAAATAAACACCCAACATGTTTATTGCAGCCTTTTTCAATTCTAGAATGAAAATGGGAAGTGATAACTATGTATTTTATTTTTGTATTTCCAACTACTTCAAGGAAGCGTGATTCCATGATGGCTGTGGTGAATAAATAATCTAAGGTAGAAAACTTTATTCTAGTTAAATCTATTCACGAGGATGATGAGATAGCAAGAATATTCATGAAATAAATATTCAAATTGCATGGGTTACTCAAAGCAATTGTATTTGATAGAGATACAAAGTTTACTTCTAACTTTTGAAAGAGTCGTTTTGTAGATTTGGGTACAAAATTGAATTTTAATATTGTCTACCATTCACAAATAGATGGGAAAATAGAAAGAGTGAATCAAGTGATGGAAGACATGCTTTGCATGTATGTGATGGATAAACCATTGAGAGTATTATATACACTTGGTAGAGTTTGCATATAACAATGAGAAACAACCATAATTGCGAATGGGTCCAGTAGAAGCTTTGTATGGTAGAAGGTGTAGGACACCAATGACTTGGTATAATCTAGTGAACATAATTGTACTTTGGCTAGAAATTCTTAAGGAAATGGAACAAGAGGTTGTACAGATTAGGAAAAGTTTGAAGGAAACCGAAGATAGACAAAAAATATATGCAGATATGAATAGATTGCACATGGAATTTAATGTTGGGGATCATGTTTACCTTCAAGTAAATCCAAGTAAGAGTTCCTTAAAACTTGGAAGTTGTGCCAATCTATCTTCAATATATTGTTGGCCATTTGAAGTGCTTGAGAGAATAGGGATAGTTGCACATATAATTACAATGCTCAATAACAGTAAAGCTTATGTCAATCTTCAAATTTTTTTGCAAGACAATTTTCAAATGTTGAAGGAAATACTTGTGAATGTGGGAAACAAATGAATTTCCATGGGTTGTTGTGTAAGGTTACCTCTAGATTTAATACAATAGATTTATTGGATGGTTCAAATATGTCGCTAGGCTGCATGGGTTGTTGCGTAAGGTTACCTCTAGATTTAATACAATAGATTTATTGGATGGTTCAAATATGTGGCTAGGTTGTAGTAGCAATGAATTTTATTCTTATAAATTTTTGTCATAAATATTGAGTCACATTGTACTAAGCCAAACTTTCATAATAAAGTTGCAATTATCATGTTGTAGATTTGTACAAATATTTGTTCTCAATGGGCCTTATTTGTAAATTAAATAAATTTTGTTTCAATAATATTTAAGAAAAATCTCTTTTCCAAATTGGTTAACAATGCACTTCTCCTACCTGATATCTTGTGAGAATACTTATGTAAACAAAGAGCAGTTTTTTCTTGTTTTTCAATTGTAAAGAGCAATCTTTTCTTGTTTTCATCTAGTTTTATTGGTGTGAAGTTTCTATATTAAGGAGAATAATATGTTTTTGTGTTGAGTGAGAGAGGTACCATCTCTCTAGTAGACTAGAGAGGGTCGATCCTCACCTACCATATACATATGTATATATAATTGTTGAATTTAGAACAGAGAGGTGATCTACCCTCTTCACTTTGCTTGAAATATTATGAGGGTGCTCTCAGTGGAGAGGAGTCGAATCTTGATTCCTCCATGATTTAGTTGTTGTGATCAATATCGAAACACCCATCCACTATCAATCAGAAGTGCTTAAAAACTGGAACACCATCCATTTTTCACTTGTTTGTGTCTAGATATCAAAATGTTGATCTATTGGCATTTCGTTTGTGTTTCAATGTCGGATTTCATCACCTTTTTAATGGAAGGGCACACCTCCATGTTGATTATGAGAAAGGGATTTGATTTTTGTGTCGTATGCATACAGTAGGAAAAGATCGGTCTTTAAATTAGAGAACCAAGCTCCGTTTTGAAGGGAAAACTCTAGTCTCCCATAGAAAGCCTGTCTTGAATGTTCTGCAACTATTGGATTATATATTTATATCTTGGAGAATTATGGATCGAAATCATGATTACATTTGATTAACTATTTACTTCTCTTCTCATTTGCTTTGGTTGCAAATGTTGTGTTATAGATGAGGGATCTGGTTGTAGAGATCTGACTTGATAAGTTATGCCAATGTGTATGTGTTAAGAACGTTGTGGATCCCTATGTATTGTGTTGTGATAACCATCCATTTGTGTTATGAGCACTGTTTTAACTCAATATGTTCAACGTATTGAATGAGAGCTTTAAGGGTCTACCTAATCTTAACCATAAATTCTTTAGCTCTGTAATTAATTCTAAGTCTATTTCTGGGAGACTAAGCTTCTAGATTGCAATCCCAAGCTTCTTAACTTTGAAGTCGAGATTTTTATCTGCTAATCTGAGCTTAGTTGAAGATTAAGTTTCACTGCTAGGGGTGAGCATTTAGGTTGTGTTGTGAAAATTTGATGAAATATTTATATCTAGTGGATACTTTGCTCAACTCCAGGGTGGCTTCTTAAGTTGATACTTTGCTCAGCTCCAAGGTGGCTTCTTAAGTTGAAAGAGTACAAGCTGACAGAGTTGAATGTTGCGGCCACACATTTTCCATAGCTGAGTAAAAGTTTATTTTATGATTGTATTTATTGTTATTCAATTTTAAATAAATAACCAAAAGTGTAAAAGATCTTTATTTCTTGCATTATTAACGCTTATTTGTAATGGAAATGTTGATTTTGTTATTTAAATAGTAAATGTGATATGTCATTGAAAGCAAAAACCAATTAAGGTGACATAGTGGGAATACTGATATGTCATTGAAAGCAAAAACCGATTAAGCCAAGGTTGGAGTCTTCATTGAATATATATCCATAGATGTATCATAAATTAATTATTAAGATGTACACTTTACCTTAATTTCACTTAAATTAAATTTCTTGTTGGGTTAGTTAACCTTGACACTCTAAATTTAGCCCAGGGATTTGGAGGAAATGATAAGGGTAAAGCCATTAAAGTTGTCTTGTTATATGCATAGTTAAATGATTAAATTTAGTTTTCTCTTTTTAAAATAGTTGCACACATATAGATTGTGTGACCAAAAATACTACATCCAAGTATAGTGATTTATGATTGAACATAAATCGATAAACTTGCTTGATATTAACGGATATGCTTTAGCATTGCATTTGTGAAACATGAATGTGAATTAAAGGGTTAAGCATAAATAAGCGAATTTTTTATATTTTTTATTCATTTTGATATTTTAGGTAATATCTATTTTTATAGTTATTTATATTAAATATGCGATTAAATATGGATTGCGGTAATTAGGGTTACATATGTGATCAAATAGATCTACAACTTTAATTACTTTGCAGTTAATATTTGCACATAAAATTGAGAGGAAATTACGGTAGTAATGTTATTCAATTATTTTTCAAGATATTTATTATTAATAACAAATATCAATCTTCTTGTTGAAATAATGTTTTATTAAATTTGATAATTCTATAATTTTATGTTTGATTTCAATTAAACTTGGCGATGATCTATCATAAGAATATATATTTGACATGAGCCTATAAAAACTTTGATTAAATTTTTTCGGGTTTCCCTATTAGTGTTTACACACGAATAGGAGCACCCGAATTTTTTTTAATCAAAATTTTTAAAAGCTCAATTGAACTACCTTTGAAATCTCAATTTAGCTACAAGATTGATCGAGATAATAGCCTAATCAAGATTATGTTTAACAACACAAAAACCCTTGATCGAGGTATTTAAAAACACACACAAAAGATTGATCGAGGATTTTATAAATCTCAATCGAGCTATAAAAACAAACTTTTAGCCCCCATTTTTGCAAACTTAATTTACAAACATCTTTGATAGGCCTAAACCCTAGAATAGGATGCACTTTATGTGGTGAACTTCATATTGATGGATTCATCATTGAGTTATCTATCATTTTTCATATAATTTACAAGTTTTTGAGTTCATATGATAATTCTTTTTTTTTTTCTTTCAAACTTACACTTAAAAAACATGTCCACAACTTCAAATCAATGCAAAAAAAAATCAACAACATAAAAATTACACAAATAAAAAATCTCAAAAAATATATACATCCCACATCAACGCGTCCTCTTCAAAATGATATTTTTTCCCAGTTTTTATAACCAGTAAAAAAAAGTTTACATGCACACACGTGTATAAAATGCGATTAAAATATGAAATGGTTAGTTTCGAAAATTATTAAATAAATATAATTTTCAAAATAAATATAAAAAAGATGTGCCCAGTGCATTTTGTGTAGATTATATGTGTGTGGGGGGGGTGCATTTTGTGTAGACTATATCAGAAATTATGCATTTTTCACTCAATTATTTTACGTGCATACAAGCTATTTATTCACTTTTTTCTAAAATTTACGAGAATCGTAGCATATCATTAAATCCAATTTTGACAAATTAAATAATATATTATTATTATTTTAAAATATAGGTGGAAAGACAACATGATTCTCTACAATTTGAGTTTTTGTTACATTTCGAAATTCACAAGGCATATATGAGTTTTGAGAACTTTGATTTAATAATGAGTAAAAAATCAATTTTCACTATCATTTTTTATCAAAAAATGTTACCTATCTTTATAGATTCACCCTATTGTAATTTATTTCTTTAATATTTTATGTTTTTATATATTCTTATATTAACTTAATTATATAAATATATTTTAAACAAACATTTTTATTAAATTTCAAAATTTTTGAGTGTTATTGAATTATCATATCCTACTAAATTTATGCCATAAAATATTTTATATTTCTCATTATAGTTATTGTTCACACTACTAGCAAATCCTAGTGATTAAACATATGATTCAAGCCTGGGAATGCCCCATCCATGGTGACATATTTTGTAATGGTTGAAATAAGCAATTTAATATTGCATCATACTCGGTAGTGGTGATAGATATATATATATGTATGTATGTATGTATGTATGTATGTATGTATGGGGTTAAGAATTTATGCTCGTTATAAAATATAGTATTAATTGTTATAAAAATGTAGCCTTTTATATTATTTGAAAATATATACCTGATAAATATCTGGTTAAATTCACATTTTATCAACCATCTACATTTTTACTCCAAGGTTCCTCCACATTTTATTGCTCTTCAATTTTGTTTTTAGTATATACAAATTTCCCTCCTGTATAAATTACATGGAAACGACTACTTAAAAAAAATCCTTCTTCTGCCATTTGTAACCTTTCTTTCTTCTTCATTAAAAAAAACCCAACATAATCCCTCTTTTTTTATGAGACATTTACATCAAGTTTTATTTTATTTATTCAAATAAAGGGTCTTACAATATGTAAACAAGGTTTTTTATTTACATAATTCTCTTTTTTATGAGACATTTACGTCAAGTTAAGTTTTAATTATTCAAATAAAGGGTCTTAGAACATGTAAACAAGGTTTTATCTTGAATAAAATTTGATCTTTGCAACTGTGGTGTAAGATGTTAAGTATTATAGTTTTGTGGTTACCAGCTAACGTTGCAAGACATGGTCACTCGTTTAAGGATGCCTTGTTTTATAAATTTTTTTAAAAGGCCTCTATACATCTATTGAGTCCATTTTATTGTGAAAAATGCATATGACCATACAAACTAGAGAACTCCAATGAATCTATTTTATTGTAAAAAATGCATAAAACCATACAAGCTAGATAACAAGCATGTTTAGTTTCTTGAGAAAACATATTCTAATGACATTTTCTTTAAATCCCATTATGTCATGACATTTTTTCTAAATACATTATGGAGATAAAAAAATCAATAAATAATGTTTTGGTAGTTCTGGCATATTATGGAGCATCGTTTTTCTGAACAATTTGTGACTATTTTGCCTTTTTAGTTCTCTGGGTTTGACTGAAGGATTATCTTTTTAGTAAATTGATAATGTTTATGTGGAGACTGTTTTTCTAGACAGTTTTATCAGACTCTGTGATTTTTTGTGATGCTTTTTTTTTTAAAGATACTGGTGGGGAGTTTTCTCCCTCACGTTTTAACATATATCATCCTTAAGTTGTGAAGATGGTTATATCTGTTTATGATATTTTCTTGGTTGTCTTGGAATAGTTTTGAATGTGGATTACTTTTAGTAATGGTAATTTTGATAAGTGATTTTTATGCTAAAGTGTGTAAAGCTTTTAGTTACTTTGAAAATGGACAATATTTCTTTTGATATTAGTTCATCTGAAGAAAAGTTTTTATATATAAAAATTTACTATTTTTTTTGAAAAGTTCCAATTCAATCCAAAGTAAGTCTATATTTCTTTAGTATAATATAACTTTTGAAATAAACCTATCAAGATCTCTTTACATCATGTATTATACTTACTATTTCACATCTATTTCAATTAATTGATTCAAATATAAAAAAACTATGCTCTTAGTAACACTTTGGTAATAATGAATTGATGTTGAATTCTTTATGCATTACAAATTTTGATAATAAATTAATATTATTAAAAATAATAAAAAATAAGTAAATTATTATTATTAATATTAATATCATTATATTATTAGTTTTTTATTAATTGTATATTTTATATCATTATTATTATTATTGTTATTATTAAATTATTATTATTATATGATTAGTTTTTACATTAATTATATATTTTATATCATTATTATTATTATTACTCCGTAAGTATTTATAATCATTATTATTATTATTATTACGTCGTAAAGCGTTTCAACAAGTGGGAGTCGACTCCTTGAATTTAATGCTTTTTCGTCCGACGATTGGGGTCATCTGGTTCCTTCATCTTGATTTCCCCGAATTTAATGCTTTTTCCCCCGAATTTAATGCTCTTTCGTCCGACGATTGGGGTCATCTGGATCCTTCATCTTGATTTGCTTGGTCTGCTCCTGATTGATCTTCATCTCTTCATCTTCATCTTCATCTACTACCTGGCATTTCATCTCTTCATCTTCATCTTCTACCTGGCATTTTTAGTTGAAAAGATTGGTAGAAAAGATTGGCCATTTAAATTGGCACCCGCTCTCCGCTCTCTTACAGGAAACGTAAATACTTATCTGAGCATTTATATAACCTACCAACCTTGCATTGAATGTGAATGTAAGGTAAACCGACTGACTATTTCGACGATTTGGAGATTACCATCGTTGATCAGGTTAGGTGCACAATAGCTCACTGAGAGCTCCTTCCAACAATCCGAGGTACTCCAACATGTTGCGCTTAGCTTCTTCCTAGGCTTCTCCTTTGAATCTCATAATGTGAGAAGCTCCTTTGAATTTCATAATGTGAGAAGATCCATTATTATAAACCTGCACAAATCAAAGCGATTTAGTCAGCACAATTAATTGATCTGAGATGAAATATTGAAGAATTGATTCAGGTAATGAGATGAAATACCTTCTTGTCTACAAAGTCTGCCCAGAATCTTGCACGGGCTCGACCATATACGGTGTCGGTCATAAAAGGATTGGAAGCAGGCCAGACCTCGTCGATGTACTCGAGAATGATGAGAGACTCGCAGACAGGGTTGCCGTTGTGGATGAGGACTGGTATCATCTTGTGAACAGGATTCATTTGCAGTAAAAGGTTGCTCTTGGCGGAGAGATTCTCTTCTTGGTATCAGGTTAGGTGCACAATGGCACATGTCCCATCACCATCAATCCAAGAGTTGGAGCTGCTACTGCTTCTGATGCTACTGCTGTGCTGGTTCTAGCACTGGATCCCTTAAAGTAATTGTTTGAGTGCTTGCCTACACTAGAAAATACTAACCAAATATATTGCTTGCTGATTGGAATGTTGATTAGTGGAATGCTTGCTGGTTCGAGTGCTTGCTTACTGGATAGATTCATTTTACTGCGTTTTTCCAAAAGCCTGAAATTTGCACAGTCCAGTCCGCCATTACTGTTGCTGCTGTGGCCCGAGATCATCTAACAAAGAGACATTACAGGTATAACAAAGAGAGATTACAGGTACAGACAGGGGATTGTGACAACAAAGAGATTGCAAGCACAAGCACAAACTGGAGATTGTGGCAACCAAGAGAGATTGCAGATACAAACAAGAAGATAAAATGGATTTTTTTCAAGGGGAGAACACCACCATATTTGTATCAACAAAAAATAGTGATACTCTTCTCTCTTCCTCTTCATCAACATTTGTTTCAGCCTATCAGTCCCCATTGATTTCCCCAAAATCTTCTCAGTCCCCATTGTTTTCCCCAAAATCTCCTCCTCCTTTAATCAATGACGATTTTCAATCCACTGTGTTATTTGATTACAACAAATTTGATATGCCCAACAGTGACTCTCAGCCCATCAAGATCAAAAGGAACAATTTTTCTCAAACACCCATTTCATGTCTGCCTCAGAATTCATGTTCAAACAGCGCTAATGACATACCAAGTTCATCCTATGGCCCTTCATTCATCAGAGCGAAGCAGTTGAATGATATTCACAAGTCTGGGTTGTTATGCAAGGAGTCTTTATCAAAGAAAGCACATAGCAATTCAGGATCCATAATGACAGGTGTCCAATAGACCTCAACACTGTCGCAGGTCACAAAAATATATTGCTAGCAAGCAACCCATCAAAAACTATTTCATTTACGAGGACCTCAGCCTCTCTGTCGTCATCTGCAAGGCTCAGAAGCTGTGATGAAAAAACTACAAATCACCTCACAAAAACGGGTATGGTTTTTGTGCCAGGCCTCATGCAGTAGAATTAGCCACGCGATCTCGGCAAACATTTCTCGTCTTGTGAATCTGGAGACGGTGGACGCCTACAACAACAATGTCTCTGGTTCGCTGCTGTAATTAAAGGCATTGTTACCTCCATGACCTGCACAACCAGCATCTTCACTAGTATCTTCACCAGTTCACCAGGCCTCGTGATGGTCTATGAGCATAGAATGGGTTGGAGATAGACCCCGCGCGGGTGAGGGCTAGCCCATTTTGGAAGAACGGGCACTGTTCGCCTGGTTGCATGCTTGCCCACACGTGGTGTGCATGCAGTCCAGGCTCATGTGGGCTCCCTTGGGCAGCTGGATGGTGGCCTGCCTGCGTAGAAGGAGAATGGTAGGGAGACTAGGGGGAGGTAGGAGGTGTCCACGCGTGAAGGAGGTAGGGACGATGAAGGGATAGAAGAGGAGGACTGTGGGAGGAGTTGGCAGGTGGAAAGGGTGTGGAAAACAAGAGCGAGGAGTCTCACCTGCATGAATACCTTCACGACATCGACCCACATGGCCTTCAAAAGACTCCCATTAAGAAAAGATGGACAACCAGACCATTACTACACCTCTAAAACAAGAAACTAGAGATGCAGGGGATTGCTTTCTTTGCTGTAGACAGGGCTCGTTACAGAGACTCTAGAAGCCATGACATTGCTGACAGGGTATTAAGCTCTGTAACATTTGGTGTTGTTATTGTTACTAGAAAGTCTTTTGCAAATCCATATAGTATAGAGGAGTTTAGAACTTTTTTGGCTAGGAAGAATTTGGTTCCTTTGTTCTTTGATTTGGGTCCCGAAGATTGCCTAGCCAGAGATATCATTGAGAAGAGAGTCATATTGGGTTTTACAAGTTATTATATGCACATTAACACGTGAATCCAAAAATTGTGCTGGATTTATGTTACTTGGTGCAACATATCTTCGTTTGTATAGTATTTGTATTCATTGATTTTAGAGGCAACTGATAAGGAAGCCGAGAACACTGGAGATAAGCTTCAAGGCATGCAAATCTCGGGTGATGAGGCTGATTCCACTGCATCTACAGGTATTTTGTTCCATCATTAATCTGCTACATGGGAGTTAGACGAAGTTTGTTATTTTGAATGAATTTTAGTAGCAGGGTTCCAAATTATTCATATCAATTTCCCCAATGGCCTTACTATGTTTAAATCAATTTCAATATATCTGTCGTAAATTACTGGGATGATTCCTTATAATTTTTTTATATAGAACTGCTACCCTCTATGTTATGTTGTTGCCATTTCAGGCATACATGCCCACATTGTGCCAAAGCTTCCAAGGTTCTGATTTTGGAGAAACGTATAGTTAAATTGCTTTCCATTTAATCTAGTCGGCTAGTGTTGGGTTTGTATTTAAAAGTAAAACACCTTTAGGTCTGTAAACAATACGGTGCTTTTAAATTCCAATATCTTTTTCCAATAATGGAAGGGAAACTATTCACTTCTGTTATTATTCTTATGTTGACTGTTAATGAACTTTGTCAAGATAACAAACCACTTGATATGCAGAATAATTCATTTTGTTTCTTGGGATTCTGATTGAAAGGTACAATCCACTTGTTTTTACAAACCAAGCACCTCAAACACTGCAATCACATATTAATTGATATATGCTCAGCAACAGATATTTGGCTCAAGATAAGAGTCTGGGAAGAGCTTGTTTACAGATTAATCACTGATTTGCTATCTGGCAAGAGCATGCATATGACTTTGATAAAGGAACTTCTAATAACAGCTCTCCACTAGCTAATAACAACTTGAGATGCCAAAGGACTCTTACGAAGCATATCCATACCAATAAATCTACAAAATATATTGCATTGCTTCAGATTGTATACATAATAAATAACAATAGTTTCTAGGACCATTTCTTGATGTTCAAATTTCAAAACTTAAAATTTCTCATTGCTGCAATCTTAGTCCCTCTCAATGTCAACTTCATGTTTTCTGAGCTCCAGTTAAGAATCTTCTTCATTTACATAGACAATTTCATAACCTAAAGGGGACTATCAATGGGGATTCCTGCTTATATGTTGCTATGAAAGGAGAAGTTCCTATGGACTACCTGAAATGGGGTGGATGAAAATTTGTAAGTCTAAATCATCTCTTTTATGTTTTCTTGACAATTATTTTATTTTTTCTATGTTCAAATTTTCTCTTCTTTTCAACTTAGGCACTGAACATTCATATTGTGATAGAATAGGTATTGGCAAATGGAGACAAAAGGTGTGTAGGAATTTTAATTATCTGTGTCTCTAACTATTGATGCAAGGAAGTCAACATTTGAAGTCACGATTCATGACTTTTTAATGAACTTGTGTATCAGCAGCAGCAGAAGTAGAGTGACTTGCCATGGAGAGTGCATGCTCACAATTTTAATGCTAGATGGATGGAATCATTAGTTAAAATTTTAACTCTACATGGATGGCATCATTAGTTTAACTGTTAATGCTATGTGGATTGCATCATTTTTCTTGGTTGCATTTCTGAGACTGATTTTGTTTTTGGATGGTAAAAAGAGATTATATTATATAAAGAATTCAAAACTACCTGACAGAAAGAGCATGCTTCCCGTGCTGTCACTTTAGTGTTTTGTCTGTTCAAAATGAAGCAAAAATCGAACCGAAACTTAACGGTTTCTTATTCCAGTGATCCAAATGACAGCTGAAGAACCAATTAAAACATTGAAAGGTAACTCAGTGGTATCTCATTTCTGCATTGTCTGATTGGGAGTTGTTGACATATCCATGTTTGGCATTCTCTCACTGCAATCTTCTCTTTTATTTTCCCTTGTATAGTTATTCACTTCCATTCTTTCAAAGGCTGCCTTGAGGTCATCCATTCTTTAACTGAATCTATGCTAACCAGCCCATTATATGCCTCACATAGTCTCTCAACAGTCTATGCTCCTTGATTCTCTCTGCTTTCACTTGATGTGACCTTTCGGTCTTGTTTCCATTGCGCTTCTCGAGCTCCTTACAGTATTCTGTGCACTCCATGTTTGCCTCTATAATTTTCTTGTTGAAGTCTCTTATATCTTCATGGATTTCTTTCTTGAATTCTTCTGCCACCATGTATATATTTTGATTGGCCCTCTAATCTTGTGTCATTTGAACTTCAGGATTATCCCTTTCCTTTCTACTATTCTGTTGGAAGCAGGTAGAAGACGTAGAGTCTTTGGGAGTCCAAGAGACCACTTGGAAGTTGAAACCAAGGGTCCTTTCTCCATGTATATAGATGTATCCTAATGAAAAATTGTGCGTTCACGCTCATCCACTCTCTGTTTGTGTTTGTGCATTGTTGGTATTTGGCTACGTGCTAAGCCAATTTTCCTATTTGCCCAAGTGGCCAACCTAACAGTGGTATCAGAGTTGTCCTTGGTTCTTAGGGCCTGTAGACATTGATGTGTGAATTTAGTTGTTATTGCTGGCCCATATTCTCCTCATTCCATGGTTTTGACCTGGTGTCTTCACGCGCTGGTATATATATTTCATTGTGTTTTGTATGGGGCTGCCAGTATCTATCTGCATGTATCCTTCACATTTTGTTGCCAGATCGAAATAATGACGCCATTATTTCATTTTGTTGCAATCAAGTCATTATTTCAATCCTGTGGCCTCGCACAGATCCATCTCCACCAGTTAATCCTTAAGCTAAGCAAACAACTCAAACAAGTACTACCTCTGTATATCACTCCTCAATTGAGCCTCTGAGAACCTAAGAAGTGCTGAGTGAGTGGCCTCTCTCTTTAGTGTGGTTACCACTCCAAATTCTGCACGAGCCGATATGAAGTGTAACTTCTTGAGCACAATTTGTCAATCTTCTCCGCTGGATATTTTATCTCTGTCTATGTGCATGCATCTCTGCGTGTGATTTCAGAAGGTCATATTGTGACTCGACTTGCTGGTACCTTCTTTTCTTTTTGCAGCTCTGGCGTGAAGAGGAGAATGCGATGGTCTTCTAAGTAAACCACATCATTTGTTCTTTTCTTCTTTGTCAAGTTCAATATTATTTGGTATAGAGTTTTTAGAAATGTCTTAGTTATACACTCACTTCACAGCTTTTCACAGCTTTTGTCAGCAATACATGGGTAGTCTGTACCTCAGCTTTCCAAGTGCAATTATTAGGGGATCAAATTTTCAAGGGTGGATAGATAATGGTTGGCATCTGTCAATGAGGAAACTGTTATAACTTTTATTTTGAACAGAACAACATTCGGAAATTATACTTATTATGCAAGTAAAAAATTTGTATAAACTCTAAGAAAGATAAGGATACAAAAACCCAGAAAACAATCTTTACTTTCATGCAAAATCTGGACCTTACGATCCCAAGATAAGATCTGAAATAAAGCCAAAATCTTAACATTATCTGGTCTTGATCTGCAAATATACTACTGAAAAGATGATCAGAATCTGAACATTATCTGGTCTTGATCTGTAAATATACTACTGAAAAGATGATCAGAGCAGTGAAAGGAGATCTGTACATTCTCCTTTTCACTGTTTTAAAGAACTTTATTGTCCTTGATGCTGTCATGATCTTCTGGTTCTATTGGTTTACAATGCCTTCTATACATTTACAATGCCTTCTCTGCAATAAAATATTGGTTGGTGGAATATAGATCCACTTTATTCTCCAAATTAAAAAAAAAAAAGCAAATCATTGTACAATGGGCTCTCCAATGCAAAATGCTTATACTTATACAAAAATAATAAAATAGTGTGCTCATAATGAATGGAGTGCAATATATCTTCTCCTTGTGCAAAACACCCTTCAACCCTTCAAGATAATCTTCAGTAATTACCCCTAAATAAAATACTAAGTCAAACAATGGATGTCTTAGGAAAAACATGTGCAAAGAAGTTGCAATTTCGTTGTTATAACAACCTCCAATGGTGGGGTGACCTCAAATAGTGAGCCAAGGCATAAACCCATGGGCAACCCATGGGCAAGGTCAATAAACCAATCCTATATTCACAGCAAACCAATCCTATTTCCACATAATAATGCACACGCCCTAGATAAATGTGTGAAGAATGGTTCAATCCAAGTGCTAATGCCATTAATTTGCTCTAACCAGGAGCCTTAAGTAGGACAACCTACCATTGGGGTGACCTCAAATAGTGTGCCAAGGCATAAACCCATGGGCAAGGTCAATAAACCAATCCTATATTCACAACAAATCAATCCTATTTCCACATAATAATGCACACACCCTAGATAAATGTGTAAATAATGGTTCAATTCAAGTGCTAATGCCATTAATTTGCTCTAACCAGGAGCCTTCAGTGGGATGACCTAGGGGAATCTGTATCAAGAGGCTATACTCCTAGTAAAATAATCAAAACTAAGTGTCATATGAAAAAACCATGTGCCAAAACCATTAATTGATTTTTAAAACCATAGGGGTAGAGGTGAATCAACCTAGTAAGGCATGCACTAGGGAGGCTATGTTTCAATAAATGTGCCAAAGACAATGAGAAAGGGAGTGCTTCACCAAATTAAGGGTAATTATATTCATGAAATTATCACAACACTAAAAATCTCAATAAGTCCAAGGGCGCTCATCCATAAAGGTAAATATCACATGATAAATCAACCAAAACAACACTTGGAAGGGTAGATCTCTTAGAAAGATGTGCAAAGAGGAGTGTTCAACTCGTGAACCATATATCATGAAGTCTCCTCTATTCAATGCACACCACCCTAGGCTTAGTAACAAGGCATACCATATGATCCAAGTACTCTAAGAATCAAACAAGAGATAAAGAATTACCCTAGGGGTCAATTTAGTAAAAAATTTAATGACAAGGCAAGCAAAAGCAAACTTATGTGAATAATCCAAATTGAAGTAAGTTGTGCATTAAATTTTTGAGTTGAAAAGTAAGTCAGTTAAGCATAAAAAAATGATATTGTCAAATTGCGGAATGCAATTTTTTTGTTATGTGTCATGCATGTGATGATTGTAAAAAAAATGCTATGTGAGATATTAATTTTTTAGCTGTGAGCATTTTTGTAAAATGAAGTCCTTTTGATCATTAATCTGCTTTATGCTATAGAGCATGAAAAATTCATACTAGCAGCTAGTTTGCTTTTACAAATAGTACATCAAAAACCTAATTGTATGCCGTATAAAAGTTCGTCAAAAATATGTAAGTTAAAAAAATGTAGAGTCCTTATTTATAGTTTGTTAAAAAGCTGAATGAATAAAAAAATAGAAAAAGAATGATTAAACGTGTCAAGACAAGGATGTAAGAATTTGACAATCATTAGTATAAGCAACAAGATAGTAGATAGATCCATAACTACAAAAACTAACAATCCATTCTCATTTGGATGAGAGAAGAATACATGCACATAATGTAATGGCATATTATGTGAAGAATATAATGTCTTGTTGTATATGTTCACATCTGTGAAGAATATAATGTCTTGTTGTATATGTCCACATCTCCTTGATTAGTTTGCAACACGACATTCTTTTATTGCACCCCTAGATACAATTGCTAGTTTAATGTTAATGTAGATTATGATGGTATCGTGATCTTTTAATTAAATATTTGACTTCTATGATCAATTTTTATAGCATCACGATGTTTACGTACGAGAAGGTGAATTGAATGAAACCTTTTTGGCGAATTTTTTTTGGGTTTCTGTTAGTTACAATGGAATTTTAAAAAGGTTATCGCACAAGGTTTTGCATTCAAGTTGATTGTATACCAAGATGTTAAACATTATATATACGGCATGATGCCAAGGTGTTGTAGTGGTCATTTTCAAAGGTTCTCTATCACAAGGTTTATATTCCAAGTTGAGTGTTTTAATATTTTTTAATTGATATGGAGATAAAGATGCAATAATAGTTCAAGAAAAAAAAGTGTAGTTTCTTGATATTCAATGAATTAAAGGTAATGATATATATAAGTGATACAAAGTATCATAACTTGCCAGTATTTACAAAATAGAGCTCTACACCAAAAGCATCAAAGAGCAGGCTCTTAGCCAATGTAGAAAAAACCAGCTACCACAACAAAGGTGGACAACTGCACATCAAATAAGGAGGATCCAACTCATACAAAATCCCGAAAAAAAGGAGCCAACTCCGTCTCTACCATTCTCAACAGAGGAAAAAATCTCAGGTCACAAGAGAGCACAAGATGAGCGCTGAAAGCTTATCAAAGGAAGCTCTTGGGTAGAAATAATGACCCCTAATAAGAAGAGTATGTCGGTCACACCATGAACTGATCACCAAGGACTCAAAAAAACGCCTGGGAAAAGACTCAAAGGACTTTTCCATGTTCAGAAAAGATGAGAAAGTCAAATAAAGCAGTAAGGGGTTCTTCAAAAGAGCTGAAGAGAGCAACCCCCAATTACTTCTCTTTTCGAAAATTCTGGAGAGTAAACCCAAATCCAGAGAAAGTGCTTCCTTAAATAAGCCATCAGCACTCATATTGTGCTCCCTATAGACATGCTGAAAATTTATAGAGAAAGGATTTTTTGATATCAGTAATGTGAGTACACCAATGCTCCAAGTCTAGAACCAAAAGTCCAGAGACAGGGTTTTCCCAGTTTATGATGACGTTGGAGTCCCCATAGACATGTAACTCAAGAAGACCAATTGAAACAACACATATTGTCAATGAAGAGATAAATAGCCACGAACAAGTTTTTTTTTAATTATAATGTTTTAAAGTCAATCCACACAATATCTTACAATATCAAATAAACCTCATATAGAAAGATCATTTAGTTTTTTTTGTTTGATTATCTGTCACTTGAGGTTGGTAGCAATGAAATATTGGTTAAGAACCACAACCTAGAGGCATCTAAGCCTTTAAAATCACCAACGGATCACACCCAGCTTGGGCCACACCAACCCTTAACATGACTATATGTTTTGGTGTCTCCTCCCAACTAGCTCACCCCCAAGGGAAATTGAACCCGAGTCACCTTACTGACAAGACTCACACCTTAACTAAATGAACTAACAAAAATTAACAAAAAAAAATCAAATTTAAATAAAATAAACCTCACAAAATAAATCTTACAAAGTTTAAAAGAACACATGCATATATATAATAATTAAAATGCATTACAATAAAATAACAAAATATCTAATTCTATTATTTAAAAATTATATCTACATAATACCCTACACTACCAAATAAACCTCACAAAAAATATCAAAATTAAATAAAATAAGCCTCAAAAAAATCAAAATTAAATAAAATGCATATACATCTACAATAATTAATACCATAATTAAAATGCATTACAATGAAATAACAAAATACAATGACAAGTAAAACCCAATACCTAACAATACCAAATAAACCTCACAAAGAAAATCGAAATTAAATAGAATGCATGTACATGTACAATAAGTAAAATGCATTGCAATGAGTTAAATAGAATGCATGTACATGTACAATAAGTAAAATGCATTGCAATGAAAATAATGATACTCATGGCTAAATTTAAGCATAATCATTGTAATGAAAATAGTGATACCTATACTTAAATTTAAGTAAAATTACACACATTGCATTGTTTTTGTAAAGTAAAATATTATTGCACCAAGAGTTGCTTATTTGTAATGTTTTCGTAACATAAAATATTATTGTTACTTTTCTAATGTCATGCTATCAAAAATAAAAAATTATTAAAAAATTTACATAAGCTCATACAATAAAAAAAATAAAACTAAATAAAAAGTAAGTTCATAAAATAAAAATTTAAAACCAAATAAAAAGCTATTTAAAAATCCATAATTTCAAAAGCATTAATCAATCTTAAACGCATACTTATAAAGCACACAGAGATCAGATTTAGTGAGGTGTAAAGTTTTTATGAATGTGTAAAAAAATTTAAAATTAAAAAAATTACACCTCAAGAAATTGGATCCGTCTTGGTGCTTGATAGTTCTGTGATTAAGATGGATCTATGCCGGTTATTTTGTATATTTATTCACAACAAAAACATATGTTGGTACAAGGCACTAATTGACAGTAATTGTGCACGGGCAATTTTTCACCCAATCACAGGTATCCAATACAATTGAATGGAAATACCACCTTTGAGGAAAGCTACTAGACCAACAAAATGAAATGAACCAAATTGTAAGCTTGTGTGTCTCTCAACCAAATCCAGATGTGTTCATACTCAACGAATATGCTAATTATAAAGCATCGAAGACATCACATCCAACAATCAAAGAGCAATGGCAATATCCCATTGCCCCACACAAGACAAAATAGTCTCTCCAAGTATTCCTTAATGTTATTCTTCCCCATTGCTCTTTAATGTGGACAAAAAAACAATTTGTTGTATGGTTTCTAGGAATTTTCTATAAGAATAACACTTACCTTTGAAGGATTAAAAAAAAACCAATTTGTTGTATGGTTTCTAGGAAACATCTATAAGAATAACACTCATCCCTCAAGCATCTAAAGAGTTGAGAAGGATTTTTTGAACCTTTAGATGATCAAGGGATTTTTTCGCTCCAAGAAATTTTTTCAAACTTCAAGATTTGATCAACGTGATTCGGCTTGGCTCTCTGGTTTTGCTGTGTCTGGATTCCCTCTTTGGAGTTTGGTGCATCCCCTGCATCAGCGTGTTGCTACCAGTCTAGATTTTTCCCTCTGCCATGCGCTCGTTGTGAAGAGTTTCGTGGTTTCAAGTGGTCTTTGCATCTTCACGAAGATCTTCCTTCTCTGTGAAGTAGGGCCTATGTGGAGGAGTTTGAGGATTTCTTTCCCTTGCTTCAAGAATATCTTCAAGACTTCATTGCAGGATCCAATACAGATCGATGTCGAATGTCAGGCAGTGAATATTCAGTGATCAAACCAGTAGTACCAACAGATCAGGACGAGAGTTCAAATCTTCTTGGAGCAAATGAATTTACAATATTCTTCGAGCAATTCGAGGTTTTATGAATCGTGGATGAAGTATTGTTCGTTGTAAGCAGTTTTTTAAGGTTGTGGCCACGGGTTTCTTTCTGATTGACAGGTTTTGGGTGGTTCGGTGGGGACGTATGGATGAGGAGGTGGATTACACTTCGGATGGGGTCAATGAAAGTGATATTTTTGTTGCAGGAGGTTTTTCTGGTGCTTTGGGTTGGCAGGGGAAGCTGTCTGGTTCTCTACTGTCAGGGAGGGGGCCAGGGGTCTACTCTGGGCCCGTGGATAATGTGGGGTTGGCAGGGGCGGATTTAGCTCTCTTCAAGACATCTGAGGGTTTGGGTGTAGGCCGGCCTGACCTCGCTGGACTTCTCGGGCGTACTCTTTCCCCTCAGAATGGGTTCTTTGCAAACTTTCCTGTAACTTCTTCGGTGCTCCCAGTAGAGGGTCTTTCCCCTTTTCTTGGAGATGGAATAAAGCATCAGGGTTTGGAGGGAGATCTTGGTTCTTTCTCGGTGGGGGATTTGGTAGTGTCGGAAGCTGGTTGAAGGCCTGACATCGCTCTGAGTTCTGCAGGTAGGGTTCATGCGGCCATTTCTTCCAGTGGTCAGGCGGTGGAGTTTCTGGGCAGTCATGATTTGTCTCTTGAGACCAAATCTTTTTTAGCCCCCAAGCAAGGGGGGCCAGTGAAGGAGGGATCTCAAAAAGGTCCAAAGGTTGTTAAAGAGAGGAAGCGTAGGGACAAGCTGGTGCTGGGGGTTGATGTATCGATGGAAGAGGCAGAGGATTTGTCCTTGACAGCAGTGGTTGGGCATGTCTGTGGCAAACGATTTGGTCATGGTTTTCTCCGGAGGTGGGCGGCTGAGCAGTGGAAACATTTGCTGGATACAGTACTTGAAGTTCGGGTATTGACAAAAGGGTGGTTTTCTTTCATCATGCACAACAAAGGGGAGGTTGATGCTGTCCTGGGGAGGTAGTGGTCTATGCATGGGGTTCCTATTGTTTTGAAAAGCTGGACACCTTTTTTTAATTCAAAAACGGAAAAGATTAATAAGGAGCCTCTGTGGGTAAAACTCCCAGGTTTTCCCATGCACTTATGGAATGAGAATGGATTTGCTGCAATTGGGAATTTTCTGGGTGAATATGTATGTGCTGATTTATCCTTTCTGGAGACTGGTAAGTTTACGGTGGCCAAAATCATGGCAAATATTGATCTGCGCCTGGGACTCTCTTCTGAGATAAATGTTCAGTCTAAGGATGGGGATTTTGTACAAATTCTCGACTATGTGGGTGTGCCGTTTCGGTGTCACCGCTGTCATTCATGTGGACAGTTGGTGGCCAGTTGTCCGCTTCCCTTTAGGGCCAGCAAATCTCTGATTGAAGAAGATATAGATGGGTTAGATGCTACTAAGGAGGTGGGGGTTACTGTTGCTGTGGGGGCAAGGAAAATTGGGCCATTGGATGGTCGGGTGATGGACACATCACCAGTGGTACAGGCTGCTTCTAGAGAACTCCTTTCTTCATCAGTCCAGACTTTGCACGAGGTGGACAAAGGATTGAAGGTCCCTGGGGGATCGTTAGCTGACAGACTGGAGGCAGGGGTTAGTGCTTTGGATTCTCCAATTCGGGATGGCTCCAGGAAGTCTTTAGTGCAGGAGAATTTTCGAGGGGATTCATCTTTGCATCCCTTGGCCAGCCAGGCTTTTCTCTGTCCAGTTGTTCCTTGTCCGTTGCCGTCGTCTGATAGTGTTTTCTCCCCTTCCATTGTTTCTACAAATATCTCTACCAGCTCTGAGGGAAGAAGTATCCGGTATGCCCTTAGAAGTAGGGAGATATCAGTAGGGGGGTCAAGGGGGAAAGGTCTTCCTGAGTTGTCCATGCGTGTGGTGGGGAAAGGCCATGGCAAAAAATCTCTTTTGTCCAAAGCACAAGATCGGGCAAAGGTGGATTTAGGGATGGGGACACAATCTTCAATTGAATGGGCACTTAGAGCAGTGAAGGCCCAGGCGGGTCTCCCAAATGAAAGTTATGTCCTTTAATTGTCGGGGGTTGGCGAGTCCCCTCAAAAAATCGTCTCTTCGAAGGTTGGTGGAGTTAAATCAGCCGGATGTAATTCTGTTACAGGAAACTTTGGGGTGTAGTGAGGAGGTTGTTAGAGTATTAGAAACTTTGCTTCCTAGTTGGAAGTTTGTGGCTGTGGATGTAAGGGGACGCTCTGGAGGACTGGCCTCGGGGTGGAAGGTTCAAAGTTGTAGGTGTGACTGTTCTTGGGGAATATTTTCTGGTGTGGGGTTGGAAGTGTGGGACGCCGAGTTTGGGAAGACTCTCACAATTCTTAACATCTATGGGCCATATTTGAATAGAGCTAGCTTTTGGGACTCTTTGTTCAATTTGGACCTTTTTGACGACTCTGTTGTAATATTGGGGGGAGACTTTAATCTTACACTAGGAGCCTCTGAGGTCTGGGGGCCTAGAGCTGCTCCGGATGTTTTGGCCAACTTTTTCATTCAATCTTTTGCGAGCAAGGATCTTCTGGACATACTTCCGCCAAAGATTGTCCCTACCTGGAGAAATAAGAGAGCAGGGGATCAAAGGGTAGCTAAGAGATTGGATAGATTCTTGGTGGCTGAATCGTTGGCTCTTGGGGTGGATCTTGTTCGGCAGTGGGTGGGGACAGGAGGGATTTCTGATCATTGTCCCATTTTTTTGGAATTACGGGGTTGTCGGAGGAAGCCCCCAAATCCATTCAAATTCAACTCCTATTGGTTGAAGGAAGAGGGTTTTCAAGCTTTGGTTAAGGAGATGTGGACTCCTCGTCCACATAACTCTCTGGAGCATGCAGGGGTACATTTTTACCAAAATTTGAAACGCATAAAGGAGGCTACTATTTCTTGGGCTCATGCTAAGAGGGTGAATGATGATAAGATATTGAGGGACTGTGAGTTGGCTATTGATAGGTTGCTTCACAGTCTGGGGATGGGGTTTTTGGATGATCAGACTAAGGATGAACTCCTTACTTTGGGAAAGAAGTGGAATGTGATTCTCTGTGAGCGAGAAGAATTGTGGAGATTGAAGAGCAGAGCAATCTGGCTTCAGTGTGGAGATGAGAATACAAATTTTTTTCAAGCATATGCTAAGGGGAGAAAATTTTCCAATTCTATTTGGGAGTTGTCTTCGGCAGAAGGGGAACAGGTGTCCAGTTTCGATGGGCTGGCTGATATGGGTGTGAGATATTTTGGGGGTTTATTCACTGCACAACCTGGAGCTTCTATTACTGAGGTCATTCGGGTAGCACAGCTTTTTCCCCGCTTTGTGGATGAGGAGGAAAACAGGATGTTGATGGGGGAAGTTTCAGTGGAGGAGCTGTCTATGGTGCTTCACTCGTTTCAAAAAGATAAAAGTTTGGGGCCTGATGGATGGCCTGTTGAATTCTTCCTGGGTTTCTTTGATTTCTTCGGTAAGGAGCTTTTGTCAGTTGTTGAGGAATCTCGTAAGGCTGGGTTTATCCATGGACCACTCAATTCTACTTTTATTGCTCTTATTCCAAAAAAGGATAAACCTGCAAGTTTTGAGGATTTCAGGCCCATCTCACTTTGCAATTGTATATATAAGATCATTTCTAAGGTAATTGCAAAGAGACTCAAATATGTATTGTCCCATCATATTTCTAGTGAGCAATTTGGGTTTCTGGAGGGACGTCAAATACATGAGGCCATTGGAGTTGCTCAAGAAGGCCTACATACTTTGAAAGTTCAGAAACAGAAAGGAGCTGTGATCAAGATTGATCTCTCAAAGGCTTACGATCGGGTCAGTTGGCTTTACCTTAGGATGTTGCTTACACACCTGGGCTTCTGTTATGAATTTGCTAGATGGATTATGGCTTGCATCAGTACGGTGAGTTTTGCAGTACTCATTAATGGAGCTGCTAGCCCTTTTTTCCAAGCGGGTCGGGGTCTTCAACAAGGGTGTCCTCTTTCTCCCCTTTTGTTTCTTCTTGTAGCTGAAGGTCTCAGTCGCTTTATTTTGGCTTCAAAAGCGGAAGGGACTTTTCGTGGCATTGCCATTTCCCAGGTTTTGTATATTACACACCTTCTTTTTGTTGACGATATTATGATTTTCACTAATGGGTCGAGACAGGATATTGATAAGGTGTCTGAAGGACTAACCCTTGTACAAGCTACTGCGGGCATGGTTGTAATATTGAAAAATCCACTATATCATGCTCGAATTTATCTGAGCAAGAGTCACACAGAATTGCTCTTCGTTTGCCTTTTAGAATGATGGATTTGGATGCTGGGATAAAGTATATGGGGTTTTTCTTAAAACCAAACTCTTACCTGAAGGCAGATTGGCACTGGTTATTGACAAAATTGGAAAAAAGACTTCAAAGCTGGAGTAAAAAATGGCTCTCTCGGGCTGGGAGACTGGTACTGGTAAAATATATTTTGGAAGCGATACCCGTCTACTGGATGTCTCTTTCATGGCTGCCTAAGGGGATCCTAGAACAGATTCGCAGGCTGTGTTTTGCTTTTCTGTGGAGAGGTAAGAGTGATCATAGGGCTCTGGTGTGGGTGAGGTGGGAGAAAATTGCTGTTCCAAAATCTTTGGGAGGGTGGGGGTTAAAAAATATTTTCCTTTTTGCAAAGGCATTAGGAACAAAAGTTTCATGGAGACTTATACATACACAGAGTCTCTGGACTCGAGTGGTGTATCATAAATATATTGCTCCTTTGACTCTCATTGAGTGGATTCGGATGGTGGACAAATCTTGGACAAATTGCTCAGTGGTCTGGAAAGCGGTGGTAAATCATTTTGATTTGGTTGGCTCTGGTTTGGTGTGGAGAATTGGTAATGGGTGAATGGTTCATATTGGGATTGATCCTTGGGTAGGCTGTGGGGGGGATCGTGTCCTTCCTGAGGAGCTGAGGTTACACTTGGTAGCAAGAGGGTGTTTTTTATTGCTGATATTGAGGATCAGGAAAATTCTTCATTATGGCATCAAGGCTAGATCAGCGCTTAGAGACTTGAGATTCATGATGATCTGCTGGAGGCCTGGGGGGGATATATTAGGCAATTAAGGGTCTCAAATGTTAGATTGACTAACCGGGATGATGAATTTGTTTGGGACTATCATCCTTCAGGGTGTTATACTCCTAAAAATGGTTATATTCAGCTCAATGTGATGGCTTATAACCGAGAATTGGTTTGGTGGTGGAAACAGCTGTGGAAGCTAAAATGTCCAGGTAAGGCCAAATTACTCTTCTGGGCTATTTTGGAAAATAAGGCTTCAACATGGGACATCTTGCAAAAAATATTTCTTGAAGGCCCTGGCTTTTGTGCGCTGTGTCGAAAGGCTGAGGAAACAACTCATCATCTCTTTGTTCAATGTGTTTATTCTCAATCTATATGGTCTGAGGTGGGTAAGCAGATGGGTTTCAGCTGGGGGTGGCAGGGAGATTCTGTTCTCCAAGCTTTTCATCGATGGTGGTTGGGCCTTAACTCTCTCCGAGCTGTTCCTTGTATTTTTTCTTTGGGGATTTGGATCACTCGCAACAAGATTATTTTTCAGGACTGCCGAATCCCAATGGAATCTGTTGTGGCTCAAATTGTTGCAATTATTCAACATTTTAGGGAACCTGAGAAGCCTCTCAAGCATAGGCCTGTGCGGGAGGAACAGATTGACAAAGCTATCCCTTGGGGCTTCTTTGATGGAGCCTCTCAAGATCGGCAATTGATTTGTGGTGGGGGTGGAGTACTTTTCAATTCCGAGTCTCATTATTTTCATTTCTCAGCTGGTTTAGGGAGGGGAACAAACAACTATGCTGAATTAATGACACTCAGGCTTCTGCTTTTATTTGCTTTAGAACATGGTTGTTTGTCTTTACAGGTCTTTGGTGACTCTATGCTAGTTATTGAATGGGCAGAAGAGACTGTATAGTGCCATGTGATGATACTTTTACCTATTCTGGAGGAGGTGTTCCGCATTAAACAACAGTTTAATCATATTTATTTTACACATGTTTATAGGGAACAGAATGGGGTGGCTGATCAGCTATCAAAGGAAGCGACGCAGTGGCATTTAGACTTTGGAATCTGGAGGATAACTGTTCACTCACTAGAGGGTACATACAGCTATTATCATCGGCCGTTTCATGAAGCAGTTTTGCATCAGCATTGAGCTTTGACTCAGAATTTTGTGACCTGTCATATTTCTACTTTGATTTGGGTTGTGTTACCCATATTTTTTGGTATCTAGCTGATATGTTTGTATCACGGATCAAATTGTGATGTAATGAGCCAAATAACATCAGATGGAAGCCTGAGTTGTTTTTGGCTTGCGGTCATGGGATTCTCTGAAGAGTCCGATATCAGCGTTTGGCCGGCGAAGATGACTCCGCCTGTCAATTCTCTGGTTGTGACATGTCATATTCATTGATTTGGGTTATTCCCATATATTCTGTGATGTATCTAGCTGAATTTTTCTGCTATTACAGTCTAGGACAGTTTTGTAAATTTTGACAATATGAGACAACAAATATGTGACAATGTAGGGATCCTAGTGATTCTCTTACATGTGCAGATGTAATTTTGTTCCACTTTGAAATGAAATTACGAATTTTTCTGAGGAAAAAAAAAATCTAAAGAGTTGAGAATGCATAATCATTGATATATTCCTAACTTCTGAGCATTTATGCACACCCATAATTATTAGACCACCAAAATAAAAGGAAACAAATTATAGGCTTCTATTTCTCTCAACCGAATTCATATGTGCTCATGCTCAACCAATATGCTAATTATAAAGCAAAGCTGGAATCACATCCAACAATCAAAGAGCAATAACAATATCTCATTTCCCCACACAAGACAAATTCCTTGATGATATTCTTAGCCCATTGCTCTTTAATGTGTACAAAAAAACCAATTTGTTGTATGGTTTTTATAAATTATTTATAAAAATAACACATGGCTCTCAAGCATTTGAAGAATGAAGGATGTACAATGGTTGATAGATTTCTAACTTCCCCAAAGGAGGTTCACCCACAACTATCTATCTTTCACCCCAATCTTTACAATTTCCTCTTTTCTTCACAATAGTTATTTAGCCAATTTCCTCTTTTCCTCTTCACAATACTTATTTAGCCAATTTCTGAATTAATTCATGGTTAGCAACGAAGAAGACAACTTGAGAATTCTTATACATGAATAAAATGAAATCCATGAAAAATGAGAGCTAAGACAAATGATCACCGAAATTACTTTCGACAAAAGGAATGTAGAACTTTTACACTTTCCCATCTTGATTTTACTATAATTATGTTTCAATACTCTTGATTGGTTTTATATTCACTTTTTTATAGGTCCTTTTTCTATATTTACTTTTCCGTAAGTCCTCTTTCTTCTTTACATTAATCTTTTAGACATTCAATAAACCATCTTTTACACTTTCTTAGATGTCCAATAAACCATCTTTTACACTTTCCCATCCTAATTGTACTATAATCTTTTTCTAAACTCATTGACCTTTCTCCTTTACATTAATCTTTTATTTTTTTCCCACTAAACTCATTAACCTTTCTCCTTTACATTAATCTTTTAGATGTCCAATAAACCAAAAATTTCCCTACATTAATATTTTAAATGTCCAATAAACCAAAAATTTCCCACTAAACTCTTCAATGATTGATTTTATATTTACCTTTCTCCTTTACATTCATCTTTTAGATGTCCAATAAACCAAAAAATTTCCACTAAACTCTTCAATAATTTCCCACTAGACTCTTCAATGATTGCTTTTATATTTACCTTTTTTCTTAGGTGCCCAATAAACCAAAGTTAATTTACATGCCCAATAAACCAAAGCTAATTTACAATGGTCATTATCTGCTATCATTCATATTTTTAACTACACCTAATGGGTTGGGTTGGGTTGAGGTTAATGCATGGGTTCTAAGAAGTCTTCGTTGTGCAGACAAATACTTCTCGTGGATAATGATATAATGAAAGATATATATTATTATATAGTTCTATTTCTGAGCTGCTGACATCAACAAGTGAGAAGCTAAAATTAAGAGGCAGCTAAAGAAAAGTTTATATTGCTACATCTGTCTGAATGATTTGATTCTAATGAGTCTAACCATTTCCATGCACCTAATGAGTCTAACCATTTCCATGCACCATTCTAGAATGGTCAAATGCATCCATTTCACCCTTCCAGACCTAGCCGACAGTTTACTCAACGCCTCTCCACAGGTTAGTGGCCAACCCTAACCAATACACCGTGTGCAAGAAGGGTTGTTGAAAAACAACATAAACAAACACTCCACACTCCACGTTCTCTCGAGTGTTATTGGACTATTCCACCGTAAGCAAACATGGTAGGTTCATAAGGTGAGGATTTGGACAGTCCAACGCCACTATAATTTCGTCCACGTTCTGTTGAATGTTATTGGACCATTCCACCGTAAGCAAACATGGTAGGTTCACAAGGTGAGGATTTGGACAGTCCAATGCACTATAATTTCGTCCATTAGATCCTACATTTCCAATCATCATTCCTGGCAGAACCAATCTCAGATTAGTGTAACAAATAGTTAAATCTCCAAATTTGTGTTTGTAAAGTGTCTCTATGTGTTTTCAACTTGACTTTGTAAAAAATCTACTTCCACCCAACTGAATCCATATTATCTGCCTATTTGGACTTCTTTCTGCAACTTCAAAGTTCAAACCCTCCTCTTTGCAGTTTTGGACTTGCATTGATAAATAACTTTTGCAATCAAATGTTGGAAATATTAATCACTCGCAAATCTGTGCCCGACTCTCAGTCGACTCTGTCAGAGTCTGTATCAGTCAAAATCTTGTCGGTCAGTCTGAGAAGAGGGAAGAGTCCACGATTATGCAATGTAATCTAGTCGAATTTATTTCTGAAGCTAAGTTGTTAGCTAGATAGTTATTACAGTCTTTAATGGTGAGTCAGTCGACTCATGTAGAAGCAATTTTCAGGTTGCCTATAAATAGAAGAAGAAGATTGTAAATTAAGTTAGTCACTAGTCACAAGATAGCAGAACTCGCGAGAGAACTCCAAGGTGAGAAAATATAAGTTGAAACTCAAGCTTCTGTGTAAGAGATTCAGTCGAAGAGCCGAAGCTCTGTAAAAGGACAGACAAGTCTAAACAGACAAGTTTGTAACACCTTTGTTATTTCCGCATAGTTATATATATGAAATAGTTTATGGTTGAATGCATGTTTATTTGGCCCCACAATATTTCCAGATGTACTTGTGTAAATGTTGTTTACATTTACTAGTTAAGTGAAAGATAAAAAACCCATAAATTTCTCATCGCGTGAAAGCATGAAAGTTCCAGGTACATTAGTCGACTCAAGTCTTCCTACATATTTGGGCATCTGTTTTATAAGTTCTTTGGATTTGTTAATGTATCCATTTTTACTTCATCTTGCTCACAGGTGAAAAGCATTTGTAATTTCTTAAGTCTTTTAGACTAAGAAACATACTCTGTAGATTTCAACCAAACCAAGTGAACCGACAAGGTCGGTTGAGTAAGCCGACTAGAGGTCGAAGAGGTCAGTCGACTAGAGGTCGAAGTCAGTAGAATTGACAAGTCGAAGTAAATCAGTTGGGTCGAAAGGCCGACCAAAGTTGATAGACTTGTCTAGTTGGGAGATAAACAAGTTTCACCCGACAAGTAAAAAACAAAAGAAAAAAGAGGTCGACGTGAAAATATTTAATTTTTAATATTAACTGAGCGGTAAACTCAAGTTTAGTCGGCTTGGTTTTAGCTAACTGGTATCACACCAAGGTTTATATTAGAGCAAGTTTTAGGAAAGAAATCTTGTCTTAAAATGTGGAAAATTAATTTTCTAAGGAAAGTTAATTAAAAATTAAAAATGGCTTCCACTTCTGGTTCATTACAAACTCCAATTTTTACAGGAAAAAATTATGAATATTGGTCTTTAACAATGAAGGCGTTATTAAGAGGTCAAAATGTCTGGGAGATAGTCCAACATGGCTATGCAGAACCAGTAGACATGACAGCATATAACAATCTCACACAGGCTGAGAAAGATGTCTTGAGGGAACAAAGGAAGAAAGATGGAAAAGCTATGTTTTACATACATCAAGCTATGCATGAAAGCATACTCCTAAAAGTAGTAGCAAAAACTAATGCTAAGCAAGCATGGGATACATTGGAAACCGCCTATCAAGGTTTGGATAAGGTAAGGACATCCAAGCTGCAGATTCTGAGAAGAGATTTTGAATCTCTATCCATGAAAGATTTAGAGACTGTAGATTCATTCTACACCAGAGTTGTTGGGTTGATAAACCAACTGAAATCTCATAGAGAAGCCATACAAGACCAAAAGGTGGTTGAAAAAATTCCCATAAGTCTTCCCCCAAGATTTGAAAACTTGGTTGTGACCTTGGAAGAACATACAGACATGTCGACATTTACCATTGATGAGTTGCAAGCTTCACTCATCAATCATGAACACAGACTCAAAAAAACACAAACATCATTGGAAGGTGCATTCACAACACAGTCATCCATAAGCCGTGGTAGAGGCAGGGGGAGAAAAAACTTCAGAGGCAGAGGAAGAAGTTCTTCAAGAGGAGGACAAGGCAGAAGTCTTGCAAATGTCAGTCGCATAGGAGATAATCAGAACCCAAGTCAGCCAAGTGGCCAGAGGTTTGATAAATAAAAAATTCAATGTCATTGCTGTAAGAAATTTGGTCATTATGCATATGAGTGCAGGAAGAAACAATATGACCAAGGAAGGCAAAGCCCAAATCAGTCGACCAGCACTAGCACTTCGACAAGTGCAATGTTAATGGCATCGACATCTCCACTTGAATGCAATGTTGTTCAAGAAAGTCCACATGAAATATGGTACTTAGATTTAGGATGCAACAACCACATGACTGGTAATTTAAAATTATTTTCTAGTCTAGACAATTCAGTTCAAACTGATGTTACACTTGGAAACAATGTCCAAATTACTGTCTTAGGAAAATGCATTGTTGATGTTCTAACCAAACAGGGGGAGAGTAAGTATATCCCTGATGTCTATCATGTTGAAGGTCTGAAACATAATTTGTTAAGCATTGGAAAACTAATACAAAAAGGCTACAGAGTCTACATGGAAGATGATCACTGTGTGATTAAAGACAAGCGTCCAAGCGACCAGCTGATAGCAAAAGTGCCAATGACAAGCAACCGCTTGTTTCCATTGAGGATAGTTCCCGACATGAAAGGGAAGACAAATACAGGAACTGCATTCAAGGTAGAAAGTGAAGAAATAGTCAAGCTCCTCGACAAGAGA
Organism: Pseudotsuga menziesii; assembly: GCA_001517045.1. Classification (NCBI taxonomy): domain Eukaryota; kingdom Viridiplantae; phylum Streptophyta; class Pinopsida; order Pinales; family Pinaceae; genus Pseudotsuga; species Pseudotsuga menziesii. The sequence goes on along the minus strand of LPNX010718346.1, from coordinate 889,308 downwards.
GAAAATGGCAGCACTAATTTGTAAGCTGCATTTTAGACAGAAGTTCAGGATGAATCCTGGTTGCGGCATTTCAAATTTGGACATCTGAATGTGGGTGGGCTAACGCTATTGCACACAAAAAATATGGTGAAAGGATTGCCATTGATTGACAGACCAGAGAGGGTTTGTGAAGGCTGCATTTTTTGCAAGCAGCACAGAGATACTTTTCCAGTTGGAAAGTCATATAGAGCACGCACACCACTTGAAATTGTGCACTCTGATATTTGTGGTGCAATGCAAACATCATCCATTGGTGGCTGCAAGTATTTTTTAACTTTTATTGATGACTACTCAAGAAAAACATGGGTATATTTTTTGAAACATAAATATGATGCATTTAGTTATTTTCAGCAGTTCAAGGCACTAGTGGAGAGCCAAAGTGGACATTGCATCAAGATCTTAAGGACCGACAGAGGAGGTGAATATGTTTCAAATGAATTTCTAAATTTTTGCAAGACCCATGGCATACAAAAGCAATTGACAGCACGGTATACACCTCAACAAAACGGTACTGCTGAAAGAAAGAACAAAACCATCATGGAGATGGCACACAGCATGTTGGCAACCAAGCATTTGGCAAATGAATATTGGGGTGAAGCAGTTACTATTGTCGTTTACATTATGAACCGGTGTTTGACAAAGAGTGTGAAGAACAAAGTTCCCCAAGAAGCATGGACAGGTATGAATCATAGTGTTTCCCGTTTAAAAGTTTTTGGTTGTGTTGCATATGCTCATGTTCCAGACGAGCTGAGAAGGAAGCTAGACAAGAAGGGACATAAATGTATTTTTGTCGACTATTCTGAAGACACAAAAGCATACAAGTTGTATGATCCTTTCACAAGGAAAGTGATAATCAGTCAAGATGTTCAATTTGTCGAGAATGAATCATGGAATGGAACTGTCGACATAAATGTCAAGATTGTGTCGAATGTCAACAATGATGATATGGAAGAGGAAGTGATTCAAACACCACATGTAAGTCAATCGGTCGCAGCACCGTCGACTCCCATGACACCATGACATGGTTCAGCACAAGGACCATCGACACAAGTAGCAGCTCAAGCTACACCAACAAGCACACCAAGAGGATAGCAGACTCCATCAAGCATTTCCTCAAGGTTGACATCGACAGAATTGGTGAAGACAAGAAGTCTACGGGAGATATATGAAGCTGGTACACCAAATTCATTCTCTTTCTTTGCATTATTTTCTCCTATATATGATCCACTATCATTTGAAGAAGCTATAGAAGAAGAAGTATGGGCACAAGCCATGGATGAAGAAATAGAATGCATTGAGAAGAACAAGACATGGGAACTGGTTGATGTACCAAAAGACAAAGATGTAATCAACGTCAAATGGATTTATAAGACAAAGCAAGATGCTGATGGGAATGTGCAAAAGCACAAAGCAACAATGGTAGCAAGAGGGTTCACACAACTTGACATAGACTTCAATGAAACGTTTGCACTTATTGCACGCATGGATACAGTCAGAATAGTTTTGGCCATTGTTGCACAAAAAAAAATGGCATGTTCATTAAATGGATGTCAAGTCGGCATTCTTAAATGGCTATCTAGAAGAGAAAGTATATGTGGAACAACCACAAGGGTATGAATTTCTAGGTCAAGAGCATAAAGTGTACAGGTTGAAAAATGCACTATATGGTTTGAAGCAAGCTCCTAGAGCTTGGTATAGTCAGATTGATTTTCATATCACTAAAAATGGATTTCACAGAGGTGAAAGTGAGCCGACATTGTACACCAAAGTGAATGAGCAAGGTAAGATGTTAATTGTCTGCTTGTATGTAGATGGTTTAATATTTACTGGTGATTTTTGGCATAGCAGATTTTAAAGCAGTCATAGAAGTTGAATTTGAAATGACTGATCTGGGGCTTATGAAGTTTTTTCTGGGCATTGAAGTTCAACAGTCTGAAAGTGGTATTTTTATATCACAGACAAAGTATGCAAGTGAAGTTTTAAAAAGATTTAACATGTCTAATTACAAGACAACCCCAACAACATTAATAATAGGTTTAAAATTGAGCAAGGATGATGAAGGATCAATTGTTGATCCTCTGTTGTTCAAAAGGCTTGTTGGAAGCCTTATGTATTTGACAACGACAAGACCAGACATTATGTATGGAGTAAGTTTGATCTCAAGGTTCATGGAGTCACCAAAAGATTCACATTGGCAAGCAGGTAAAAGAATTCTGAGGTATGTAAGTGGCACAAAAGACCTTGGTATTATGTATTCAAGCTCAGAAAATTTTAAACTCATTGGCTACACTAACAGTGACAACGGAGGCAGCATAGATGATAGGAAAAGCACATCTGGGTACACATTTCATTTTGGTACAGGTGTTGTTTCATGGGCTTCAAAGAAACAACCCATTGTAACTTTGTCTTCAGCTGAAGTAGAGTATGTTGCAACGATAGGTGTCGCATGTCAAGTTGTTTGGATGAGGAGAGTGTTAAAAGATTTGTCACATAACCATCAAGAACCGACAACCATCTTCTGCGACAACAATTCAGCCATAGCATTATCCAAGAATCATGTGTTTCATAAGAGAACCAAGCACATCGACACAAGGTTTCATTTCATAAGAGTTGGTGAACAACAAGGAAATTTGTTTGGAATTTTGCAAGTCTGAAGATCAACTTGCAGACATCTTTACAAAACCATTGGCAAATGATACTTTCCAGTATCTACGTAGTTATCTTGGAATGACAAGTTTTGCACAGTAAACTCTGTCATAAACAAAGCATTTTTAAGCTCTGAAACATTTTGTAAATTTTGTTTTAAAAACCCCATCTGCTCATAATTAAGGGGGAGTGTTGGAAATATTAATCACTCGCAGATCTGTCCCTGACTCTCAGCCGACTTTGTCAGAATTTGTATCAGTCAAGATCTTGTCGGTCAGTCTGACAAGAGAGAAGAGTCCATGATTCGGCAATGTAATCTAGTCGAATTTATTTCTGAAGTTAAGTTGTTAGGTAGATAGTTATTATAGTTTTTAATGGTGAGTCAGTCGACTCATGTAGAAGCAATTTTCAGGTTGCCTATAAATAGAAGAAGAATATTGTAAATTAAGCTAGTCACTAGTCACTAGATAGAAAAACTCACGAGAGTACTCTAGGGTGAGAAAAGAGAAGTTGAAGCTCAAGCTTCTATGTAAGAGATTCAGTCGAAGAGCCGAAGCTCTATAAAAGTATCAGTCGGTAAGCCGACAAGTCTAAACAGACAAGTTTGTAACACCTTTGTTATTTCTGCATAGTTATATATATGAAATAGTTTATGGTTGAATGCATGTTTATTTGGCTGCACAATATTTCTAGATTTACTTGTGTAAATGTTGATTACATTAACCAGTTAAGTGAAAGATCAAAGAACCCATAAATTTCTCACCGCATGAAAGCGTGAAAGTTCTAGGTTTTACGACACATTAGTCGACTCAAGTCTTCCTACATATTTGGGCATATGTTTTATAAGTTCTTTGGATTTGTTAACGTGTCCATTTTTACTTCATCTTACTCACAGGTGAAAAGCATTTGTAATTTCGTAAGTCTTTCAGACTAAGAAACATACTCTGTAGATTTCAACCAAACCAAGTGAATCGACAAGGTCGGTTGAGTAAGCCGACTAGAGGTCGAAGATGTCAGCCGACTTGAGAGGTCGAAGAGGTCAATCGACTAGAGGTTGAAGTCAGTAGAGAATCGACAAGTCGAAGTAAATCAGTCAGGTTGAAAGACCGACCAAAGTTGATAGACTTGTCTAGTCGGGAGATAAACAAGTTTCACCCGACAAGTGAAAAAAAAAAGAAAAAAGAGATCGGCATGAAAATATTTAATTTTTAATATTAACTGAGCGGTAAACTCAAGTTTAGTCGACTTGGTTTTGGCTAACATCAAATTCATTGATTTTTCCATTCTATAATTGCAATGTACCATTTGTATGAGAAAATGCAAATGGTGCCTACATATTAGGAATACTAGGGCCTTAATGTACTAAACAACTTGAGCGACTTGGACTTTACCAATTAGGTGTACACTGTAAACTACCCAAGCTCATAACAATTGCGTCCATAAATTAACCTAATCTACCATGGATGCCTAATAATATCTCCCTCTGTCACACCTCCAAGAGTGGGAGCTCTGATTCTTTAGGCAATTCCGTGAGCATGCCTACAGAAAGCCAACACGGGAAGATACTTGATAGGAACAAGAAACTTTTATTACCAAACCTTGAGAGAAATTATCTGCCACTCGCCTAGATGCTTCAAGGATATGGCCACATTGCTACTGAGATTTTCACCTTGTCATCTTGATATCATGACCTCACCATGCAAATATGCAGAGTTTCATGCTTACCAACTTGAGAATAGATCCATTGTGTTCCAATAGAGCTCCTCTCCATGTAATGCTCCAATCACTCTACTACAGGCAATGTAACAATTGAAAACTTTGGTCAATACCCAAAGTGGATTTGACAAAATGATAAAACTGAAAACTTTGGTCAATACCCAGAGTGGATTTGACAAAATGATAAAACTGAGGTCATCGAGCTCAGGTTAACATGCTATAGCTAGGAAAACATCACCACTTTTAACAAATTTAGCCAAAGAGATTCTCTATAAGATTTTATAAGACGTATTTCCCCCCACCCTCAAAAAAATTATTATACGTTACATCCTTGAAAAGTTGAATGATGGAGCACCCCACATAACACAGAAATGAGTTTCCACAATCAAGATACGACAAACCCAACAAAATAAACAGGTTAAATCTCAGAAAGGACTCACTCTCACTTATTCCACTTCCGAAGAAAAGGATTACACAGTAACTAGATCATCAATTTTGCAAGAAAATGGATATGGATTAAAGGACTACACAGTAATTAGATCATCAATTTTGCAAGGAAATGAATATGAATTTGGATTCGGATCCATCGGAGAATCTGAACAGTTAGGAAACAGGTAAGGAAACGAAAAAAAAAACGAATGGAAAACACAGAAAAATCAGATCTCTCAATATATTTTGTTTTTAAGTTGCTCTAACAAATTCGGAGATACAGAGTGCTAAGAAACTTAAATTTGTGTGTTTTAGGATAGAGAATCGCTAGGCAAAAGTTCAGATTTATTATATGTTTTCTAATCTCTTTATAAAATGGCTTTTTTGGATGTTCCACCAACTTCATGTTCTCTGGACGCTTCCAAATTGAAATTGAAAACATATCCCGAGAGGATCCAGATCTGCCGAAGGTGGATCCGGTAACTTAACATGATACGAAATTCATCTCAAACAGCATAACAGAGGCAACTTAAATTATTGGCTCCTAAATGGAAATACATCCTGAGCGGATCCAGATCCGCCGAATGTGGAACCGGTAACTTAACATAACATATAATTCATATCAAACAGCATAACAAAGTCAACTTAAATTAAAAGGCGTTATAACTATTGACGGATACTGAATTATCGCACTGATACATGTTATAACTTAAAGTTGAAACCATTAATGACTTGATATAACCTTACAGCAAGACAATTTCTAGTCGTAAAATATACATTTTCAGTAGCAATATGTAACTCTATACACTCTTCACACTAAACAATATATCTAAAGGTGGAAATTTCCCCACAAAAACTGAAATAGTATACAGGTGATCGAACAAATCAGAGTGAAGACACATTTGATAATCCTGCAGCATGATATCAGTGCAAGCTTTCAGATTTTGGTATCATTGGAACTGTGCAAGGACTAGTAGGAAGATGGCAGTATTATGGATGGAGCTTCATAGAAAGTCAGGATTATAAAGGCAATGCCATGTAAAGTCAAAATCACAAAAGGATACAACATCAAGGATTATTGGCAGTTCTGAGGGCTCCATCTAAAGCAAGGGTGAATCAACAACTTAGATATCACGTACATAAACTGTACTTATTTGCGCAGGTTTCTTTGGCTAACTAGTTGCTTTGTCTATAAATTGAAATGCGATGAAATGACATGTGCAAAATCTTCAACCTAATTGAGAAAATCAGGCACTCTGTTTTGCCTTGTTCTTGATTCCACGAAACACAACCTGTATTTCAAATGCCATTCACGGTTGAAATCCACGATTGAAATCCACGGTTGAACTGAGCTGATTACCATAAAATATGTGCCACGCCTACGGTTCACTGCTAATGTCAAGAAGCACTGTAACCAGACTCTGCAAGTGCGGGAAATCTTTTCTGCACTATGGCCAATTGGGTTTTACATTCATCATCAGCTGACCGAAGTGACTGAATCATTCTCTGGATCTTCTCTTTTTCCTGGCACCGTTGAGCTACTTGCAAGTATTCCTGAATTTCATGCGGAAGCAACCCTGACAATAAATATGGAAAATGTTGCGAGTGAGATAATTCCATCACACTGATACAACTACTCAGTAAGGTTTCTTGTTCTCTACTGCCCAATTCTGCAGCCTCTAGGAGAGGAAGTAGACTCTGCTCCTCTTCTTGAAAGTGTTCCATACAGTGAGCCTGCCATTCATCATTGCACTGTCAGGTAGTGCTACAGCTACACAATGCAACTAGACCAGATAACAACTAATTCTGAGGGTCAATAACAGAAATAAATAGTGCAATCCTACAGCTAAGAACATGCCTAGAAACCAAGCACGGATTGATGTAAAAGAGAGAAACACCTGTAATTGCCGAAGCTTCACAGAAAGCCTAAGCAGAGCTTGACTACGATCTGGGGTACCAGCTTCCAGAACTGTTACTGTTTTCATCTGTTCACGGATGCCATTCATTATTGGAAAATCTCGTGCGTGTTCATCATTTGCAAGTTGAGTGATACCTGCAAAAATTTCAAGTACTAGTTGTCATGTAACTGATTTTTCAGGATGATTCATGTTTATTTTTTGTCCTATTTGTTACTGAATCATTGAAATATAAATCAGGCAAAGGCAAACTGTGTCAGGCAACGGCAAACTGTGTCAGGCAACTCCAATATTTACCTTTATCTGCCCTTTCTAGAGCAGGGAAAATAATTCGCTCTTCCATTTGAGCGTGTTCCTGCATCAAATCAACAAGCTGTGCATAGTCTTTTGACAACTTTTTTATTTGCATGGCAACACTTCCCTTGGCAGAATCTATACCCTTAAACCCTTCTTTCTTGGACACAGCTAATTCATCTGCAAAGCGAACGAGCTTCTCCATGTGGCTCAGAATGCTCTTATGTTGCAGAGCTGTCAATGTCACGAGTGAAGGGGGTGCCCTTTCAGCCAAGGTTTTGGAAATAGAACTCACTAGCAAGTCCATGTCGATTTTAACAGGGAGATAAAAGGAAAAAGACAACATTTTTCTGCTATAATTCTGCAGGTGAGAATGCACTGGACTGATTTCGACTCCTCTGAAATGCTGCAATGGGAATGCCAGATAAAGAAAAGGGATAAGATATACATCTGCCAGGGTAAAAACATTACCAAAGAAATAAGGTCCCCTGTTACTGTATTCCATAATCCCCACATTCAGTCTTGCAAACGATGCTTCAAGCTTCCGCTGTAGTTCCTGCCGCGCCAGTGGATTTCTCTCATAAAGAAGTTCTAGTACTAATGGTGAGAAAATATCCCTAATATAAACCACCCAATCTAAAGTGATATCAGACATGGGTCCATCAGGAACCAAACGTGGATTCGGAAACTTTGCTTCAATGTACTGCAATATGGCATCGGAAGACCCAAAAATTGTATCCAACCCATACTGAAGGATGGGCAACTTTACATCTGGTCTTATGGAAGCAAGCAATTCCAACTTCTTGTCTCTCACATCATCGTCAGAAGTTAGCCACACAACATGCACATCAACACCTTTACATTGCAAAGCAATCGAAATACGTGATGTAAACGGACATAATTCAGATCCAAACAACCTAACCATAGGCTGGGCTTTTACATCCTGGGACGGCACAGCTCGATCCTTTTTCTTTGAGAAACAGGAACCCATCTCAGACTAGCTTTGGATTTGATGGAAAAAGTTTGGGAATCGGGACGGAGATGATTTACCAGAGCCCGTGAAGCAGACTTAAGCTGCAGTAGTCTATCAACTATGAAAGGTTATTAGAGTTGCATGGTGCTAGGAACAACACCTTTGTATAAAGCTGCATCCCGATTAATCTGTTGGACAAACACAATCAGAGACAAAGGTCAAACAACAAAAAATATAAAGCCAAACTGACTTAAATGTTCAATAAAATTTACTTTCGTTAGAAAATTGCTCAGGCCTTATTCTAACATAGTTAGAAATTGAGCGAAATGTTCAATACAACTTACTTTAGTTTCAGGTCTCATTCTCACATAGTCCAGAAAGGACTATCAATGTTCGAATTAAAGAAAAGATTATTCTCGTAGAAAATAAAATGGCACACTGAAAAATAAAGAGACAGAACACTAAATGACACCAGAATTTATAATAATAAAACCGTAATACTAAAATTCCTCAATAGCTGTGCTAACATGAAAATCCTAAATAGCTGTGCTAACAGAAGCCTTCAACTCAGTGGAAGGCAAAGACAAAGCAAGCAGCTAAATCACTTTATCTAGAGCGGCTAAAAATAACCTTTACGAAAACCAACTATCAGGTTGTACGGGTAGTTAATTAAAGAAAAATCATGATAGAGGATCCAGTAATACCCAGGAAAGAACAAGAGAGACTAATCAAATTCAAAAATCTGTACCAAAATTCGCCAAGGAAACTAAATTTGAATTCAAATTACGACGGTTTTCAGTGTAAGGATTGGCCCAAAGAGGGAAAAGTAAAGGCAAATCTAAAAAACATACACATAAGCCCCATAATACCACAGACTAATTGATCTAAAAGATGCAAGCTGCTTGTACGGGCAAATAATACAATGTAATATAATCAAGAAACCAGAGCTGCACCATAATCGAACTTAACCATGTTAAAGTAAAACACGATAAGAAAAAACACCTTTAAATACTTTAAATACTGAAACATAAAAAAGAAAAAGAAATATCAACAGTTTATCACCGAGAAACTGCGAGACTTCGAGACATCGAGTGTTCAACCATAATTCTTGAAAAATACAGTCACCAACTTTTGGGAAAAAATCAAGAAAAGCGTCCAATAGCTATTAGGAAGCAATCGAGCAGAAGAGGGTAGAGAAACACAGGAAATGATCCGAGGGCCGCCATATATAAACCAAAATACTGCAGAACTCTTTATAATTTCCGAGGCTAAAACCAGCCGAAAGGGAAGAGAAACACACGAAAACGATCGGAAGGCCGCCACATATTCGGAGGTTAAAACAAATTAAAAAGGCAAAAATATAAGCTCCGAGGTTAGAACAAAATTGAAAAAATACTGCAAAATTCTCCATAATTTCCAAGGTTGAAACAAAATTAAAAAAGGCAAAAGCATATGCTCCGCGGTTAGAACAAAATTGAAAAAACAAAAGCAGGAAGCCTACCAGAATGAGCGATTGCACAGAAACGGATGAAAATCATCACAAAAAAACAAAATGGAGCAAAATCCTATGAAAATACACCGAAATGCATCTAAACAGCCAAAATACAGGGCATGAAACGCAGAATTCGAAATAGAAACAGCTTACTTGTCTCCCATAAACCCCAATCTGAACAACGAAATCAATCTGATCGCACCTCCAACAATCTAAACGCTCTCTAAACAGCTAATTAGGAAGAGGGCTTCTTCGTTCGTCAACCTTCAAATTGTCTCCGCCTTCACACTCCTCTCCTCCCACGCTCTCCACAGCCATTAACAGGCAATAGGACGAGAATTACATGTAATAAGGAGAATTTATCGAGAATTTATCATCGTGAACATCTCCCTTGTACTTCGCGATATTTTTATGCCTAATCTAATCGCAATCCAGGTTGACTATTTAAAAGCCGGCCATCGACCTCTTACATTGTCACGAACAAACAGCCACTACGACAATAGTAATAGACGAAACCGCACTGCCTTATTTGGGTTCCACATATCCCATGCTTTGTTCATGGTGAGCTGTAACATTTAAGCTTAAACACGTTGCCCCCAATATTCGAAAAACTTGGATAATGACAAATGTAGACAGGCCCACCAAACATAGTTGTGGAGCCCGTAAGCATTATTCACCGTAGAGCCCGGATTCAATACTTAGCAATTATTTACGGTATATAAAAGCTCTTACAGAGGCAAGAAGTGTATATATTCACTTAATATAAAACCTAGATATATGCAGTTTTTTTACTCAGTTTACTTTTTAGTGAAGTAAAGTTCCGTAAGGGAAGTAATCTTTGGTTGTACGCAGATTTTTATGTTTTAAAAATATCTTTTATTATAAAAATGAATTTAACATAAATCATCCCTTTTTTAAACTTTGTTTTATTTTTTACAATATGGGAAACAAATAGAATTGTCACCATCACAAGGTCCCACGGCTGGCTTTATTCTCATATTTTTTTTAAAGGGAGTAATTAAACTTGAGATTATTTGCACTAGTTTTTGATGAAAATTTTATAAAAGTTATTGAATTTGCAATCAGTTTCTTGAAATTGTATATTTAAAAGGCCCAAAAATTTATGAAAAATATTGAATCTATTTTTACAACCAAAATCACAATTTCAAATCCTCTCTCTTTAAGCTATTAGTTTAAAAACTTTTTTTACGAGTTTCTAAAAATAAAATAATCTATTTTTACTTGCAAAAAAGTTAACCGTTATTCTTCTGCCATTCTATATTTGGAAGGAATGATAAATTTAAAGTCACTAAACAAACGAACGGTTACGAGTGAAAGTCGGTTAGCCTTTATCAAACGTAGCCGGACCCAGACGTGTGAGGAGCGTTTAGGTTAAAAAAAGAAAAAAATCAAAATTTAATCCATGCCGTCCTCGTAGATTGCCAACAAAAGGGGGCCCGCAGCGTCCACGCCAACCAATTTGGCGTATCTGCCAACTCAAACCAATCTTTACACCTGGAAGTACGCGCTTCGAAAATGGGCATAGCATAAGCTCCCAGAACGACCATCGCTGATTTTTCTTTTCCTTTCTATTTTTCTCTTTCTTTTGATGCGATTTTCTTAATCAGAGCGATGGGCCGATGGGACATCTCTTGATAGCTGTTGGTTTCGAAACTCTTAGAGTTGAGGTCTCTACCAGGACAGATAGCTCTCCAACAATCAATTCATTTGTCCTTTGATGTTGCAAAGCTTTTGATTTTAAACCAGAAGAACCGCACATTTTGAAAGAAAACATAAAGCAAACCCCACCACCAGATAAAACAAACAATACGGCCTGTCGTAATTAGGAATGATGTTAGTTTGGTCAAAGATAAGTCTGTTTACTCGACTGATAAAGAAACTTTAAACTGTTTAAACCCTAAAGTTTACTGGCGGATACTCAAAACTGTAGAAAAAACCCTAAACTGTAAATTGCAATTTTTTAATGCTGAAATAGCAATTTCATCACGGAGAATAAAGATTTTGCCCCCTCATCAAAATTGCAATTGAGACGAAAAGTCGCCCTAAAATACAAATTTATATATTGTTCAATTGAGTTGTATAGTGATTACAGCACATTTTCGCTTAAAAACAATTAAAATTTCATGAAAAACAAATCAGATGACAATGTACAGTGATTGGAGGACATTTCCAAAAAATAAATAAATCATAGCACACAAATCACATCGAGACCTAGGTCACTTATAAGAGGATTGCAGGGTAAAGCATTCATTAACTTAGAAATAATAGGAACTAAATTTGACCATGACTGATTTCAAATTTCCACGCATCAACTCTGAAGATTCATGCCTGAGGATGATATCACACAATATTCTTTTTAAATTGACATTTAAAATATCGAGTATCAGGCTTCATCATTTCTTTAATTTCAAAAAACCCTAAAGAAATAGGACTACAAAGACGTTAAAAAGATATCTGCTGGATCATAACAGGTTTTGTTTACAAGTCAATTGATTTTTTAAACATGAAAATTGACATGAATTCAATAGAAAATTCTAAAAAAATAGGGTTCGAGAGATTGTATCTTACTTACTGTTATTTACAGCATTCTAATATCCTGTATGAGAAACCCTGAATTTGGATTTGATCAACATTGACTCCGGATCAGCACTTTGCTTGCCTCTCTGATAAATCTAAACTGATTCTGAAACCTGGTATTCTCAAATAGATCTCAATGCAATGCGATTTCTTGCGGAACAAAACATAAGTACAGAAACTGAGCTTTGATGGATAGCAGCAACTGAATCCCTTCGTAGAAGCAAAGCAAGGAGACGAACAATTGAGCGCCCATCCGGAGTTTTAATTCTACACAACGTTATGTGGCGTCAAAACACAAATTTATCTCGTATTAGAACGCAAGATCACCCCATCAATAGTGCCTAATTTATAGGATGGATGATGCCGTGGCATTTACAAAAATATTTCGAAAATAAGATTTTTATGGAAAATAGGGATTGTCCTCACCAATCATGGAATAAATTTTTTTCTTTTAAACGGTCAATACATTTATATGCATTAAATATATATTTTTTAATTAAAACGGTCAAATACACATATGCAATAAATAATAAAAATTGAAGGTCCTAAACTACAATTTCGGTATATTAGAAAGTGTAATATGGGTTTAAGTTTTAATCAGTGCCGTATGGGTTGAAGATTTTCTAATAATTAAACGATTTTTTTAAATGCAAATTTAAGTAGACAAGTGTTTTGGTTTTTTATTTTTTCAAATAAGGGAAAAGTTTTTTTTAATTATTTTAGAATAGATTAAAATTTATAATGGTAAAGTTATATGGTCAAAAAATTTATTAATAAAGTGGAATTATAACTTTTATAAAATTTAATTAATATAAAAAAATTGGTCAAAGTTTCCGCAAATAAAATGGAATTATAATTTTTGATTAAATTTAATCAATATTAAGAAAATTGGTCAAAATTTTCCTCAATAAAATGGAATTATAACTTTTGACAAAATTTAATCAACATAAAAATATTGAGATTGTCCACTTATTAATTTATTCCATATATACTTAAAAAATCTCATATTATATAAATAAAGAAATCCCATAAATCAATTTGAGAACTACAAGACTTTAACCTTAAATAAAATTATTAGTTATAACGAGCAAATTTGACCCATTTTTTTACCTTTTTATTTTATATTTTTTAAAGAAAAATATTTATACAATAGAGAACTTATAGAGAACTTACAATTAATGATTGTTTATAAAGCATAACTTACAATTAGTGAATGTTTATAAAGCATTCTGAAATGTCTCTCAAGGGTTTACAAGACTCTATGACATGCACAACCTCTTCTAAGGCCTTTTCAAAAGAAAAATATCTATACATTTCTATTCAACATGAAAGCAAACTTATAATATTCTTTACAATCATATGAGTTGTATTCTCTATACTTCTATGACATCAAACTACAACTCAAAACTAATGCATTGCTATATCAAAGCCCTTCACCTAGTTCTCTGATAGAAAATTTACATTCACAATGAACAAACTAGCAGATCTCAATGATATACTCCTCTACTACTGGAATAAAAAGGAGACATATACAAAACATATCTCATACTATCCTTAGTACATATAGTAAGATCTTGTAGAGATCAAAGATAATTCTTTGAACTCTTCAAAAAATAATAGACCTTCAGTTGAACAACAACCCTTTTTGATAAGCTATTTGTGAATGAGTTGAGTTCCCTATAGATATGATTGAAGGAAATCCTATTGAAATTATTCATCAGCTGACGAATCCTGTAGCACCATTGATCCAAAATAGCTACATGTAAATTGACTTTACTTAGAACCCAATCCATAATGACCCTTGAGTCTCCAAACACCTGTAAAGACCTATAACCTCTGTCAAATGTAAACTTTAAAAGTCCCAAGAGTGCTAATAACTCAGCTCTTGAGTTAGAGCTAGATCCAAAACCCATCCAAAGAAAAATATAATTTTCTTCAGAGAGTTTGATAACCGTGTCTCCACCACACATATCATTACTTGAAGCACCATCAAAATAGGCAACATGAACCCCATCAATAGTAGTAGGATCTTGAAGGATTTGAGACAATTTAGGCATAAGTTCTCTATAGTACTCCTTGAAAAAGCCCAAAAATATCAAACCCCCCACAGAAACATCCAGTGAAATGTTTTAAAAAACCAAAGCATTACTAGATCTCTAGATACCCCACATAATAAAGAAAGGCCATATTTTGAACTGAGGAAAATCTTTAATCCACTATATCAAATTCCTCTTTAAAGAAAGGAGAGACTAGCTTCTAGTAATTTGTATTCCATAAAGTATCTCGACCAATACCCTTTACAAAATATATAGTCAACAAACAAGTGATTAATAGTTTCCTCACCATCTTTACATAAGACACAAATATTGGTCTAGCAATGGCTCTTTTGTTGAAGTTATCCCAAGTTAGCATAAGATTATCCAAATAAAGCCAAGAGAAGCATTGTAGATTTAAAGGAAAAATCCATCTCATAACCTCTTATACCACCATTTATCCTCAAATTCCATGGATGAAACATAAATGGCTTCATAAGCATATTTCGCGTTAACATGTAATATCCCAAACTTATATATTTTGCTATTGTGCTGGCTTGTTGATACTTGATTTGTTTAGGGATTTAGACACTTTCAGTTTATAAAATAGATTTTCATGTACATAAATAATGTTGCATACTATTGCATGGACCCCCAGAAATAAGTAAATCAGATAAACAATGTAAACAAATTGAAAAGTTCAAGCATGAACATACCAATGAGTTATGCTTGATCAGTGGAATGATATGGTAAATACATGCAAGCCATGCATCAGGTGTAAGTTAAAAAACATGTAGCTTGGCTTGATCGATTAGTCCATGCAAGGAAAAACATCTACCTTGGTCTTCAAATCAAAGATATCTGCTCCAAAAAGATGATATTGGATCCCGTAATCACCAATAAGGCTTGTAGTATCCCTCTCAAGAGAATGGAAGAGTCTCACAACACTTTAGGTCAAGATATAGAATTCCCTCTCTATGTACAATTTTCCCATGCAAATAAGATGCCCTTCATTGGTGAAAGATCGTAAAACTAGCTCCAAAATGATGGTACTTGTGATCAATAAGCAATAGTAAGATCACCAATAGCTCAAGGAGATAGATAGATATTCATCCTTCAGAATGAATTGATGATTCGTCTTGAGTTAGATTAGATGGGAACCCTTGCGCCTTCAATAGTGTAATCTCTATTGTGTCCTTAATATAATAACTCCTTTAGTAAATGCTGTGTAATATATGAATTGTTGTGATATATCAGGATGATATGTCCTCATAAGTGATTAAGACAGATATATTTCACTGCCAAAATACACTTGTTAGCTAAGGATTGTGCCCTCAACCCCAACTTTTATCCAAGAGCTCTCGAATCTATTTCTCAAAAGTGAATAATAACATATGCATGAATAAGGTTTTGATTTGAATTCTTTTATTGAGTTGAGATTTTGTGTAATTGCGTTTTCATGCATGCAACTCAAATGACGCATGTCACATGCAAATTGAGTGATGCTCTGCATGTCAGTTGATACTTGCTTTGGTGGCGCTCTTTTATATATTGATGACTTAATATCACCTCTTAAGATATTCTTTTATTTCGAGTGGCATAATGTCACATCGCCATATTTTGGGACATTAAAAGTGTTGACCATGATGAAATTCCTAGGGGCTCAAATTGACATTAATTATTCTTCCTAGGAAAAATCTTGCTAATAATTATTTTGAGGCATGTATTTAATTTAATTTCATCCTTTTATTAATTATACAATTAAATGATGTGGAAATAAACTTGCCAAGTCAAGTAAGCACTAGAGTCCAAAAATGTTGTAAAAAATGAGAAAAAAGGAATATTTCACGAAAAGCAGCATAAATCTAGAAATCAGGATAAAACAAGAAGGAAAGTTCATAAAAGGAGGAAAGTCAGAAAAGGAGGAAAAATAAGGAAAGGCAAAGCAAAGAAAAGAAAGGAAAGTATGTCCACTCATGGGTGACCTATTCTCACAGGTCAGCAAGCCAAGTAACTTGCTCAACAGGTCAATATTAATTCTATAAAAGAAGTATTCCAACTCCATTATTCAGTTTGGTTGTTGTGTATGCTGAGTTATGATTATGTGAGCATTTATTCTGAGTGTTGTGCCTCAGACTACTGGGAGATGAGCCCCATCCTTCCCATCCCCTCTCCTTCCACCCTCTTCTCTTCCATTGCAGGTATGGAGCACTAGATTGCAGACATTGAAGGTTCCCATAGTTATGTTCAGCCTCCATCATGTTCAGGTCGAGCTCCAGTGAATCCCATGCTTCACCTATGCTCTCAGCCCTTCCCGGGTCATGTTTTGAGCCTCTTGCCTATCATTGTGATCTTTTTGATGTAATGGTTAGTGATTATTTTGATCTCTGATATATGCTACTGATAAATACTATATTTCTCTTTGTAAATTCGAAATACTATTGTCCATTAAATCTACATACTCAGTTTTAGATGTAAAAGCTTAACTAGTCACAAGGATGAGGGATTTGAGTGTCCTACTATAATAATAACTGAGTCTTGCCCATGAGAATGTTAGATTTTTATCATTAAAGCTAGCATTATATTAGGATATTTAACTGATAGAATAACAAGAACAACAATCAAACACAAGAGACAATAGACACAAAGATTTTCCTTGGGGAAACCATAAAGGAGAAAACCCTGCAACTTCCTCAGGGATAGAATCAGCACCAAAAGTAAAACCCGAAAACATAAAGATGATCTCTTGACAGCAGTAGTCTCTCTCTATGATCCTAGCTTCTTCTCTCTCACTCATGCGCCCTAGTGAGTGAGTGTGTGTGTGATAAATATAGAGGCTCACTCTCTATTCATATTCTTTCGTTCACTTAATGTCCACTTTAACATGTCGGGCTCACTTAACAATTACTTACTAGAGTCGACATCTCTAGGAGATTTGAAGTAAGAAGGAGTTGCATTGGGGAGTTGAAGATCTCGATGTTTCGAACCCTACTCTAGGATCATCACTAGGAGAGTTTAATAACCCTAGTGCCCCACAACTGTGGGGAGTTTTCCCCTCCGATCAACAAGGAGGGTTAACCTTAACACAATGGTGGGGACTATTGCCCCGACTTACAGTAACTCACATAGGGCCGAATTCTCTAGGATGGTCTAATAACCCTAGGGCCCCACAACTGCGGGGACTTTAACCCTTGAACAATAGGAGGGTTACCCACAATGACTTTACATGACTTGTTTACATTATTGAATCTCCTGATGGGAACATCAGGGTATGAAATGACTCAATTACATTACAGATACTTCCTGGAATAAACATCAGGGTACAATACATGAAATATACAAGTGAATACATTCTGAAGTTACAAATACATCAACACTCCCTCTTAACTAGGAAGGTATTCTCTCGACACAATTTGTTAGCACTGATCTTCTTCTCTGTATTAACTAGATCATCTCGTCATCTTCATCTTCAATTCATCTTCATCTTCAAGTTATCTTCATCTTGGATCTGGATCATCACTTGATCTGGATCATCATCACTAGATCTGGATCATCTCGGGGACATATTCATTGGATCTGGATCATCACTGTTGGATCATCATCACGGGTGCTATCACATGATTCTTCTTGTCACAAGAAGTTCTACAGAGCCAACCTTTTTTCATGCTGGTTGTAGGCCTAGCCTCCATGTAGATCTTCTTCAATGTTTATATCTGACCCTAAGTCAGAATGGCCTACCCAGCACTTAGATCTGACCATGAGAGGAACACATCCAACACCATGTCTGAAAGGCACTCCCAACACTCACATATGACCATGTGGGAACACATCCCACAACCCTGTCAGAAAGGCCCAGCACTCACATCTGATCATGGGAGGAACACATCCAAGAACCATATCGAAAAGGCTCAACAGTTATATCTGACCATGGGAGGAACAGATCCAAGAACCATATCAGAAGGGCTCATCACTTATATCTGACCATGGGAGGAACACATCCAAGAACCACATCAGAAGGGCTCAACACTTATATCTAGCCATGTGAGGAACACATCTCGTATCCATGCTAGAAGGGGTCAACACTTATATCCAGCCATGTGGGGAACACATCCCGCAACCATGCTAGAAGGGCTCAGCACTTATATCTGATCATGTGGAAACACATCCCACAATCTCCTAAGAATGGAATTGCACTTACATCTGATCATGTGAGAACACATCCCACAGTCACATCAGAATGGCCCTGCACTTACATCTGATCATGTGAGAACACATCCCACAATCACATCAGAATGGACCTTAGCTCTAGGCTGAGTATTCCTGGTAACTGACCAGGTGCCTCCATTTAGAGAATGGCATTCAACGCTTATATCTGATCACGTGGGAACACATCCCACAGTCACCTCAGAATGGCTCAGCACTCATATCTAACATGGAAGGAACCAATCCTCTCACCATGACAGAATGGATCAGCCCTTACATCTGACCATGGAAGGAACCAATCCTCTCACCATGTCAGAATGGCTCATGGACTCATCACTTCCCTTTGGAGGGAACCTCGATCCGGAGAACACCAAGCTTCTCCATGAAGTATTCAAACTTCACTTTGGCCAATGGCTTCGTCAACACATCAACTATCTGTTCATTCGTCGCAACATACTGGAGCTTCACTGCTCCTCTCTGCACCATATCCCTGATATAGTGATATTTGATCTCAATATGCTTTGACTTGTCATGGAACATCGGGTTCTCAGACAACTTCACACAACTCTAGTTGTCGTGACGTATACAAGTAGCATCCAACTGAAGATCAAATAAATCAGACAGTAGCTTCCTTAGCCATACTGCCTCACAACTAGTTGAACAAACTACAACATACTCTGCTTCAGCTGTACTTAATGCCATACAGCACTGCTTCCTGCTAAACCAAGAGATCACACATGATCCCATACTGAAGCAACACCCTGAAGTGCTCTTCCTATCGATGGCACTGCCTACCCAATCTGAATCAACATAACCTTCCAGGTTAATCTTCTAATTTTCCTCATACTTGGGCTTATAATCAACTGTATCCTTTAGGTACCTCAGAATATGCTTTTCATCAATCAAGTAAACATGTCTCAGATCTGTCAGGAACTGGCTCAAGGTGTTCACAGTAAATCAAATATCTGGTCTCGTAATCGTCAGGTACATCAAGGACCCAATCATTTGACGATACATCATGGCATCAACCGCTTCTGATGAAGCATCACTCAATAGCTTCAGGTTTGATGCAATAGGTGTGGTCATGACCATGCAGTCCATCATCCTGAACCTCTTCAAAATCTCTACTGCATACTTCCCTTGTCCAGGGAGATTCCATCTGCATTCTGCCACACCTCCATGCCTAAAAGGTAGTGCATCATATCCAAGTCTTTCATCTCGAATTTGGTAGCAAGTCTCCTTCTTGCAACTTTAATGAGTTCCTCTTTTCTGTCAGGAACAAGTCATTGACATATAACAGGAGCATCACTGGTCTTTCGTCTTCAAGCTTGAAGCAAAGGTTGGAATCTGCTTTACTCTTAGTAAAGCCTAGAGTCATCAGTAATCTGTCCATCTTGTCGTACCATGTTGAACCTCAGGATCTTCTGCAGTCGCTCCCTCTGAAGTGAAGCATCATTCTCCCTCTGTCTTTTGTACTCTATGCACTGAAACATTCTATACCAGAGTGACAAGTAGCTTCCTCTGCTACTAATATTCTATGTATCCATCTAGGATCACTGGATACCAAGATCCTCTATCTTGAACTTTTTTCAAAATTTCTTCTCACACCCATCTGTGAGCTTGTCATCCTCTATAGGCTTTCATCTTCAACCTTGTAGCAAAGGTTAAGATCTTCATCAAGCTCATCATGTATGTGTTATCCCATGGGTGTCTTCTGAACTTGTACAAGGCCTTCTTTCATTTGCGCACATGATTCTTCCTATCATGTATCTGAACTCCCACTGGCTGCAAATGTCTCTTTGTAGTCTATGCCTTCTTTTCGTGAGAAGCCTATCCCACGATGTTTCCATCTATTGCATGATGGAGCTATGAACTTCCCTTCACGTATCGATATTGCATCCTAGACATCATTCTTCTTGAACTGGTCTTCCCTTTCTTCTTGGTTACTTCTTCATAGCTGGAAGGTTCTGCATCAGTGATGTCGCTGCATTCGTCATATTATTCTTCCTCTTGAGCTGTCGTCACTTGTTCTTCAGAACAAGTCTCATCCTTCTTTGCTTGTAGGTGATTTTACACGATCTTTCCTACAAATCAAATGCATTAGTTGTATGGTTAGAAACATTTCATAAAGCATATTCATAATGGCAAATTCTTATTCATAAATATATGATCATGCAACTATTTTAGCCAATACAACATTCATCCATATCTCACGGAAACTTTCTAGATGCCTTCCATCTCTACCAGGACAACATTGAGATTGTGCACTAATACAATATGTTAGCAAAGAGGTTTCATTCTAGATAAGTAGCAATGGAGAGTTGTATAGTACCATGAGCTACTTACCCATTACATGCATATTAGTAGTATACTGTCATTAATGCAAACATTCTATTATGCATAATACATCAACTGAATATAAACAAATGCATAATAAAACCAATATCATGAAATGACAATTGAATAGTTATCTTTATTTGTTTCATGGGTAGACTCCTTGAGCCTTCAGCTTCATCATCTTCTTCATTCATAATAGCATCGTTTCTCATCCAAATGCTAAGATGGATAAGAGGTTCTTCAAGAGTTGAGTTCTTCATATTCCTCATCACTTGAGGGATATTCTTTGGATGGTGAGAGCTTGATCTTCAGTTGCTTCCATCTTCTTTTATCTTATTATGAGTCAAGCTTCTTCTTGTGTGTGCTCTTCCCGGAGTCTTTTTGAATGTAATCACTTCCTTCTGGCACACATTCCTTGAATGAATGAATCCCATGATCCTGGGAGGTCATTCAATGTGGTTATCACAACTTCTGCATTCTCCACTTCTTCTTCTACCGCTTCAAGGTGTTCTTTGATTTGAGAGACCCTTGTAAAGTATGACTGTATGGTCTCTGCATTTTGTATCTTCACATTCTTCAACTGGTTTCTTAAGGTCATCTTTCGATTTGTGTTCTTCCCTTAAAATAGCTTGGTCAAGGAATCAAAAATCTATTTCGGTGTCTATAGGGAAGACACTTGTGGTACAAGGTGATCCATGATTAAATAAAAAATGATCTTCTTGGCCTTGACCAAGTTCTTCTTGAGTAAGGCTTTAGCATCATCTCCCTCTGGAACTGGAACCTCTCTACTTATGTAGGTGTCCAGTTCATTTCCTTCAAAAAATAGTGAGATCCTATACTTCCATGCTTGGAAGTTGTCAACTTCACCAATATTATCATCAAGCTGATGTGATATATCACTTTGAAATGAGCACCTCAAATGAAAATAGAAAAAGATTAGATCTTAACGATTTGAGGTGTCCGTCCTGGTTCCGGAGCTAGTTGTTCTAGGGTTTGTTATAGAAACCATAATTTTAAAAACTTAGAATATTTCAAATATGATTGGATAGAAAGATATAACTCTTCAAGGTGAGCTATCCATTGTACTCCTTTTCTGAAAATAGTGGAGGGAAGCTCCCGAAACAGGAATTCCTAGTTTTCCAATTTCTTCTGCATAAATTCTTGATACCGTTTCTACAATATCTCCAAAATTTATTCTCCTCTGTGTCTAAAACATCACAATAAGGTAGCCTCACCTATCCCTGTTCCAACACCATAGGTTTCATTAGAATTGGTTTTACCAATTGGGACTTATGATTGTTCTCCCAAGGTGACCTGTTTCAGGATATTTCAGCATAGCGAAGTTGTACGGACTTCCACATGTCACTGTTTCCTATTTGGGGTCTGAAAATTCTACCATAGAAAGTGTAGTCTGTGCCCTTTCTGTAACATCTTCATAAATTTCATTTGGACCTTTGTATCCCGAGATATAGCAATTCTCCCCAGGTGTCTTGTTTAGGGATGAATCCTGGAAAAGGCTGGAACCCTAACTTGGAGGGATCATATCTCCTAGAATATAGCGAATCTGAGGCTAAAATTTGGACACAGTGTAAATAAAGATTTTATCTTGGACCTATGAAATTTTCAGCTCTTGATCGTTCTTCAATACTGAGATAAAACGAATGTACCAAACTTATCATTTTTAGTATTTTAGGGTTTTTTTGGCTCGGGGTCAAACTAGGGTTTGACTTTCCTAGAGTTATACGCAACTAAAAATCTTGAGCCAGGTCTCTAAACTTTTATTTTGATGAGGAGATAAATCCTATGCCAGTCTCAGTAAAAAATTCCTCTTCTATAAGAATCCCTAATTTTCCGCACCAAAAACTGAAAATATCCGGAATCGAATTCTGCTTCGACAAAAAGATGCGCCCTTCAATGGAGAGTGAGCCTAGCATAATTTTGTTGATGGATTGTGGAGAGAGACCCAAAAATTAAGAAGCCCTATCTTCTGTAGCTACGCAATGTCTTCTTCTTAGGTTAGCTATGATACCATGTTAGATTTCTATCATTCAAGCTAGCATTATATTAGGATCTTTAACTGAGAGAATAACAAGCACAACAATCAAACACAAGAGATAATAGACACAAATATTTTCCTCGGGGAAACCATAATGGAGAAAAACACGCAACTTCCTTAGAGATAGAATCAACACCAAAAGTAAAACCCAAAAACATAAAGATGATCTCCTGACAGCAGTAGTCTCTCTCTTTGATCCCAACTTCTTCTCTCTCACTCATGCATCCCAGTGAGTGAGTGTGTGTGTGATAAATAGAGAGGCTCACTCTCTATTTATATTCTTTCGTTCACTTAATGCCCACTTTAAAATGTCAACCTCACTTAACAATTACGTACTAGAGCTGACATCTCTAGGAGAGTCTAATAGCCCTAGTGCCCCACAACTGTGGGGACTTTGCCCCTCCGATCAAAAAGTAGGGTTAACCTTAAAAAAATGGTGGGGACTATTTCCCCGACTTACAGTAACTCACCTAGGGCCGACTTTTCTAGGACAGTCTAATAACCCTAGGGCCCCACAACTGTGAGGAATTTAACCCTTAAACAATAGGAGGGTTACCCACAATGACTTTACATGACTTGTTTACATTATTGAATCTCTTGATGGGAAAATTGGGGTATGACATGAATCAATTACATTACAGATACTTCCTGGAATAAACATCGGGGTACAATACATGAAATATACAAGTGAATACATTGCGAAGTTACAAATAAATCAATAGAGAATGGAATTGAATGGTGTGATATGTTTTAATATGATGTAATAGAATATACCAAATTAAATTATCAGGTCTGATACACCGCTGTTCCAAAATTTAAGCTTATTTGCTCACCCCTGCTAGATTACTAGCAATTTTTTACTAGTCTAGCTGTAATTTAAATTCTGGGAGTTATACTTAGTAAATTTTGGTTCTGTAAGTTTTTGAATATAAATAATAGGTATATATATCCATCCATTACCATTTATTAGATATTATTTGAATCCATACTTCCTTTTGGGATCCTCCACTGCACAGGGTTTCACTAGGCCAAAACTGTCGGAAAAACCCAAATTTCTTTGAAACTACTCGAAACTTTCCAGAACTTCTGCAAACTGTCCAAACCTATTTACTATGTTATATTAATTCTGTAACATCCCTATGTAAGTTTCTAGAAGTCCTTGGTTGAAATAGGCTGAACTACTCTTCATAGTTTCACAGTTTGACTGCCTAGAAGCGTGGTAGTAGGTTTCCGTGGAGCAGATTCTGAACCCTAAATGGCATAAGATATAAATGTGTTAGGGAAGAGGAAATTATATGTCTAAATTTCATTTGTTTCTACCCACTTCCCACTCCTTTTTCCTGCAAAAATTCCTAGAAGAAACCCCTGATTTGCCTAGTCCACAAAGGCTTTGTGTGAATTAATTCAATTTCAGAATTTTTAATTTAAATTACAGAATTAAAGAGTGTTCAGGTCTACAGACCATACTTGGGACATCAAATTGGTATCATAGCTCTTTCCTTGGATCATCCCGTGGAAAGAAATCTCTCACTGAAGAAATTTGCAGCCATGTCATACTATGAGGATGACTATGATGAACACTATGAAGAATACTACAAAAGATATGAAGAAGAAGAAATCCTCTATGTTGATGGAGGAATATTAAAACATGAATATGATGAATACTATTGGACATTAGATGGGTAAGAGATCAAATCTGATTCTCCAATGGTTAATAAAAAATTGACAGAGATCATTGAAGCATGTGAGAACATGCCTCACTGCTACAAGGGCTATCTAGCTTTGGGTAGGAATATTTGTGCAAACCTTTCTTTTGGAGATTATATTTATTTCAAGTATGGACTCTGGCCCAAGCATGATTATTAGCATTATTTCAAGATCAACAAGACATCCAGAGAGGAACCGAGTTGATCCACCTCTCTGAGAAAAGAAGAAGAAGAAGGAACCAAAGGTGAAGATTCCTCAAAACCATCTGCATATTCAAGATTTAAGAGTTTGTTTGGTTTTTCTTCAAACAGAGATTCTAAATATTGTGACATGAGTACCCATAAATATGAAAAAGTCTCAAGTTTCTTAGAGGAGAAAAGAAATGAGGAAGAGGCAGATATCCATGAAGTGAAGTGCAAATCACCACAATGTGGTTACATAGGAGGAGAAGTTGAAGAGGAATGCACTTCAAGCTTCTTGGTGGGTGATATTCATATCACTACTCAATATGTGGGCTTATGTATGGATGAAGATACATATTTTGGATCATATCCAAAATATGATTACAAATCAGAGTTACAGTCACCTCAAGAGCTACATACAGAAGAAGAAATCAAGGCCACACCACTAGGGTGTGAAGCAGAGGAATCTGTGGGTGAACAAGCCATCATAATTCCACCACATAGGAGGAGAAAATGACACATGGTAAGTTATTAAATTCTTATTTTTATGTGTCATTGTGTAAATATGATATGGAAGCCACTTCCAGTGAAAAGTTCAAAATGGTTGAGCCCCCTAGTGATGAGGTTCAAAATTCTGGTGTAAAAAATGAATGCAGTATGAAGGATGAAACTTTGAGAGAATATCTTTCTGGTGCACCAAGGATAAATGAGCACTTAAGTTGTAGCCCAAATTATGTTGTTGAGGACTTAAAATATGAATATATTGCAGCAACAACATATGGATCAAATTTCAAAACCTTGAGTGCACTGCATTAAATTGATTCGGTGATGGAAAACGAAGAGGAGGAACATCTACAAGAACATCATCTTCTTGCAGGGTCATTGAAGATGGATGAACAGAAGATCCAAGAGGCCCTGAAAATTCTCCATGACATTCATGATTCAGTTTCAAAGATGTGTTGGGAAGCTTCTTTAATGGAAGACTAATGTTCCTTAGAATCCATGGAGAATATCCAAAAAGCAATGTCCATAATCAAAGGTAATTTCTCACAATTGCTTTCAGATAGAAATGACATGTTTGAGCTTGTTGAGTTATTGCGAGAAGCATCACTGCATTATAAAGAAATTATTTTCATATATGAAGAAGAGAAATACAAGCTCAAAGGTGATTTGTTGGCCACCCAAGATTCTTTGAGATACACTCAAAGTTCCCTCTTAGAATCACAAATGAAGATAGAACGATTCCAACAAGAGTGGCAAGAATTGACTCAATCCTCGATATTTCCTGAGAGTCATCTCTTTTGGGTAAATGGCATAAAAAATTCCATGGAGGAACCTCATGAGTGGGTGGACCATGAGGATAATTCTATTCGGTATGTGTTTGAAGAGTGTGCAAAACAGTTTGATGAGAATCAAGCACTTGATTTCTTTCCAAGGAAACTTGAGTTGTTCCTTGAAGACAATCACTCTCCCAGGGAAGACTGGGATGAGAGCACCCAATTTGGGCCAGCCAATAATGAAAAATTTGCAGCCATAAGTATGATTCCTGAAGGTTATAGACATGCAAACAAGGTTCACAGTTCCTTCCCACATGTCTAGATTTAGTAACACCAATGGGGGATGAATAGTGGGTGAAGAAATTTTTCTGGTTTGTGTCACATGTACAATAGGGGGATCATGATTTGTCCCCATGGGAGATAGATCCTATTGCAGAAGATATGGCTGATTATAGATCATATAAATTAGCAAGAAATATCTCTGATTCATCCACTGGATGGTTGAATAGAGGAATCATTGAAGAGGAAAATATGGAAGGTAAAAGTTTTATGTCTTGTTGCAAGAAAATTGTTTTTAATATTGCTGATTTTTCTATGATTTACAAGCAGCAGAAAAGGCATGTGTGTGCAACCACTTTTGACAAGAAAGCATCAGATCTACACTTACCTTCATTGTGTGGGTCAATTGATGGAGTTTTGCACCCTTGGATCAATGGCATAGAGTTGAACCATTGGATGAAGAGGGGAGCACCTGTTGAGTTCCATAGAGACCATGATACCTCATTATTTGAGGGAAACATGAACATTATTGATTTTGATACAAATTAGTCTCTTTTGGAGCAGCATTTAAGGACATGGGATCCTCACCCTTGTCACTTGAGTTTCATGGATAACACACTTGTTCCTTCTGTGCATTGGTCACAAGAGAACTTTTTAGTTGGAATGGAAAGACTGGTGGAATTGTGGCCTCACTTTTTGGAGGGATCTTTAGGGATGTATAGTATTTCTTTGATTCATCCCTACATTGGAGAGTTGCATATCTTGATTGAGGGGCCCTCAAAGCTTCAGGTTTGCATTGGAAAGGATGATCTTCCAATATGGTGGTATGATGTTTTCATCTTTCCCAACATTTCATATGATATATGAATAGAGTGGAAACCTGTGTAAAGTTTTAAGAAAACCAATGTTTTGGACTACGTGAAAGTGAGTCCATCCTCAGGGAACGTGATCTCAATGCTTGTGACTGGGATGAGAATGAAAAATAACTTTGCTAAATTTACCTTTAGCTTACCTTTAGCAAAGTTACCTTTCATTCGCATCCCAATCACAAGCATTGAGATCACGTGCCCTGAGGATGGACTCACTTTCACATAGTCCGAAACGTTGGTTTTCTTAAAACTTTACACAGGTTTACACTCTATTCATAAATTATATCACCTATGAAATGGACTCGCTTATTTCTGTTATTTCATATGATGCTGATTTTTTCTTCAATACTAATGTTTGGGGAGATGCAACATGAATAGTGGGATCTAGGCACTCTTTCGCTTAACAGATTTTGTTGGATGGTATTCCGATCCATGGGGGTGCCATACAAGCAAAGGGATCCTGAAATTATTTGTCCTTGGAGAATTTGTTTGCATATTGGCTTGATGGAGCAAGTCAACCTTTTTGCACAATGGATTCATGCTCTAGTTCTCCTACATGATGAACAAATTTGCAACACTCTGGAGTGCTTCTGCTTGAGGATAAGCAGATTTGGGAGGGGAGGACTATCATGTCCCCATAATTTGGGACATTAAAAGTGTTGACCATGGTGAAATTCCTAGGGGCTCAAACTAATATTAATTATTCTTCCTAGGAAAAATCTTGCTAATAATTATTTTGAGGCATGTATTTAATTTAATTTCGTCATTTTATTAATTATGCAATTAAATGATGTGGAAACAAACTTGTCAAGTCAAGTAAGCACTAGAGTCCAAAAATGTTGCCAAAAATGAGAAAAGAGGAATATTTCAGGAAAATCAACATAAATCCAGAAAGCGGGATAAAATAGGAAAAGCAGGAAAGTTCAGAAAAGGATGAAAGTCAGAGGAAAAATAAGGAAAGGCAAAGCAGAGAAAAGAAAGGAAAGTATGTCCACTCATGGGTGACCTATTCTCACAGGTCACCAAGCCAAGTAACTTGCTCAACAGGTCAACATTAATTCTATAAAATAAGTATTCCAACTCCATTATTCAGTTTGGTTGTTGTGTATCTTGAATTATTCTTACATGAGCATTGCTTCTGAGTGTTGTGCCTTAGACTACTGGGAGATGAGCCCCAACCTTCCCATCCCCTCTCCTTCCACCCTATTATCTTCCATTGTAGGTATGGAGCACTATATTGCAGACATTTATGGATTATCAGAGTTATGTTCATCATCCATAACATTCAGGTCGAGCTGCAGTGAATCCCATGCTTCACCTATGCTCTTAGCCCTTCTCGGGTCATGTTTTGGGCCTCCTACCTATCATTGTGAGATTCTTGATGTAATGGTCAATGATTATTTTGATCTATGATATATTATATTGATAAATAATTTATTTATCTCTTTAAATTCTAAATACTACTTTCCATTAAATCTACATACTCAGTTTTAGATCTAAAAGCTTAACTAGTCACAAGAATGAGGGATTTGAGCCTCCTACTGTAATAATAACTGAGTCTTGCCTATGAGAATGGAATTTAATGGTATGATATGGTGTAATATGATGTAATATACTCTACCAAATTAAATTATCATGTCTAATACTCTGCTGTTCCAAAATTTAAGCTTATTTGCTCACCCCTGCTAAATTACTAGCAATTTTTGACTAGTCTAGTCGTAATTTAAATTCTGGGAGTTATACTCAGTAAATTTTGGTTATGTAAGTTTTGGAACATCACTAAAAGGTATATATATCCATAAATTACCCCTGATCATATATTATCTGAATCCATACTACCTTTTGGGATCCTCCATTGCACAGGGTTTTACTAGGCCAAAATTGTCTGAAAAACCCAAATTTCTCCGAAACTACTCAAAACTTTCCAGAAATTATGAAAAATGTCCAAAAATGTTAATTATGTTATATTAATTTTGTAACATCCATCTGCAAGTTTCCATAATCCCCTGGTTGAAACAAATTGAACTACTCTTCCTAGTTTCACGGTTTGACTGCCCAGAAGCATGGTAGTAGGTTTCCGCGGAGCAGATTCTGAACCCTAAATGGAATTAGATATAAATGTGTTAGGGAAGATGAAATTATATGTCTGAATGTGTATAAATTTTTCCCCTTTCCATGTGGAATATTCATTGAGAAATTCCTTCCATTAAACTAAGTATTCATGAATAACTTTTTTCCTCAATTTTCTTTCTTGAACCTGCAAAATATTCTTTGGGATGAATACTAGATGCCCCTCATCATCAAGTGGAGGTAACTCAGATGATGGATTAATCTACTGACCCAATGCCTTCTTAAGTCTAGACATATGGAACACATTATGGATTTTTCTCTCCTTTGGAAACTCAAGCTCGTAGGCCACCTCTCCTACTTTTTTGATTATCTTGTAAGGGCCATAGAAGTGAGGCTTCAGTTTCTCTACTCCTTTCTTCTTAAGGGAGGATTTTTTGTAAGGTTGTACTCGCAAGTATTCTAAATCTCCCACCTCAAAACTACACTCAATCTTGTGCCTGTATGCATACAAATTTTGTTGGTTTTGGGCTATATGTAAATTTCCTTTGAGTATCTTGAGAATGTCTTGGTTATCTTGGATCCAATCCTTTTCCTTAGGTTCCTTATTGTATATTAATACCAAATATGCAAAATTTAAGGCATCATAATCATACAATGCTCTAAAAGGAGTCATCCCAATAGACATGTGGTATGTAGTATTGTAGCAATATTCTTTGATATGTGGCCATTTGATCCACATCCTCTGCTTCAATGCTACATAGTACCTCAAATACCCCTCAATACACTTGTTGAATATCTCTTCCTGTCCTTTCCTATAAGGATGGTAACTAGTACTTGTAGCTAATTTTGTCCCAACCAACATAAAAATATCTTGCCAAAAGGAATCTATGAGCCTGCTACCCCTGTCACTGATAATGGTCTTAGGAAAACCATGCATGCTGAATATTCCTTAGAAGAACAACTATGCTACTTGTGGACCTATGAAATAATTAGAAGGAATGCCAAATAAATGGGATAATTTAGTTAGCTTGTCCATAGCTACATATAATAAGTCCCTTCCTTGTACCTTGGGTAATCCTGCAATGAATCCATTGAGATACTTTCCCATTTTTTATAAGGAATGGGTAATGGTCGAAGTATCCCTGCTGGATGAGTGTGCTGTAAATTATTTTATTGGAAAGTGTTGAATTCCCTTATATGCTATATTACATCATCCTTGAGGCCCTTCCACAAGAACCTATCTCTAATCTTTTCGTATTTCTTCAGGAACCCCTAATGCCTTGTCAATGGAGAAGCTTGCATGATCTTTTTCTTCAATGCATATTTGAGAAATAAATAGATTATGTTCTTGTAATATATGATGTCATCTATCATCCTGTATTTGTCGTCTTGTGCCTGTTCGGCTAGTAACTCATTAGCAAACTTGTTTTCTGAGTATTCAACTAAAAGGATATATTCTTATCTTGTAGAAATTATCATGATACATAAAGTGGTTGATCCTCTAGAAAGGGAATCAACTACTATGTTCTTCTTCCCTTTCACATACTTGATTTCAAAATCATAGGCTTGGACCTTGCTGACCCATTTATGTTGTCTTTCATCTAACTCTTTCTATTCCAAGAAGCACCTTAGGATGTTATTATCTATCTTAATTTTAAATCTACTACCCACCAAGTACTTCCTGAATTTTGTTAAGGCATGTAGAATTGCAAGCATCTCTTTGTCCTATATTAAATAGTGGAATTCATAGTATTTGAGATTTCTTCTATTGAACGTGATAGGATGGTGGTTATAAATCAACACTACTCCTATTCCCTCTCCCAATGCATTAAATTATAATACGAATGGCTGAGTGAAATCGGGTAATTCAAGAACGGGACATGAGCTCATTACCTTCTTCATTTTCTCAAATATATATTGCACCTCCTTTGACCAACTGAAATTTCCCTTCTTTGTATGATCCATTAGGGGTGCTTTCATCTTTCAAAACCCTTTGACATATATTCTATATTAAGTGAAAATGCCGAAGAACCCTTTTAATTCTGTTACATTCTTTGATGTAGGCCAATCCAATATGGCTCTAATATTCTCTAAGTATAAATGTACTCCATTTTATCCTATCACATGTCCTAAGTATAACATCTCCTGTATACTGAATTCACACTTGGACATCTTCACATACAAGGACCTTTCCTCAAGAATTCCCAATAATTCTTCTAAGTGCCTCAGATGTTCCTCACATTTTTTCTGTATATTAATATGTCATCAAAGAATACCAAAATAAACTTACGCAACTGATCCTTGAAGGTATGATTCATGTAGAATTGGAAAGTATATGGTGCATGTGTATGCCCAAAAGGCATTACTAAGAACTCATAGTGTTCAAAGTGGCAAATGAAGAATTTGTTGGAAACGTCATGTTCCCTCACTCGTATTTGATGGTATCCTAATTGGAAGTCAATTTTTGAGAAGTATTTTGCCCCTTGCAACTCGTCCATTAATTCATCTATTATTGGAATGGGGTATGTATTCTTGATGGTTTTCTTGTTAAAGGCCATGTATTCAATGCACATGTGTAAGGTCCCATCCTTCTTCTTTACTAATACCACCAAGGATACAAATGGATTGGAATTGGGTCATATGTATCCCAAATCATGTAACTCTTTAATTTTATTTTCTATTACATCTTTATACCTCTTGGGATGCATGTAGGGTGTAGTGATGGTTGCTTGGGTCCCCTCCTCTAACTCAATTATGTGATGGAGTCGATAATTTGGAGGCCAACTTGCTAGGAGATATTTGAATACCTTTTCATGCTTATATAGTAATTCCTGAATGTATATGGGATATTGTGTTATGCTATCTGGAGGCTTCCTAAATGTAAAAAGGCACTCTACTTCCCATTCTATGTCGCCTTTTATGAGTACAACCTCCATCCTCTTATGATGGCACTAGCCTAGGGGGGTAGATATTTGTGCCTTGTAAGACTACTCTCTTACCATAAATTCCCAGAAAATCATATCCATGGTTTGATAATCTATAATGTAATTCCATATAGAGTAGAGTCATTGAACAATAGAACCACATTTGTATCTGCTACATTTACCACATAAAAAGAGTTTTCCATATTGTAATTCCCCAGGGTTACATTTATCTTGGGGATCCAATAGGTGCACTCCATGTTATTATTACTTGCTTATGTTACTATAAATACCTACAACTCCTCGGTAGGAATGCCTCACCTAACTACCCATGCAACATCTACAAAATTATGGGTTTCCCCACCATCAATTAAAACTCCTACTATGTGGACTTGTACTACTCCCGCCACTCTAAGAGTATGAAATATAAGAACTCCTAATAATGTAGCAGTAAATATTCCATTGAAATATCCTTGGATTGAACCCTCCTCTTCTGCTCGAAGCTCCCTTATACTTCTCATCCCCATCCTCCCCACTATTGGAATAGACTTCGATGTGATGGGCCTTCCCTTTTCTCAAACACCTATGTCCTGTCACCCTCGATTCGTAGAAACTAAAACATAACTTTTTCCTCCTCAATTATTTCCTACTGTCATCATCCATCCAATTCTTCTTTGGCCACTCCTTCTTGAATGGTTTCTTATCTTTGTATTTATTTGGGAAAGTTGGCTTAGGGGGAAAGCTAGTTTTTGGAACTGAGTCTTGCAAATCCCTGGTTTTGCTAATGGTATCTTGCAAGGTGGAGGGTTTGCAGGATTTTACCTACCCAAATAATGGATTAGTTATGGATTTGGTAAACAACATAAAAAACCTACTCGCTGAGATATTAGTCACCATGATGACAACTATTTAGAAATATGATATGAAGGCCTCTATGCTACCTGTCTGTTTGAGATGGGATAGTTTCCTGAAATGTATCTCGCTGTCCCTCTTGTCAAAGCACTCAATAATACTTTGAATGAAATCAGTATATGAGGTGATAATATTGTGACCTAGTGTCACTAGTCCGTGGTACCATCACTCATAGGCTTCCCCATCCAAATGTAAAGTATCCAACTTGATTGCATATGCCTCCACCATAGGGTTAAGTTGGAAGTATGTATCCAACTTATGCACCCAAATCCTCACCGGATAGCTACGTGTCTCATCAAAATAGGGGATGATCAGATTTCCCACTGTCCACTACAATTCATAGTTCTAATCAACTACCCTATTAAATACCCTTAACATGTTACTATTGTTCATATTGCAAAAATCCAAAAAGTGTTAGAAAAACAGGATCGCAAAGCCATCACAATTATACAATTAAATAATTAAACAAGATGCAAATATTAAAAACATTACAAGAGAGATACAAATATAATGTGGTTCACCAAAGATGGGCTACGCCCACACAGAAATTTCCATTCCTTTATTACTATACCATCCAACAAAAATGAAGGGATACAACCTACAACAATCCTGCTGCACTTTTTCTTCACACTCTCATAGTCTCTCTCACACAAACACATAGTCTCTCTCACACAAACACATAGATTGTTTTTCAATGCTACAATACAATACACAACCATATTACAATTATTTCCTTTTATAGGGGAAATGCCATGGGAAAATACTACGAGTCACCCAATACCATGGGTCCGCAAACTATTGGACAACAAACATCCCAAAAAAAATCTTTCTGCGGCGTTGCCCCCAAACCCCCTTTCTTAGGGGATTGTTGGCTCCCACATCCCCCAACTAGGATGAGTGTACAGTAAAATTGGGGTATAAACACAACTAAACAATAAAATCTTTGAATCTAGAAGATCAGGTTCCACAACCAACAGTCTCCCACTTGGAGACTGATCATAACAAATCCACCACTGCTCCACTTCCTGGACTATGATCTAGACCTTAGACTTGGAAAATTTCTCTTTTTCATCTTCATGCTTGAATGCCAATAGAAACCGAGCAGGAACTCAATTTCTCTTTGGTTACTACCTTTTCCAACAAGTCTACAAGATTCTGGCAAGTATGTATATTTTCCAACTTTAATAGTTCATCTTCTATAATAGACCTTATGAAATGGTAATTGAGTTGTATATGTTTAGTATTCAAATGAAAGGATGAGTTATTTGCAAGATGAACGACACTATGGTTTTCACTATACAACCTGTTATTCTCCTACTTCTTACCCAATTTCTTCATGAACCTCTGCAACCAAATAATCTCTTTACTACCCTCTGTAGCAACAACATACTTTGCTTCTGTTGTCGAAAGTGCAACAACCTTTTGCAGTTTTGAAATCCAACTTACTACTGTTCCACCCACAATAAAGACATTCCTTGTGGTGCTCCTCCTGCTGTCTTTATCACCTGACATATCTGCATCAACATATCCATGTAGAATAGTGTCTAAAACTCCAAAACATAATGCATGAGAAGTGGTACCTCTCAAATACCTAAGAATCCACTGTACTTCCTTCCAATTCTCTTTACCTGGATTGTTCATATACCTTCTCACAACTCCCACTGCATGTACAATATCTGGTCTTGTGCACACCATGGCATACATCAATCTTCCAACTGTTGATGAACATGGAACCTTGGACATGTATTATATCTCTTCATGTGTCTTGGGACACATATCCTTACTTAGTTTGAAATTGATGGCCAACTTACTTAAATCTCTCCAACACCTTTTCTACACACTCACCTTGAGACAATGCCAATTTGCAATTTTTCCTATCCCTTATTATTCTCATACCAAGGATTTGCTTTGCAACACCAAAATCCTTCATCGCAAATGATTTACCTAGTTTTATTTTGAGCACATTTATATCCTACATGTTAGACCTTGCAACAAGCATGCCATCCAACTACAATAACAAGATAATATATATTCCATTATCTAACTAAAGAAATTATGCGTTTTACTGTTTGCTGGTTTATGTCAACATTTCGTGGTTTTCACATACAGCCGGTTTTGCATTGGATGTAGGTTACTTATGAAATTTTTCTGAACAATTAAACACACAATAAAATACACTAACAAGCTGAAAAAACACATTTAAAAATCACACCATAAAATTTTAGACTCAGATATTTTTGGCCAAAACAAGCCCTGGAAAAACCCCCATGGGGAAAACCAGTTAGAGAGAGAGAGAGTTTTTATTATGCTTTAGGATAAAAATCAGACATTAATTTTTACAGTAAAAAATCCAACTTATCTCAACCCAAAAATTTGACCAGTAGACTGTCACGGTTTCCAAGCTTTTGCTGCCTCGATTTCTGTGCAAACCTCCTTGGTAAATGTGCCAAAAATATCAGCAAATTCCAGCCATCGAAAACTGTGCCAAACTAATCAGAATCTGTACTGTACGGACATCAATTAATGCTGTTGTACAGCCTCAAATTTTGTACCCAAACTATCCTCGAAAATCATGCAGAAACCATACTGTACAGTCCGCAATAAATGCACCGTACAGCTCCTCGAAAAACGTGCCTACAATAAATGAGGCCGTACCCTTCTCGATTTCTGTGCACAATAAATGCTGGTCGTACTTCACTATCTCAAAATGTGTGCCTGCAATAAATGTGTCGTACCTCCACCTCGAAACTCGTGCCAACAATTTATCTCCTCGATTTTCATGCCCACTGAAAATCTCTTCCAGTTCTGTTTTGGAATTCATGCCCTTCTCTCTTCTTCAGCTATGTCTTCTTCCTTCTCCTCTCAAGAATGAAAAGTGAAGTGTTTTGCCTCCCTCAACCCTTTTTGTCTAAACCCTAAGTGGGAATCTAATCCAACGGTGGGGAAAGATCCAATCCAATGGCTAAGATTCAATGAGAGTAAAAATCACATTTATTTAAATCACTTAAATAAATTTACTCACCCACTTAAATTTATCAAAAGGTGACTTTAACTTTATAAAGTCTCATTAAGTAGCTTTTAATGTGAGGGTCACCTTTTTCCCTTTTCTAAGTGACTTAGGCAAAAAGTCACTTAGGGAACAAATTCCTAGGTACAAAAACTAACACTCCCTCTTCCCGAGGAAGGTGTTCTGCACCACTCCCAACTTATCTCTGAAGAAGACAAACTTCCCCCTCCCCAAAGACTTCGTCAGAATGTCTGCTACCTGCTCATCAATGGATATATACTGTAGCTCAACTGCCCCTCTCTGAACATAGTCACGGATGAAATGGTACCTGATCTCAATGTGCTTTGACCTGTCATGAAACACTAGATTCTCAGAGAGCTGAATGCAACTCTAATTGTCACAATAGATCACCGTAGGCCTAAGCTGCTGATCAAATAAATCTACCAATAACTTGCGAAGCCACAGTGCTTCACAAGTAGCCTGACTGGCTGCCATATACTCAGCCTCAACAGAACTCAATGCAACGGACTTCTGTTTTCGATTG
Organism: Pseudotsuga menziesii; assembly: GCA_001517045.1. Lineage (NCBI taxonomy): Eukaryota > Viridiplantae > Streptophyta > Pinopsida > Pinales > Pinaceae > Pseudotsuga > Pseudotsuga menziesii. Next base: position 852,808 of record LPNX010718346.1, on the reverse strand, counting down.
AACCACGACACTGCTACCGAGCCCAAACTGAAACAACAATCAGAAGTGCTCTTCCGATCCCTCACACAACCTTCCCAATTTGAATCTGTGAACCCAACCAAGCTGACTCCACCCGAACCCCTATAGTCCAGACCATAATCCACCGTACCTGCAAGATATCTCAGTATGTGCTTTGCGGTAGTCCAGCGCACACTCCTAGGATCAACCATGAACTGACTAAGAGTGTTAACCGCAAAACACAAGTCTGGCCTGGTATTGACCAGATACATCAATGACCCAATGAGCTGACGATATAAAGTGGGATCCACCAAATTACCCTCGGAAGCATGAAGTTGCTTCCAGTTGGTGATCATAGGCGTACACATCGGCCTGTAGTCCTCCATCTGAAATCTCTTCAGAATATCAACTGCATACTTCCCCTATCCAAGGAAAATATGTCCAGGCTCCTGCCAAACCTCCATCCCCAGATAATAATGCATCAGTCCAATGTCTGTCATCTCGTACTCCGATGCTAGATCTCTCTTGCAATGTGTAATGAGATGCTCATCACCTGTGATAAATAGATCATAAACATATAGAAGAAGAATGAGCGGATCTCCTCCAACCACAATGAAGTATAGGTTGGGATCAACCTCACTCTTCTGGAATCCCATCGATGTCAAGTAAGTATCAATCCTGGAGTACCAAGCTCTAGGAGCTTGCTTCAGTCCGTACAAGGCTTTCCTCAGCCTGCACACATGAGAATCTCTCCCATGGATCTCAAATCCCTGTGGCTGCTCTAAATATACCTCCTCTTGCAGAAGACCATTGAGAAATGCAGTCTTCACATCCATCTGGTGGATCTTCCAACCCATCTCTGCTGCTATAGATATAACTACCCTGATAGAAGAATACTGAGCAACTGGAGCAAATGTCTCATCATAGTCAACTCCCTCAACCTGTGAGAACCCCCATGCCATAAACCGAGCCTTGTACTTCTCCACATTGCCATCCGCAACATGCTTTATCTTGTAAAGCCACTTGGAAGTCACAACTGACTTCCCCTCAGGTCTCAGCACTATCTCCCAAGCATCATTCTTCATGATGGAATGGTACTCTTCCATCATGGCATCTCTCCATACCTGATGCTGGGAAGCCTCCTCAAATGTGGATGGCTCAGAGTCACGAAGACTCGTAACAAGGGCCATACCATCCCTGTCTGGCACCACACCATACCTGTCAGGCTCCACCACTGTCCTGATCTGCTCTTGGGGCCTACCAAATGCCTCTACTTCCTTCAAGGTCTCCTGAAGCCACTTAGGCTTCCTCTTCCTTGAAGACTGCTCCTCCCAAACTGGTCTTGGGATCTCCTCATCTGAGGAAGTCCCAGCACCTGAAGGTCCAACACCCCAAGGACCAGTACCTGATGAACCTGAGATCTGAGGACTCAACCTTGAACCTGTACCTGAAACTATCCCTGAAGTGCTAGCCACTTGAATCACTGAACCTGTAGAAGCTGTGCCTGTACCCTATAATCCAGTCACTCCAGAAACCTATGGACCTAATAGTTGCATCGAAGAAGCCTGTACCAATTGAGGTGTGGGAGTTGGTGTCTCCCCCTGCTCTAACTCCCTAGACTTCCTGAAGGCTCTCTCCTCATCAAACTTCACTTCCCGCCGGAAAACAACTTTCCTCAGGCTAGGTAAGTAAAGCCGATAGGCCTTCGAAGTCTCGTCATATCCCATAAATATGCCTCTCTCTGCGGTGGGATCAAACTTCGTCCTCTTCTCAGAAGGGACGTGAGAGTAAGTCAATGAGCCAAATATGCAAAAGTGGCCCACCTCAAGCTTCTTGCCTGAATACATCTCCTCAGGAGTCTTACTCCCCACTGCCATGTGAGGACTCCTGTTCTGTAGATAAACTGCAGTGCTACATGCCTCTGCCCATAGAAAGAAAGGTAACCCCTGATCATGAAGCATCGCTCTGGCTACCCCCACAATCGACCTATTCTTTCTCTCTGCTACTCCATTCTGCTCAGGAGTGTAAGGAACTTTCAACTGTCTCTGAATGCCCTCCTGTCTGCAGAATGCATTGAACTCCTTGGAGGTATACTCACCCCCATTGTCCGATCTCAACATTCGAATCTTCCTCCCCGTCTGCTTCTCCACAATGGCTTTGAACCCTTGGAAGACTCTCAACACAAGTGAGGACTTCTTGCTCCTCAAGAAGTAGATCCAGGTCTTCCTGGAGTAGTCATCAATGAAGCTAATGTAGTACTCAAAACCTGTCAAAGACAAAGATGACATAGGACCACATATGTCAGAATGGATAAGATCTAGCACCCCTGCAGCTCTTGTGTCACTACTCGAAAAAACAGTCTTGGTGTACTTTCCCAAAGCACACCCCCTGCACACATCACTCTGCTCAATGCTGAAGTCCGGTAATCCTGTAACCATGCTCCTCAACAATCTGAGAGCTGGGTGATGTAGGTGGGCCATCCTCCGATGCCATAGCTCACATAGCTCACTGCTGCTGCTATGTGCTAGAGCACATTGTGGCTGAAACAAAAACTTGTACAGCTTTCCACATCTGACTCCAATGTCCATGGCACTAGACATACCTGTAGCCCTGGGATACACCTGCACTCTCCCATCTGAAAAGCACACCCCAAGACCCCTTTCCTCAATGGTGGAAACTGACACAAGGTTCTTTTTCAGCCCAGGGACACACAACACATCCCTTAGAGTCATGAGACTCATCGACTCCCTCTGAAATGTAATGGTCCCCTGACCAACAGCTCTAACAACGGTGTTGTATCCAAGGACAACCTCCACATCTCCACCTGTCTGAGATAGCTCCGAGAACATATTTCGAGCTCCAGTCATGTGGCTCGAGGCTCTGCTGTCAATATGCCAAGTAGTAGAGGTGGATGGAATCCCCTGATGACCTGCCAACAATGAATGCTCACTATCCATATCCATATCTGTGCTGGTGGCTAAAGAGACTCTCTCTCTCTCCATCTGTCTAGCATATAGGGAAAAATCCCTCTGAAATGCATCACCAAACTCATCAACCTCTGCTAAGGCTGCTGTCTTCTGTCCCTGTCCCTTCTTCTTCTTCTTGCTTGGACACTGTGAAGCATAGTGCCCAAATTCCTGACATGCATAACACTTGATTTTACTCAAGTCTTTCTTCTGCCCACTCTACTGTTGCTGTTGGTGCTGCTTGGCCCCACCCTTCTTCTTCTTGCCCTTAGCTGCCAAAGCCACATTCTCGTCATCAACCCCACTATGAGATGTACTGCCCTGTACAAGACCTCTCCTAGTCTCCTCCTACACAAAGTCATCCCAAAGTCTATCCCAGGTAGGTAGGTTCTCTCTGCCCACTATGGCTTGCACAAAAGCACCCCAGGGCTTTGAAGCCCCATTCACTACTATGCATACAAGCTCTATAGGGGATACCACCTCCCCAACTGCTGCAAGTTCATTCTTAACTGCAGAAATCCTGGTAAGATATGTTGTGACTCCCTCACCCCCATTCATCTTTATACTTTTGAGTTTCTCTTTGAGAACCATTTTTCTGTTCTCATTGGAACTCTCATACAAACTGATCAAGGCTGTCCACATCTCGTGTGCCCTATCCTTGATTGAAATGTGAGGGATTATGTGGTCTTTAACTGCATCTAAAATGATCCTCCTAGCTTTACAGTCCTGCTTGTTGAAAGCTGATAGAGTTGCTGCATCTGTTGATGCGGGAATGACAATCAGATTAGCTGTAGTGTTCCTAACTACATCCGGACATAACTCATTCTCCTCCAATAACAATAAAATTTTGGCCTTCCACAGCACGAAATTTCCTGTCCCATCCAGCCTATCCTCCAATCTAAGACCTGTAGCCATCTCTACACCAACCCAACAAAGTGCTGCTCACTGACAGAAGGTAAAATACTAAAAAAAACCGAGTTCTAAAAATTTCTGTGTGTCTGCAAACTATCACTATTTTCTGCCCCCAAGCTTTGATACCATGAAGAAATTCTGCGTTTTACTGTTTGCTAGTTTATGTCAACATTTCGTGGTTTTCACAGACAGCCGGTTTTGCATTGGCTGTAGGTTACTTATGAAATTTTTCAGAACAATTAAACACACTGTAAAATACACTAACAGGCTGAAAAAACACATTTAACAATCACACCATAAAATTTTAGACTCAGAGATTTTTGGCCAAAACAAGCCCTGGAAAAACCCCCACGGGGAAAACCAGTTAGAGAGAGAGAGAGTTTTTATTATGCTTCAGGATAAAAATCAGACATTAATTTTTATAGTAAAAAAATCAACTTATCTCAACCCAGAAATTTGACCAGGAGACTGTCACGGTTTCCAAGCTTTTGCTGCCTCGATTTTTGTGCAAACCTCCTCGGTAAATGTGCCAAAAATATCAGCAAATTCCAGCCATCGAAAAATGTACCAAACTACTCAGAATCTGTACTGTACGGACATCAATTAATGCTGTTGTACGGCCTTGAATTTTGTGCCCAAATTGTCCTCGAAAATCGTGCAGAAACTGTACTGTACAGTCCGCAATAAAGGCACCGTACAGCTCCTAAAAAAACGTGCATGCAATAAATGAGGACGTACCCTTCTCGATTTCTGTGCACAATAAATGCTGGTCGTACTTCACTGTCTCGAAATGTGTGCCTGCAATAAATGTGCCTTACCTCCACCTCGAAACTCGTGCCAACAATTTATCTCCTCGATTTTCATGCCCACTGAAAATCTCTTCCAGTTCTGTTTTGGAATTCGTGCCCTTCTCTCTTCTTCAGCTATCTCTTCTTCCTTCTCCTCTCAAGAATGAAAAGTGAAGTGTTTTGCCTCCCTCAACCCTTTTTGTCTAAACCCTAAGTGGGAATCTAATCCAATGGTGGAGAAAGATCCAATCCAATCGCTAAGATTCAATGAGAGTAAAAATCACATTTATTTAAATCACTTAAATAAATTTACTCACCCACTTAAATTTATGAAAAAGTGACTTTAACTTTATAAAGTCTCATTAAGTAGCTTTTAATGTGAGGGTCACCTTTTTCCCTTTTCTAAGTGACTTAGGCAAAAAGTCACTTAGGGAACAAATTCCTAGGTACAAAAACTAACACTAACCTCTTGAAATAAACACAGTGGTTAGAATGACATCTACTATAACCATGTTTTGTCATAAACTTATCAAATTTTAAATACCACTATCTTGGAGCTTGTTTTAGGCCATACAATCTCTTCTTCAACCTACAAACCAAATTCTCATTCCCTTTGACCTCATACCCCTATGGATGTTGCATATAAATCTCTTCCTCCAAATCCTCAAGGAGAAAGGTTGTTTTTACATCTAACTGTTCAAGATGCAAATATTCTACTGTCACTAGAATTAAAATAGTCCTAATTTAAGTCATTTTAACAACATGAGAAAATATTTCATCAAAGTCTATACCTTTATTTTGTGAAAACCCCTTTACAACAAGTTTATCCTTGTACCGCTTCTTTCCTCCATATTCTTCCTTCAACATGTAAACCCTTTTATTCTGCAATGCTCTTTTTCCTGTAGGAAACTCAACCAAATCCTAAGTCTGGTTTCTTACCAATGTGTCCATCTCTTCATCCATTCCTTGCTCCCACTTCTTTTTATTTTTTACCTGCATTGCCTCTTCATAACATTCTTGTTCACCAAAATCAATCATCAATAAATAATATAGTGAAAGAGAGAATTATTCAGGGGGTCTCCTTAACCTGGTAGATCTTCTTACATTTGTAGGAGTATGAGGTATCTGCTACTGCTCTTGATTTTTTGGTGCCTTTGGAACTTCATTTTCCTTGATTTCATCAAGCATTGTGTACTCTGTGTTTTCCTTTTCCTCTTTCTTTCCATGTAGCTGATCTTTGTACATAACCTTTTCATTGAATACTACATCTCTACTCCTAATGACTTTGTGATTTTCATAATCCCATAAGCGATAACCAAATCATCAACCCTGTATCCAATAAAGGTACACTTATTGGATTTATCCTCAATCTTTGTTCTATTTTCTTTATCAATATGGAAAAATGCTTCACAACCAAAAGTTCTAAAAAAATAGTTTACCTTTTTAATTTTCCATGCCTCCTCTGGAATTCCACCATCCAAAGAACTTGAAGGCCCTCTGTTTATCAAATAAACAGTAGTATCTACATCATCAACCCAAAACTATAAGGGCAACCCTGCATGCAATCTCATACACCTTGCACGCTCCATGATAGTTCTATTCATCCTTACAGACACACAATTTTCTTGTGGTGTTCGTGGGACTTCCTTCTCTCTGCGAATCTAGTAACTATCAAGCTCCTTTCAATAGTATTCACCTCCATTATCATATTTGAGACATTTCAACTTTTTCCTGTCTCATTCTCAACCAAATCTTTCCACTTCTTAAAAGTAGCAAACACACCAAATTTTCGTCTAATGCAATAAACCCAAGTTTTTCTAGTTGCATCATCGATAAAACTAAACTAAGAATGAGAGCCACCAAGATATTGTACTTGAGCCGGTCCCCATACATATTTATGTACAAGCTCTAACTTTTCACTCTTCTTTTGTTTCCCAACCCTAAGAAATCTAACTCTCTTCTGTTTTCCATAAACATAGTTCTCATAGAATTCCAAACTTACCTGCTTCAGATATGGAAGAAATTTCCTTGAGTGGAGAATTTGCATCCCCTTCTCACTCATGTGGCCAAACCTATGATGCCACAACTTTGCACCTATTTCTATGGAAGCTACAGAGATAGAATAATCAATATTATGAGGACATAAATACAATGCACCTATCCTAACTCCTTTTGTGATTACCAGCTCTCCTATAGTGATCTTCCACTACGTTTTTTCAAATGTAGACAAACAATCACTATCTCTCAACTTCCCTGTTGAGATCATATTTCTTTTCATAGCATGAATATGCCTTACATATTTTAGCAGCCATTTATTTCAATTATTTAACTTAATGCGTACCTTATCTATTCCAACAATTTTTCATGGTTCGTCATCCCCCAATAAAACATGTCCAAAATCACTTGGAACATAATTATGAAAGAATTTCCTATGGGTTGTAGCATGACATGAAGCCCCTGAAGCTACTACCCAATAATTGATAGTATTACCTAATGTAAGAATCAAAGCATCTTGTAACACATAACCTGCTACATTTGCTTCATGAGTAGTCTCTTGATGCCCGTCTCCTTTCTTCTTTGGATCTTTGCAGTATTTATTCAAATGTACTTTCTTACCACAGTTCTAGCACTCTATCTTTCCAAATATGGATTTGGATCTTCCCTTTCTAGACTTGTTGTGATTACCCGGGCTCCTTCCTCTCTCCTTTTGTCTCTCCCTACTTTCCATGGTCAACACATTACCTGATGTCTCACTTGTGATTTTACTTCGCATTTCCTTGCTAAGAATAACACCAACAACATCATCAAATTTAGGAGTGTTTGAACTAGGGATAGAGTTACTTACAACCATGACCGAGCTATTACAACTTTCAGGCAGTGAGCACAATATTAGAAGAGCCCTAACCTCATTATGCAAGTTCACTTTTACAAAACTTAGCTGACTAGTAAGTGTATTAAATCCATTTAAATGGTCAGGAACAGATCCACTTTTTGACATCTTCATATTAAATAAACGCTTCATTAAAAATATCTTGTTGGAAGCCAATGATTTTTCATAGAGGTTAGCCAATGCACTCATCACACCCTTCATTGTATTTACTTTCAAAATATTGAAAGCCACCGATGAAGCCAAGTCAAGACGTATTGTTCACAGTGCCTTTGTGTCAAGAACCTCCCATTCTTCATCCTTCATAGTTGCTGACTATTTTGTTTTTCTGTCCAATGGTAGGTATAGATCCTTCTAGTACAGATAGTTATCCATTTGCATCTTCCATAACTAGTAGTTTTAGACGTTAAATTTCTCGACCCTAAACTTTAGTTCTTCTTCCATTGCTCCCACTCGAACCAGGAACCTTTATTTCCTGCGAGTTTATCATCCAAATGGAAATTTTGGCTCTAATACCAATTATTAGAAAAATAGGATCGCAGAGCAATAACAATTATACAATTAAATAATTAAACAAGATGAAAATATTAACACATTACAAGAGAGATACATATATAACGTGGTTCACCCAATATGGGATACGTCCACACATAAATTTCTATCCCTTTATTATTATACCATCCAACAAAAATGAATGAATCACACTCTCACAGTCCCTCTCATACAATCACAAAGATTGTTTTGCAATGCTACAATACAATACGTAGCTGTATTACAATGCTTTCCTTTTATAGGGGAACTACCATGGGAAAATAATAAGGGTCAACCAATACCATGGGTCCACAAACTGTTGGCCAACAAACATCCCAAAAAATTTATTTCGAGGGCTTCGCCCCAGAACCCCCTTTCTCGGGGGCATTACCCTGAACCCCCGCTTGCCCTCGAACCCTCGCGGGGGGATGATGTCCCACCACACCCCCCAACTTGGACGAGTGTATAGTAAACCTGGGGTACAAACACAACTAAAAAATAACATCTCTGAATCTAGAAGATCATGCTCCACAACCAACAAAAAGGACATTGTTGAGTAAAAATAATCCCTTATATCCATGTTCTCTTATAAATATGCCCCAAACGATTCACTCTGCTCTATTGGAACTATTGGTCTTGTGGTAGGATTCTCCAAACACTGAGGCATGGTAGGCCTAGATGGCTTGTGATATATGTGATGATGACTTTACATGTGTCTGACTCCCACTTCCATTGGTGGATACTATGTCACCCTGTGTGATATATAGCTTGTTCTGATCTTACCTTGGTTTTTCTGCTAACTTGTTTATTGCATGTAACACCTCCTTTTGGCCTTTATCCAAATGATTTAGAGCAATGATGAGACTATTGAACACTATCTTATCATCTTCTTTCATGGTTCCATTTCCTTTGTCTATTGGGATCCTGTCATGTCCATATCCTAATCCTTTGAGTTTATGTCCTCTAGATTTATCTCCTCTAGATCCAGATCTTCATTGTACCTACCTCTCCTCCTATAAGTGACATTATGTAGTGTCGTCTGGAGTCATATAATTGCTTATTGCATATTCATGTCAAGCCCAAAGCCAGCAAGGAACATGTTCTGATACCACTATAATATCCCAAATTGATATATTATGTTGTTGTGTTGGCTTGTTGATTTTGTGATTTTTTGGTTAGGGTTTGAGACACTTTCAATTTATAAAATAGATTTGCATGTACATAAACAATTTTGCATGTTATTACACGAACTGCTAGAAATAAGTAAATTAGATAAATAATGTAAAAAAGCTCAAAGTTCAAGCATGAACATACCCCAAAGGTTTTCCTTATATCACAGCAGCAGTAGTAGTCATCCTAATGGGCCCAACCTGTTTGTTAGTCCCACCCCAACATGGAGATGAAACTCAAGGTCTTAGATATCTGGAAGTGAAAGAGGCATGGGTTAATCGAGAACCATAATCCCCAGCTTCTTTTTTCCTAGTTCCATATTGGATTACCAAGTTGCCAATAAGTAAGGTGGGGGGTAGCAGTGCTAGGCTTAGGTGGAGATCTCATGCATATACATTGATATAAAATCTTAGGTGGGACATATAGCTACAAGGGGGAATGGTTCATTGGCTTGTCACCTTCTTTCCTTTTGATCAGTTATCTAAGTAGCATTAGTCGTTAAGGCCTCATGACCATCCTAACTCAAAGCTCCCATTTCTACTTGAGCAGTAGAATGATATTGTGAAGACACGTAGGCCATGCATAAGGTGCAAGTTAGAAAAAGTGTTTCTTGGCTTGATCAATTCGCCCATGCAAGGAAAAACGTTGTCCTTGGTCTTCAAATAAATGATATTTACTTTGGAAAAATGATATTGGACCCTGTAATCAACAAGAAGGCTTATAGTAGCCATTTTAAGAGAATGGAAGAGTCATGAAGCACTTTAGATCAAGATATAGACTTTCCTCTCCATGTACAATTAACCCATGCAAATAAGATTCCCTTCTTTGGTGAAATAACATCAAACTAGGTCCAAAATGATGGTAGTTGTGATAAATTAGTAGTAATATCATCAATATCTCACTTAAGGAGACAAATAGAGATTTAACCCTTAGAATGACTGGATGATTCGTCTTGAGATAGATTTGATGGAAACCCTTCCGCATTCGATGGTGTAATCTCTCTTGCGTCCTTGATAGAATAAATACTTTAGTAAATATAGTGTAATTTGTGAAGTGTTGTAATAGATCAAGATGATATATCTCCATAAGAGATTAAGAGAGATATATTTCATTGCCAAAATACACTTGTTAGCTAAGAAATACACCCTCAACCCCAAGTTTGCTCCATATCTCTTGAATCTATTGATCAAAAGTGAATAATAACATATGCATGAATAAGGATTCAATTTTGCTTCTTCTATTGATTTGATATTGCATGTACTTTCTTTTGCATGCATGTAACTTAAATGACGCATGTCGCATGCAAATTGAGTTATGGCCCGCATGCTTTACATTTCAATTGATACTTGCTTTGGTGGCCATATTTTATCTACTGATGAATTAATATCACTGCATAGGATATTATTTTATTTCAAGTGGCATCAATCCTCAGTCAATTCCCTATTTTTTAGTACCTGCTCGAACCTATGGGAATTAAATAGGTCAGCAGGATGGTTCTTGGTGCTTAAGTAGAAGAGGAAATCACATTCCTCTTAGATCAAAATTCCTTATCCTCAAGCAACTATAAGTCTGGATGTTGTAGAACATGTTCCCCTTCCCATGTGGCATCTTCAATGAGAAATGCTTTCCATTCAACTAAGTATTCATGAATAACTATGTTCCTCAATTTTCTTTCTCGAACCTACATAATCGTCTCTGGAAGCAATACTAGATTCCCCTCGTAATCAAGTGGAGGTAACTTGGATGACTGGTTAATATGTTTACCTAAGGACTTCTTAGGGATAGAAACATGGAACACATTATGGATTTTAATTTCCTCTATAAACTCAAGCTCGTAGGTACAACACCTCTCCTACTTTCTAGATTATCATGTAAGGGCCATAGAAGTGAGGATTTAGTTTCTCTGCTCCTTTCTTCTTAAGGGAGGATTTTTCGTAAGGATCTATTCACAAGTATATGGGATCTCCCACCTTGAAACTATGCTTGATCTTATGCATGCATGCATACAAATTTGGTTGGTTTTGGGTTGTCTGTAAATTTTCTTTGAGTATATTGAGAATGTATTGGCTATCCTAGATCCAATCCTTTTCTTTAGATTCCCTATTGTCTTTGAATACCAAATTTGCAAAAGTTAAGGCATCATAACCGTACAATGCTATGAAAGGAGCCATCCCAATAGACATGTGGTATGCAGTGTTGTAGCAATATTCTCCAAGATGTAACCATGTGATCCATGTCCTCTTCTTCCCTACTTCATATTACCTTAAATACCCTCGATCCAATTGCTGACTATCTCTGTCTGTCCATTGCTATGAGGATGGTTACTAGTACTTGTAGCTAATTATGTCCCAACCAACTTAAAAAGTTTGTTCCAAAAGGAACCTATGAACTTGCTATCCCTTTCACTGACAATGGTCTTAGGAAAACATACAACCTAAATATTCCCTAGAAGAACAACTCTGCTACTTGTGTACCTACGGAATAGCTGAAAGGAATGACAAAGAAATGGGTGAATTTAGTTAGCTTGTACACAACTACGTATAAGTAGTCCCTTTCCTGTACCTTGGGTAATCTTTTAATGAAATCCATTGAGATACTTTCCCATTTTTGCTCGAGAGTGGGTAATGGTTGAAGAAACCATGTTGGATGAGTGTGCTCTACCTTATTTTTCCGGAAAGTGATGCCTTCCCTTACATATTATATTACATCTTCTTGAGTCCCTTCCTTGAGAACCTCTCTCTAATTTGTTTGCATTTCTTCAGGAACCCCTGATGCCCTCCCAATGGCGAACATAACATTCTACCCAAGTCTAGCGTGTATCTTATTTCATTAAGAATAATATCAAAATATGATTTTAAGATGCTTTCTTTGTGAAAAGATTCTTTTTTTGATTGGTTAGAATTCATCACATGGCTTTGGAAATATGATTTTTTAATGTACATTCGGTGGATGAGTTAACTTAATAATGAAAATTGAAAAACATGTTTAGCTTGAAAAATTGAAATCGATACAATTTATGGGGAAAAATTGAGTTAATGCAGGTTGAACATGAGTTAGGCACCGAAAATTTCTAAGCAAAGGTGGGTCAAATAGTCAGTTAACTATCTTGAGATTCTAAATTGCATTAAATTACAATTTCTTAGAACATTATTCGAAGAGTAAAACCTGCAAGTAAATTAATTTTTATTATCTACGTAATTAGGAAAAAGGTGGTGTAATTACGGTTGATCTACATGGTGGAATTAAATCAAGGAATTCTCCATCCATTATTGATCACCAATATGGCAGGTAACTTCAAAAATTTTCATCCAAAATTTTCATGGAAGGAATAAACTATTTGGCGGTTTAGTAGGGTCATGACAAAGTATATGACACCAATGAAATCATGTGTATTCGTCCTTCATTCCTCTAGCTGTCATGGAATCTCACACCTAAGAAAAATCCTATGAACTAATCTAGGAAAAAAATTCTCTTAATAAATCTTGTGAACTCATTGAGGAAAAAACATCTTCTGATAATCGTTGTGTTGAAGGTATGACATGATAGCAATAAAGTTTTTTTTAAACAATAAAGGATGTTATAAGATTTATATTAAGAAAACGTTTCTAGTCTAAACTAGGCAACAAAGAAGTACATAAAAAAGGAAAAGTATGAAACAGAGCAAAATTTGAGGGACTGATACCCCTAGATTATATATATATATATATATATATATATATTAACTCAAACAGGTAATTTTATTTTTATGAAAGATCACAGTATTCTTTGCAAATACCATCAATGTAACAATCAAGAAAAAATTCTTCGAAAGGGCTAGAGTCTGTACAAAACCTTATAGAGAGGGAGGGGATCTCCCATTAAAACAAATTACAACTGCATGAATCCCATTTAAGGAATTGGATGTAAATAATTGGATTCTCCGTTGATACTAAGAAATCCTTGAGGTAGTAGACATGCTTTATAAGCCAAGGCATCTGCAAGATTGTTTAGGTCCTGAAGGATGTGAAAAGAATCAACTGTGTCAAATTATTTCAATATATTCTGAATTCTCTGTAGAGATTTATTCAAGGAAGAATTATTGAAGCTATCAACTGAATTTAATGCTTTTATTAGCATCTTATAATCACCAAATATTTGGATGGACTTGTATCCTTTCTCCTTAGCAAATTGACTCACCATGAGGAGGCTGTAGCTTTCAGCCTGATTGTTTGACATGATTCCAAGTCCCTAGCTAAAACTAAATTTGGTCAATCCATCAGGAGAGAAAACCAAACCCCCAACACATGAGATCCCAGGATTCCCCTTGGATGCACCATCGAAGAAAATTGCTGCTGAAGAGGAACTCATCCAAAATGATTTGAATGCATCCTTATTTCCATGAAACCTCCAAGGAGGAGGAATGACAGGTTTGACACAAATTGATTTTTTCAACATTGAGGACAGGAACCCAACCACAATGAAAACACATCTAGTAGGGAAGAAGAGGACAATGTGTGTCCAACAGATTCAACAATAAACGATTTGAATTTGAATGCCATGATATGGGAGATCAGGATCAGATCGTTGAAAATGTAATTGTTTCTAGCAATCCACAGAGACCACTATGGGTACTTCAGGATCGAATGCCAATTTTTATGCCATACTACAGATTTTGATTTTTTAAGATGTCGATCATGCCAGGATAGATATAAATAAATTACAGTATTTTGAATAGGAAAATAGGAATTAGAACCGAGGAGTGCCAGTTCCCACACCTTTTTAGAGAAAACGCAGTCAATGAGAAGATGATCATCCATTTCCAAGGATGATTTTCAAAAAAAGAAACGAAAGGGGCCATAGAAGCCACATTTTAAAATATTGTCACCAGTCAACACCTTATTATGCAATAACAACCATGAAAAAAATTCACCTTCAGAAGACATTGAGAATTCCGAACAATTTTCCAAATCGCAGGTGAGATGCATGAAGAGTGGGAAGCTTGTAATACTTTGAAACCTTTGGAAGCTGCGTAAGAACCATAATTTCCCCAACCCCAGCTATCTTTATAGGGGATGTGGATAGGGATGAGACTAGAAAGAGAGGAGAGAAACAAAAGTTTTTGGGAGCTGAGGCAAGAAGGAAGCTCAAGGAGAGACCATCCATCCCAGTTGCCAACTCTGTCCCAAGAAAATATGTAAGCCAAGTGCAACAGACCTTTATTAGTTTCCCAATTCATAATCTCTACTAAAAAAATGTCAGAGGAAAGAGAAGGTTTTCATCCTAAAGATCTTGCTGATAGGGTGGTTTTTTCCCACAAATAGCTGCCAAATCAGTTTTCCACCCAATGCTAGATTAGCTATACCAAGGTCACGAATATGTAATCCACCTTTTGAAGTAGGTCTTTTAAGAATTTCCCAGTTGACTGAAAAAGTGTCCTCAGACACATAATTTTATTAAAGAAGAAGGAAAATAATTACATCACAGAGATGTGAGGGCTAAGTCTCGAAAGATTACCTCACATGGAAAACTCGATGGATTTAAACATCCAAAGAGTAACAACTAATTTACCGTTACTGAAACTAACTAAGGGACACCTCACATAATCACGTGAGTGTGTAGATGCCCTTTTATATTTATTAAACTAAACTTCTAATTATTACATTTTGGATCATAATTCCTAACAATCCCCCCTTTGATCCAAAAATTCTTTTGAACAAATACCAAGTTCATATCTAAACTTATCAAATTTGACCCTTCCAAGAGATTTTGTAAAAATATCTGCAGTTTGATCTTCTGATGGACAATACTTTGTCTTGATGATTTGTTTGACGACGAGAGCTCGAATGTAATGATACTTAGTATCCACATGCTTAGTTTTTGAATGAAAAATAGGATTTTTGGCTAACTTGATTGCTGACTGATTATCAATAAATAATGAAGTTGCTTCTTTCTGATCATCTTTGAGGTCGTGCAAAATCCTTCTTAACCAAACTATCTCACAAGTGGCTTCCCAAACTGAAATATATTCTGCTTCAGTTGTAGAATTTGCAATTGTATCCTGCTTTTTACAACTCCATGCCACTGTAGCTGATCCCATATTCATTAAGTAACCTGAAGTAGATGCCCTGTCATCAACATCTCTAGTAAAATACTCATCTGAATAGCCGACAAGCTTGAAATTTTTGTTTCTTTAAAACTCAAGTCCAAAATCCTTTGTTCCTTGAAGATACCTTAACACCCTTTTTGCTGCATTCCAATGACTTTCTCTAGGTTCCTGCATATATCTGGAAAGTATGCTGACTGCATAAGATAGATCAGGATGAGTATTCATCAAGTAAATGAAACATCCAATTAACTATCTATATCCAGTACAATTTACAAGTTCCCCCCCTTCAAACTTAGAAAGTTTTAAATTTTTTCTCCATGGGAGTAATTGTTGGTTTACATTCCTCCATTCCAAACTTCTTCAATAATCCAGAAATGTACTTAGCTTGAGAAATAAATATACTTCCTTCCCGCTGCTTTACTTCAACTCCAATATAGTAATGATGTAATCCCAAGTCTATCATTTCAAAACTTGTTTGAAGTTCTTTCTTAACCTGAAATATATGATCATTATTGTTACTTGTTATGAGCAAATCATCAACATACATAACCAAGATGACTAAGTTGTTTTCCTGGATTCGAACATACAAAGTATCATCTGACTCACTACGAAGAAAACCAACTTTCTGTAGGTAGGCATCCATTTTTGCATACCAAGCTCTGGAAGCCTGTTTCAAACCATACAATGCCTTAACTAGTTTACAAACTTGATTTTATTTCCCTGGAACCTCAAAACTAGGAGGTTGAGTCATATAAACATCCTCTTGCAAATCACCGTTTAGAAATGCACTTTTTACATCCATTTGATGTACTTTCCATCCATTTTGTGTAGCTAAAGCTAGCACAATCCTGATAGTATTCCATTTCGTTGTTGGAGAAAAATTTTCTTCATAATCAATCCCTTCTTTCTGAGCAAAACCCTTTGCCACCAATCTTTCCTTATATTTATCAATATCTCCATTTGCTTTGTACTTAATTCTGTAAACCCACTTACAACCAATAGGTTTAACATCATGTGGACAATCAACAATTTTCCAAGTCTGATTCTTCATTACTGCATCATACTCACTTTGCATGGCCATTTTCCATTCATCATACTCAACTGCTTCATTAAAAGTAGCTGGTTCAACAACTGAAAGAAGAAAATTTTCTAAACCCATATTAGAACTCCTTGTACTTGTTTTTCCTTTTTCATCAGACTTAACATCCTGAAGTAACTTAGTTTCCCATTTTGGTTTCTTCTTTTCAATGTTAACTTGATTTGAATCATCCAAGTTAACTTGTGAAGAATTCAAAGTATCTTCAACCTGTTTCAAGATGTCTTCAACGTGTTCATCATCATGTACTTCTGAAGTGAGATCAAACCATTGTTCATTCCTTGTCTCGTTTAAGTGTTGCATCCTTAATTGTTCCTTAGTTACTTTTTCCTCTAAGTGACTAAGTTGTTTTTCAACCTCTTCTACACTTAAAATTTCTGTTTCATAAAAAATAACATCCCTACTGACAATAAACTTTCCATTTGACAGAAGCCTATACCCCTTTTTCTCATTAGAATAACCAATCAACATGCACTTAACACTTCTAGACTCTAACTTCTTTCGCTTTTCTTTTGGGACATGTTAACAAACTGAACCAAAAACTCTCAAATGTTTGACCATAGGTTTGAATCCATACCAAGCCTCAAAAGGATTTATTCCATCAAGTGATGATGAAGGAGATCTATTCCTCAAATAAACTGTTGTATGAACTGCTTCAACCCAATAACATGAATTCAACCCTTTGAAAAATAACATTGCTCTAGCCATGCCCAATAAAGTCTGATTCATCCTTTCTGATACTCCATTTTGTTGTGGAGTATAAAAATTGGTCAACTGTCTTTTAATCCCTCTTTTCTAACAATAAGTCAAAAAATTATTTGATGTAAACTCACCATCGTTATCAGTTCTCAAAGTAGCAATCTTTTCCTTTGTCGCCGTTTCAACCAAATTTTGAAATGACTCAAACTTGTCAAACACTTCTAATTTTTCCTTCAAAAAATACACCCAAACCATCCTACTAAAATCATCAATAAACAACAAAAAATATTTACAACCACCAAGTGAAGTTTCCAAAGGACCACAAACATCACTATGAACAAGCTGTAATCTCCTTGTTGCTCTCCAAGTGCTTTTTGAGAAAGCTATCCTTCTCTGTTTGCCATAAATGCAAGCTTCACACTTTGCATTTTCCTTCCAAAAAGTAGGCAACCCCTTTACCATTCCTTGTTATTGAAGCTGTACAAGACTATCAACATTCAAGTGCCCAAAACGAATGTGCCACAATCTGATAGATGAAACATCAGTTTCAACTAAACCTGCAAATTCCTTCAAATGTTCCTTTGATCTAGGAATGACTGTTCCCTTCATCCTAAGAAGCTTTTCGTCTTCATAACCTGTCATAACTATTTTTTATGCATCCTTTTTTGAATTAACAAAAATGATACCATCTTCCATTACAATTTGATGTCCTATATGGCGAATGACAACTAAAGACAACAAATTTTTCTTAAATGTAGGAACATACCAAACATTAGAAATCAATCTTTCTCTAATTCCTGGCAAGTCAATCTTAACTGTTCCTTTTCCCTATGGTAAATGAATAGAATCATCTGGAAGAAAAATTGAATTTAAATGACAATCTTCATAACTCTAGAAGAAATCTTTCCTATATGTCATATGGTAAGTAGCCCCTGTATCCATAATCCAAGCATCTTCAAAATCAATTTTGAAACAATAAGAAGATTGAACAAAATTCGCAGATTCCAATCGATGAACTTGAACAAAATCCATTGATTCTGATTGTCCAAGTGTTGTAAAAACATATTCACAATTTCACTATCATCTGCATGAGCATAATGTGCCGCTGATGAAGATTCTTTAGATTCTATTTCTTTTAGAATTTTTTCAAATGAAACTCTACAATCTAAAGCATAATGTCCAACTCTATTACAACGAAAACATGTGACCTGTTTAGTACCTCTTCCTCTTCCATAAACCTGTTGGTTTTCTGAACCTCTTCCTCTTTTAGAAAATTGTGATTGTGTACTTTCTGATTCTTTAGAACTTATTCCTTAATTTATTCCTCTTCCTCTTCCGCAGCCTCTTCCTCTTCCAAAACCCTGACCATGACCTCTGTTTGAATTTTGAAAAGCTTTCTGATCATTGCCCTTTTGATGATTACCTGAAGATTGTTTGCTAGTACTTGCGACCAGAACATCTTCTCCTGCTAGCTTTGTTTTACCAAAATTTTTGTCATGTGTGGCAAGTAATTCACTTATTTCGTCAAAAGAAATGTTATCCAATTTATTTGTAATTTGTAAAGTTTCCAAAAAATGCTTATATGTCTCAGGCAATCCTGCGATCAAAATAGTCACCATCATGCTGTCCTCAATTTTATCAAAACCAGCTCTTGAAATTTCTTGTTTGATATTTTTCAATCTACAAATGTACTCCATGACATCACCTCCTGAAGACAATTTTTGTTGAAACAAATTCAATTGAAGATCGATTTTCTTAGCTTCACTCTAAGAATCAAATAAATCTTTCAATGTCTTCCAAGCTGACCACGCATCAGAACTATTTTCAATATGCACTAAAATATCATCAGAAACAGTACTGTGAATCAATGCTAAGGCCTTTTCATCTTTTAGTTCCCACTTTGCAAGATGATCAGGATTAGTCGGTTTGGTAGGCTAAGCATTACAGACACCCTTCCACAATTCATTGTAAATAAGAGTGCTTTGATTATGACGACTCCAAACTTTATAATTTTTCAATCCTTCCAACTTGTCAGATTCATTAAAAAGACTTACAACTTTAGACATTGTAAAAATAAATAAACACCTTGTAACTCCAGAAGATGT
The DNA here is from genome assembly GCA_001517045.1 of Pseudotsuga menziesii. Taxonomy (NCBI): domain Eukaryota; kingdom Viridiplantae; phylum Streptophyta; class Pinopsida; order Pinales; family Pinaceae; genus Pseudotsuga; species Pseudotsuga menziesii. Next base: position 833,572 of record LPNX010718346.1, on the reverse strand, counting down.
GTATTATGCAAACCTTATAGCTCCAAGAATTAAAAAAAGAGAGCACCTTATGTCACCAGAATAAACAAAGAAAGCACCTTATGTCACTAGAATAAACAATCACCTTATATCACCAATAGAAGATTTTATGCAAAAATATCACCACCAACATGAAAAGAAAATTACTCATTAACAAGAGTCACCATGAAAAAAATACTGCAAGAAACACCACACACCATGCAAAAGAAAGCTATAGGGGCTTGGCCTTGACCCACTTATAGCCTCAAGAAAAGAATTTAATAGAGCTTCACTTTGCTCTAATCAAACCTTGAGTGAAAATACAAGTACTCCTTATGACGCCAACAAATGCTCCTTATTACTCCAATTCCCAATAAAAAATGCACCTTATCACTCCAAAATGTAACAAATCTTTATAGGTGAATTGGAGAGATACAAGATTGTTGAGTGGGAGGTCACAAGTTCCAATCCCATCAACTCCAAAAATAACCCTTGTTGTTTTTAAAAAGAAAAATTTTATATCTCCATTTTTTATTTATAAAAATGTCTCCAAAAAATAAAATAAAATGAATAATTAATTACCTTATCTCTCCGAAAACCACTTATTCACTTTTCAAAAATATTACATAAACTTGAATTCATGCACGACAAATATGCTCTTTTCAACGCTGGTCTCACCTCCTCCAAAACGATGAACGTGGTGTATCCTTCACCCTGGTCTCTCTCCAGATTGGTTTTTCAACACTGGTTTCCATGTTCTTTGCTTCACTTCAACCACAACGTTGGTCTCCTCATTGTTTTCTTCATTGCCTCAACGCCTGATCACCCTGAATGCTATCCTTCATGCTGGTCTCTCTCCGGGTTGGTCTTTCTTCCACGCTGTTTGCTTCACTTCAACCATGTTGGTGTTCAGATTCCCAAAACTTTAACGCTGGTGTGACTTTTACACTTCAGTCTGCTCACAGAGGCACACTTCAGCACTGGTGGAATTCACGATGGAAACTTGGCAATGTATACTCGCGGAGTAAATATAATATGATTCAGGAATACCAGAATAAAGATCATAAATAATTATAAGGTTTACAACACACAACTGCTTTTATTTAAAGCTTCTCTCTTTATTGATTGAACTGTAAAGCGATGGCAGGTTCCAACGAGTTTTGGCCATGAACTCAGAGCTTGCCTTCACTGTAGGCTGTTCAAGACTTATGATCAGTTTTGGGAAGCCTTTCTTCTCTTTGAACCAAGATCACTACCGAGAATAAGTAGATTTGTTCCTGGATGCTATACACTGACTGTGTTTTTTTAATTCACTTCCACATTTTTTTTTAAAATAACCTTTCCTTTAAAAAAAATAATTTTACTCTCACAAAAAAATCTTTTTTGCAGAGATATTTTTCTTTTTTCAGCCCAAAAGAATAGGAAGCAATAACTTACGGTTAAAATTTTGCTATTCCAAAACCTTGAAGATGACCTTCTTCAAACAACCTTTAGCACCTTCCAACCAGGTTCCAACCAGACCAAGCTTCAACCGCGTGCTCTGATACCACTTTGACAAAGTGTCCTCAAACACATAATTTTATTAAAGAAGAAGGAAAATAATTACATCATAGAGATGTGAGGGCTAAGTCCCGAAAGATTACCTCACATGGAAAACTCGATGGATTTAAATATCCAAAGAGTAATAACTAATTTACCGTTACTGAAACTAACTAAGGGACACCTCACATAATCACGTGAGTGTATATATGCCCTTTTACATTTATTAAACTAAACTTCTAAGTATTACATTTCCGATCATAATTCCTAACATTTACCAAATGCATCTTATTTTGACTTCCTTTACCACCATTACAAAGAAAATCTTGCAAAAGTTTTGAAATATGAGCCAGATAGACTTAGGGGAAAGCAACAAAGAGGATTGGAAAATAGGAAGTGTTGAGAGAACTACCTTAATCAAGATCATTTTTTCAGCATTGGTTAACCACTGACCACCCCAAGAAGCAATTTTTTCTTTTAACTTAACAACCACTTCAATACAAAGAGAAGGAGAGGATGATCCAAGAGTTAAAGGAAGCCCCAAATACTTTATCTTCTCCCACTTGTCAAAGCCAGATAAGCCCAAGAAGTTTGCTATTCGAAGAATTTCATAATGATCTACATTCCAGCCATAAACAACACGTTTATTGTTGTTGATCAAGGCTCCTAAAATTAGGCAAAACTTTTGAAGAATTTCATTAAAGGCCTGTGCAATATTCAATGAGGCCCCTCCTAGAAGGAGAGAGTCATCCACGAAGAGGGCATGGTTTATTGGGTCCACACCCCTAGCAATATTAATTCATGGGATGTAACCGGCTTCCTTTTTAGCTGATAGTTTTCTGCTAAGAGTTTCAACCATCAAGATGTATAGAAAAGGTGACATTGAACAACCTTGGTGGAGACCTCTTGTAGCTTTGAAAAATTCAGTAGATCTTCCATTGACTAGTGGCGCAATCCAAGGCTATTTGTGCATGCTTTGATCAAGTTCACAAACTCAGAGCTAAAATCAAACGAGAGAAGGACATCATAGAGAAAGGGAATCTTTACTCAGTCAAAGACGTTTTTCATATCCAGCTTAATTAACATTCCTTTCTCCTTCCTATGGAAAATTGAATGGAGAGATTCTTGAACTTGGATTACATTATCAACTAAATTCCTACCTTTTACAAAACCCCCGTGGAGAGGAGAGATCAACTTACCTAGCAAGAGATTGAACCTATTTTCTAGAATTTTTGCTAAAATCTTGTAAGAGGCATTACACAGTGAAATAGGATGGAACTTGTCGAAGGAAGAAGAATTGGCTTCCTTAGGGATAAGGGCAAGAAATGTAGAATTAGTACACCCTCCCACTTTTGATTTTTTTTGGAAGGCTGTCACCAAATGGATCATATCTGATTTGATGATGCTCCAACAGACTCTATAAAAATGGAAAGAAAAGCCATCCGGCCCAGGATATTTATCTGACCCCATTGCCCAGATGACATCCAAAATTTTGGTTTTAGAGAAGGGTTTCATTAAATCATAATTATCCTCTGAGTTGACTAGAGAAGGAACATTATCCAAAAATTCAGCAAACACTTCCTCATGAGAGATATCGTCATCTTGAAACAAAAGCTGAAAGTGCCTACTTGCAGCCTTTTTTAGAAGGTATTGACCTTTAATGAAATACCCCTCACCAATGGATATTTTAGAAATATGATTTCAAGACAGTCTAGCCCTGCATTAACGATGGAATAAGAAAGTGTTCTTATCACTTGCCTACAGCCAAAGACTTCGTGACTTCAACCGAAGATGCTCCTCTTCCTGTCGGAAAGAATGGGAAGTTTTAAATTGAGAAAGTTGTTCCAGAGCTATCTGAGAATTGGTAATTTCACATTCTTCCATTCCTAATTGAATAATAGTTAACTCAGACACTCTCTCTTGCCTGTTGGTCATAGGAGTAGTAAGAGGTGTTTTGACCCATTTTTTCAACACATATTTGGTTTTATTCTATTTATGTTCCCATACAAAGCTGGGGGATCCGTCTACATACTAAGACCAAGCTTGAGAAAGAATGTCCAAAAACTCGTCTCTCTCAATCCAGAGAGGGCTGAACCGAAATGGGATTGGCCCATGATATTCGTCTTTTTCAAACAACAGAGAAATGGGATGGTGATGTGATGCAAGTTTGGGTAAATTTTTTGATGAGATAATGGATTTCCCATCCATAAATGAGCTATGGACTAGAAACCAGTCAAGTCAGGAAGAAATGTTTGCGGCACCCACTCTGTTATTGGACCACGTGAAGCGACCAAGTTGGGTTTTAAGTCATTCAAATCGAAAACTTGGATCATCTCCTCCACCGTGTCATGCAGATGATCCTTGCCTCGTATGCCTCTTTTTTTCTCATTCGGGGCTGATGTAATGTTAAGATCACTTGTTAATATTATATTTACAGAAACATTGGACTCTAAAAAGACTGATAACAATTTCTAGAAATCTTTTTTTTCAATGTAATTGAGTGGCACATAGAGATTAAAGAGGGCCAAAGAGATATTACTAGAGAAATGATAAAGATCTTTAAAAATCCAGTGCCGGGTGGAAAACCATTACCCCATTGAAGCACTATATAAGGAACCCTTTGGATACATTGAAGGAAGGAGGAATTAAAAAGCAAGAAAACTATAGTCCATTGTTGTCGGAGATTATACTTGAGTTTGCATCCCTTTGTCCCTTGGAGCACTTTGTGTTCTCCCCAAGCTTGCCTTTGCTTGTGAGATTTCTATCAAGAGATGGAGGATTGAAGTGGTGGAGGCCCACATGGAGGACTCAGTTTCTCTGGTTCGCAGACGTGCCGACAGAGGTTGTCACCATTGTAATCTCTGATTTATGTTAATAGAAATATCTTTTCATGTCCAATAATGTGTATTTAAATGAGTAATGCATCCATGGATGCTTTTAAATGTTTACATGTTATTTATTATATATGCTAGAGTAGGTCTAACACCATTATATAGCATGCTTGTCTTGTTTGCTGAATGTTGAGAGAGAAAATTGCTAATACAAGAGAGAGTGGAAAAGCTCAACAGGGATCTACATCAACCATCCAGAATAAGGTATGTTTCGAGATCCTTTAGTGTTAGATGTTTTGTTTCTCTTGCATATGGGAAAGGATTGATTTTTGCGGTTACTCTTTCTGTTGTGGTACCCCAAGACATAGGAAGTTTTCTCCGTAACAGAATTGGTGACCATACTGGGGAGTTCCTAGTCATTTTCTTTGGGGGTTTTATCGGCATTCAATGTTCTTCAATTGCTCTGATTTCTCTATTTTTGAGTCGAGATGGGGGCATGTTTTCCTAGTAGTGTTTGATGGGAGTAAATTTTGTCTCAGCTTTTCTATTTACCTTCTTTTTTATCTCTTTTTGTTCCTGTATGTGAGTTTTGTCTTCACAGTCATGTTTACATGGGTTTTTATTGGGATATCCATGTATATACGCGGTTTTTTTGCTCACAGTCACGTATGCCCTGAGTTTTTCCTTTTTGGGGAAGATTAAGTGTTGCTAGGTGAGTTTGGATGATTGCTAAGTCTTCTTGGATGCTTATGGAGTCTGTATACACTGTTTTTTACCAAAGATGCTTTTTAGATTGAATTTTTTTGAAAATGTTCTTGTCATTTCATTTTCTATTTTTTGTTTTGGGATTAGTGCATTAGGTCTCTTTTAACTTAGTGCTTTGCTTGGGTGCTATTTGATAGTGCTTTTAGAGTTTTGGGGGATGTAGAGTTATAATTTTTCTTTATTATCTTGTTTTTAATTCAAAAAATACAAAAACATTTTCTTTTTGCATCATTATGCATTGTTGCATTTTGCATTTTGCATGGTACTTGCATTACGTTTGATTGGGAAGTATTAGTCAGATTTTCATATAAGAATGATTGCACATTCATTTGAAGGAAAATTTTGCACTTCACATAGTAGCATACCCCATTTTTCATTCGACACAGTGCATTTTCATTGATTGTTAGGTGTGTATTTTACTTCTTGTTGCGTCATAACATCATTAGTTGCATGACCATTTTCCCTTTTGAGTAATAAGCCAATTAAAATAAATGCATAATTAAATGAATTACACTCTTTTATTTTATAGGGTGCACCTACAAGATTAGGTTTTAGGGTCTTGGAATAGTTCATTGTGAGTAAATTCTCCAAGACCACTAAACGAAACATTTATGTGGCTGTCTAGGTGAGAGTGTGAAATTCCTTTATATAATTAGTGTTTCTCAAAATACTCCTCTTACAAGGGATTTAAGCATGAGGTAGTGTGAGCGGTTATTGATTGGGATGACCCCTGGTCATAACTGAGTAGCACTAGAGATATTTCTAGGATTGTATTCATATCTAGGGGCTCTTTCAAGAGTTTCAGGCTTTGTTGCCTTGCCCATACGGTCAATCCCACCTAAGACTGTCCGCTTGAGCATTGATTATATTGAGGTGACCTTAGTTTCCTTACCTAGGTTATCTAGGGGGTACTTCATAGATGTTATTCTGCAGGTGTCCTGGCCAGGTAGGGGTCGGGCAGCACAGTCGCTATGTGCGTTGAAGCTGAGGGCCACTATAATTGGTTATGAACCTTTGCTTGTTGTGTATGGGAGTCTCAAGATTCTCCTAGGTGAGACATACCTGCTTCATTTGGTAGCTCACACATCCTACCCTTATTTGTTGGTGATTTGGATTTACAATATATAGCTATATGCTCTGTACACGCTAGTTTGCCTAGGGTTTGAGTAATTAGATAGAGTCTTTTTCATTTTTTGAGTCATCATGGATTCAGGCACGACACTTCTCCATTCTCGTCATTTAGCAGGACTTCCTCCTTCCATGTCTCCTACTCCTTTGGGAGAGAGAAACAGACAGTTCGGGCGGACTACTTCTCACATTGATTCACACACGATGGGAGATCACAAGGATGAGATTCCTGAGATGTCTTCTCCACCTCACGAGGTTGGGGATGCAGATTCTACTCATGTATATGATCCTTCACCAAAAATAGCTTCACATTCTAGTTATGATACCTCATTCACAAGTCACCGGTATTGGTTACCAGGTGACGAGACTCATCATGAACCCACAAGCACTGGTTATATTCGTTATAGCATGCCTGATATCCCTGCACATGATCCGACACATCATGCCGAGTTAGAAATTGAGCCTAGCACTATGCCTGGGGGAACTCCTATTCCTTTCCATGCAAAGAGATTTGGGAGCACTAGTCACATTGCACCTTCCATCTCGGTGGTGGAAGCTACCTCACATGTCTGTCCCAGACCTAGTGTTAGTAGTCATATGCGGATACCAGAACCGAGACAAGCAACCATAGGGAACACCACTTACATCCCTTCACTTGTCCCTTCATCCTTAAACCCTAATCCTTTGAATGCATTTTTAACAACCCTTCCTCCCCCTCATTCACATGGTCCTTCGATCTAGAACATCGCTACTAGCCATGTTTGTACTGCGACTGATCGCACGATAGTTTTTCAGAGTCAAGTACCTCCTGTTGTCTCAGGAGGTCATATTCCTATTTCTAGATCATCTCACGGTCCATCGTAAGGAGTTCCCCATATCCCTAACTATGGAGCTTGTCATGGGACATCCCATGGGACACCTTATGGAGCTTCTCATGGACAGTCTTATGGACCGCAGTATGGACAAAACTATCAAAACTATGGGTACGGGTATCAACAACCTGCTTACTCTTCTAATTATGGCTTTGTAGCACCTCATAGTCAAGGAACACCACATCATAATGCTTCCATGAAGCCCTACATGGGTCAAATGGGAGGAGGATATTATGGCCAAGGCCATGGTATTTACAGTAGTCAGCCTTATATGAACCAGAACTATCAGGGAGCGTGGCATAGACCGGCTCAACCTAGGCTCCCTTTTCTTGCAATGTTGAACTTACCTTACTTATCGAGACTTATGAACGATCTAGTATCTCATGACCTGGCCTGACCGTCCGTCCCTAATAAGATTCCCTCAGACATTCCCAAGTTCGAGGGCAAAAAAGGAGAAGATCTTAGTGAACATGTCACTACTTTTCACCTTTGGTGCTCTTCCAATTCCTTACATGACGACTCAATCCATTTAAGGCTATTTCAGCGAACCCTCACTAGGCTTGTAGTGAAATGGTATATAGAGTTACCAAGGAGGGCATTCATTCTGTTCAATGACCTTGCCATGATGTTCCTCAATCACTTTCAGCTACCCGTGCGTTACGACGTTGGTACATAACTCTTATCAACATTTCGACAAGACAAAGCCACACATATCTTGAATCATATTCAAGAGTGGTGTAGATGGAAGAGATTGATTAGAGCCTTTCTACCACCAGAATTTATCCTTAAGTGGTTCCTCAAATCATTGTTACCTTACATCAAAAAGGATGTTTCTACATCTGGAGTCCAAAATGAGGAACAAGCAATCTTTAGGGCATAAGAGTTGGATTTGATCTACGCTCAATTTGGAATTTTGTATGAGATTATACCTAATGCTTTGCGTTCTAGTTTTGATCCCAAAATCAGGCCTGAACCACATGCTGATGGAATTGTGGGTTGTACAAGTGCCAAACCTATGGATTTGGTTGTGAAACAAGTGAACCAATTGTCTATTAATCAATCCGCTTCGGGACAAGCCATAGCTTTGTCTCAACCCACCCAAATGGCGAGTGTACTTTCCATGCAATTGTTGGACCAGAAGGGAAACCAACAGCCCGAAAGGAATAAGAAAAAGGGTAAAAATAACTGTAAGGGTGGGAACAAGAACGAAAATGCTAATTTTAAGGACAAGAATGCCTGCAATGCTAGGGGGGACAAGTAGTCTAAACGTAAGGTAAATTTTCCTTGCAAATTGTGTAAGGAGGACCACCTCACTCACTTGTGCCCTCATATGGAAGATGCCTCGAGATTCATAAGACAGGGCCCAACTGTGCTAACTAATCCTTTACCCCATAACCAAAATATGAACTCAAGGAACAATGATCCTCATTATGCATCAGGCAGAGATCAAAATATGTCAGAAGCCAATACTGGTCATGGTTGCATCAACATAGTACAAGATACTAAGGTTGTGACTCGTGCGAAATATTATGGTTCGTCACAACTGGATCTTGGAAAAGAACCCGCTCCACCCGAGAGCCCTTTGCGTATCGAAAACCCTATGGATAAACTTGAAATTGCACCTCACATTCCTAAGGGAGTCCTAAAGCATTCGGGGCACAATCCTAATGCCTGAGCTACCCAAAACTATTCCGTTGTCGAGGATTTGGGCCAAACTGCTTATGCGATGTTTTCACTTGAAGTACTTCAGAGTTGTCCTCCGTAAAGGAAAGCCTTGCTTTTTGCTCTTGGGATTAATGATGATAACTCTTCTTCCATCATCAAATTTGAAACCATGGGACTATAGCCTTGCTTTCCTTACTATGTGTCTCTTTTGATTCATGTAGAGTGTCTTAATATGACCATCAAATGCACTGTGATTGACGAAAGTGCTGCTGCTTTCGTAATGTCTTTGTCGTGTTGGAAGGGTTTGGGTTCTCTCGAGTTGTCTCAATCCACTACCATGTTGACTGCCTTTGTTGTTAGATCATTTCGGCCGCACGGGATTCTTCCTTCTCTTAAGGTCCAATTGGGAGGGAAGACCATCACGATCAAGGTCGAGGTGGTTGATGCGCCCCTTGACTACAATATTTTACTAGGCCGGAATTGGATGTATAGTATGCAAGCCGTAGCCTCTTCTCTCTTTCGAGTAGTATTATTTCCATTTAATGGGAAGATTGTTATGATTGATCAGACATCATTTTGTAATCCGAGTGTTAGTGCATCATCGGGAGCTTCTATCCCGATTATCGATCATTCTCAGCCAACAACTGGGAGTGTGGGTGTGGGTATGTATCCATCTCTTATGGGGACCTTTAGCTGTCTTATGCCTGTTCTTATGAGCAGATATAGTTTTGGTGGGGATTCGTCTTGATTGAATTCGGTGTCTTTTCACACTACCCATATGGAAGATCCTTGGATTCTTCCTTCACCAAGTCCTTCAAATGGACCTATCAAAATGGATGTGCCATTGCCTACAGCAATGATAACATATTAAGCGAATCTTTATTGTGTTGCAGAGCCTAGTCCTTCATCTTCGCGGACAGAGGAGGAGGACTCGTATGTGCTTCCTGCATGGGAAGTTGAGTCCTCTCATGCACATGATTTCCTTGATGATGTTTTTCCATCAGATGAAGCCATTATTGAGGCCATGTCTAGGGTTGACCCACCTTGGGAAGAGTTACATCATAGATCATATTTTCTTCCCGAGCTTAACCGTATGGAGCGTGAGGACTTTAGAGATATTCTTAGTGAAAAGATTGGTAGTCTTGTGGTTCCATTGAGCTCTCCTAGTCATATGGCTAATGGGAACATGGCCAATTTATTACCTACTATTCCTGTCAATATTTCTCGCGATCCTGGCAAAGTTGAGAACGTCTACATTGGGGCGGATTGTTCCCCTGATGAAATAAAGGAGTATATTAAGCTATTTAAATAGTTTTGTGACATATTTGCTTAGTCATACGAGGAAATGCCAGGTATCGACCCTCGTATAGTCAAACATGAAATTAAGACCTATCCAAATGCGAAGCCCGTTCGACAACGCTTGCGTGCGGTGAATCCTAGAAAAGCGGCTGCTATTAAGGCTGAGATAGAGAAGCTGTTAAAAGCCAGTTTTATCTATCCTTTTCCCTTGATGGAGTGGGTTTCAAATCCCGTTTCAGTTGATAAGAAGCAGGGAACGATCCGTATATGCACTGATTTTCGTGATTTAAATCATGCTTGTCCTAAGGATAATTTTCCCACACCATTTATTGATCAGATTTTGGATGAGTGTGTGGGAAGCGAGGTATTCTCCTTCATGGATGGTTTTTCTGGATTTAAATCATGTTTGTCCTTGGGGTATGTTTGCATATCGGAAGATGCCTTTCAGTATTAAAAATACCGTAGCCACATTTCAGCGGGTCATGACCTTAATTTTTCATGATATCAAAACAGTTATGGAAGTGTATTTGGATGATCTTGCTGCTCATTCTCGTCTAAGAGCATGTCATCCATACCATTTGAGATTAGTATTCGAGAGATGCCACCATTACCAGGTTAGGTTAAATACTCATAAGTGCATATTTTTCATGATTGTTGGTCACTTGCTAGGGTTCGTTGTATCCAAGGAGGGTATAAGAGTCGATCCCTTAAAGGTTGAGGTAATACTTCAATTGTCTCCCCCGCATAATATTAGACATATTGAGTGTTTGCAAGGCATGGAAAATTTCTTGCAGAGATTCATGGTTAATTTTGCCAATTTGACTAAAGGCTTTATGCATCTTTTAAAGAAGGACACTACTTTTTGATGGGATGAGCGAGCCCAGGAGTCCTTTGATGCTCTTAATCGAGCCTTAGCATTAGCCCCCATGCTTAGTCCACCTGACTATAGCCATGATTTTTTGATTTATGTGGCCATGTCCATGGAGATGGTTGGTATGTTTTTGGTTCAAGAGGATGAGGATCTCCACAAGCATGTCATATATTAATTGAGCCAGAACCTTATTGATGCAGGAATCCGTTATTCTCATGTGGAGAAACTTTCCTTGGCCACTGTTCATGTGGTTCAGAGATTGAGACATTACATTCTCCTTTGCCAGACCTTGGTGGTAGCTCATATCAATCCATTTCAGTTTGTCCTCACTAGAAGGATGATCGGGGGAAAATATAAGAAGTGGATTTTTATTTTGCAAGAATTCGATCTCAAATTTGTTTCGGCGAAATCAAAGAAATCATTGATTTTTGTGGAGCTCATTTCTGATTTTCCAAGTGTGGAGGAGGAGGAGGTTTATGAGGATATGTTTGTTGATGAGCATATTTTCCTTATCTCAACTTTGGACTCATGGTATGGGGATATGATTGCATATTTTCAAATGTTGAAGGTCCCTACTCACCTTTCACGGGATGAGCAACGACGATTACGTCATGTATCTAAGGACTACCTTATAGTGGATAAAACTTTGTACCACCCTGGGGTAGATTCCATTTTACATTGTTGCTTAATCCATGATGAGGCTGAGGTTGTGTTGAATGATTTCCATGGAGGGGCGTGTGGTGGTCATTTATCTGGGCTTTCTACAGCCCAAAAAATATTGAGAGCAGGATATTTTTGGCCGTTGATCTTCAAATATTGTGTCAATGCGGTCAAGAAGTGTCACCCTTGCCAGGTGTTTGCATGCAATATGCGCTCACATCCTGCCCCATTACATTCGATTATCACCTCCGGTCCCTTCACCAAGTGGGGGCTTGACTTCATGGATTGCAACCCAGCTTTGGTTGGGGGGTATCATCACATTATAGTGGTTGTCGATTATTTCACGAAATGGGCAGAGGCTATGCCCACGATTAAATCTGACGGTGAGACAGCCGTGCATTTCGTTTTCAACCAAATTATTACTCGGTTCATCATTCTGAAAGAGCTTATCATTGACCATGGTAGGCACTTTCAGAATAGAATGATGGAAGAGTTGGATTCAAAGTTAGGGTATAAGTAGGAGCACTCCTCTTCTTATTACCCTCAGGAGAATGGACAGGTTGAAGAAGTGAATGAATCACTTAAGTCCATTCTCCAATGAACCATCACGCAAAGCAAGACAAATTGACATATTATGTTATATCCTACTTTGTGGGCCTATAGAACCGCGGTTAAGATTGCCACTGGTTTCTCTCCATATCAGCTTGTACATGGGGTGGATTCTGTCTTGCCGGTTGAATGCGAAATCGCTTCGTTGAAGCTATCTATAGATATTTTATGAGACACTTCCACATTGGAGGAACGTTTGGTCCACTTAGAGTAGCTTGGTGAGTAGCGTCAGGATGCCTTAGTGGCTCTAGAAGTAAATAAGCGTCGCGTTAAGGTCCAATATGATAAGTCTGTCCATCTGAGGAGGTTTAGTGAAGGTGATTTGGTCCTTTTATGGGATCAAACTAAAGAACCCTTGGGGGCAGGGAAGTTTAATCCCATGTGGCATGGTACTTATGTAGTCAAAGGTGTGTTAGAGAAGGGAGCCTATGAGATGGTGGATTAGGAAGGGACAACCTTGGCGGAGCCTAGAAATGGGCTCTATCTTAAAAAATAATATGCATGATCTTCAACCAGTGCTGATTATGGTATATTATTGTATAGTTTTTTGCATAATTAGGTTTTTCTTATGGTGATAGGGTTTGTTGATTATCTTTTGTTTCTTATGGCAGATGTCGATGGAGTCTTCCACTTACATAGGATTTGCTGATGGTGCTAGCCACCACACTCAAAACTCAGCTTCTACTTCTTTGGTGATTTATACTCCTACGGGTCAGGTATTGTCTTCAGGAGGTGTATGTTTACGACCTTCTTCAAAAAATGTTGCTGAATATAGTGTTGTTATTGAGTTATTGCGGAATGCCATTTCACATGGTGTTCTCTCTCTTGAGGTACGTATTGATTCACAGTTAGTATTTTCACAGCTTAATGGTTTGTATCATATTAGGGATCCGACTTTATTACAAAGATTTTTACGTGTGATATTGCTAGAACAACAATTTGAGAACATAACATACATACATGTTTATACATACATGTTTCAAGAATTTTTAATCAAGTTCTTGACTCATATGCTAACTATGTGTTAGATTGGAATTTGTTTCATAGACCATAAGCATATCACAAACATACATTTTTACACACATTTAAATAAATAAAATTGATCATCATAAAAGTTTTTCATTAAACATCCAAAATGTGACATCATAATACATAAGTGTCATAATACAAAATTGGGGCTTCTGAGCCACTAAAATATAATACATGGTAGTACAAAAATGAAACACTCTCAAGTCTCTAAGCCTGAGGAGGAGGAGGGGGGTTTTGATCATAATAGCACACCATGGCTCTAGATAGTTGTCAAAATAATCGAAACCATGCCCATGGTACACCAACCACCTGGCACTGTGTGGCCTCAGGCAAGTCCTTGACATGCACCATGGGTACCCTGTGTGTCAAGCATACAAAGTTTGTGTGGATTCTTTGGAGCATCCGCTCCACATCAACACCCATGATGTCATCTCCTCTTCCCCTCCGTCTATGACGAGGGAAATCGTCAGGTTGCCATGGTCCAACATCTGCATACACATTATGGATTGTCACTATGTGTCGTCTCACCAAAACATGTCTTTTGAGTCAATATATCAAAAAACTTAAAAAGAGGGTTTGAGATTCGTTACCTATGTCTCCATATGCCACTCCTCGTGGTAAGGGAATGTCTGGATCTCCATGGAAATCGATCCCTACATAGGGATAGTCATCGATGGCAATGATCTGCCACCGCCATCATGGAAAGAAGTCCGCTGGGTAGGGGTTAGCCACCCTACCTCCACCCAGTCTGCGCATAAAATTTTCCCAACGTCGTTGGGCTGGATCTCGAACTCTATGTGGAGGAATGTCCACTCTAGGGCTTAGCCCCAGTACACGCTCAAAGAAGAATTTTCTCAGTATGCTATCGAAACCGAAGTTTCTCACCCTGCAAAAGGAAAGCTTGGGAAGAACACTAAAGTGCTCCAAGGGACAAAGGGATGCAGACTCAAGCACAAGTTCCAGCAACAATGGAATATAGTTTCTTTGCTCTCAATTCTCTTATGCCTTCAATGTATCCAAAGGGTTCCTTATATATCTTTTCAATGGGGTAATGAAAGGTCGAATCCGAGTGATCTCAAGGCATATGGAAGGCCAAGAGACAAGTGAGTTGGATCCATGTCAAGAAAATTCCAAAAGGATTTGGATTTTTGTACACATCCCGATGTATGCGGTTTTAGAGGTCAAACCCGCGTATATACGCGATAAAAGGTTTAAAAGTTGCGTATAGCAATTTTCACATTTTTTTAGGGATGGTCTAGGAAACATCAAAGGACAAAAAGTGGTCCAAGGGGTTTAAGGAGTCTACAGAGGGACAGGGGAAGGCCATACAAGTGTGATTCACTTGGTGTGGTAAAATATGCTATAACAGATGCCCCCTAATGTGTGAGGTCAGAGGGGTCATACGATGGCTGAAATACATTATAAGCCCATCCCAGAAGTGGAGTGATGAAGAATCCCAAATGGAATACCAACCACCCAATCCGCATAGTACAATTATACAAATATGCATATAACTGCAAATACATATAGCAGTCCCGGATACATAAGAGTCCAATGGCCATGAATAGGCATGATAGAAAATATGACATAAGTGGTCATCGCCACGTACAATATACATATATCAGAATATCCATGATGAAGATATATAAAGGATCATGATCTCCATAATAGCTGAAAATGTCTGACATACACTGGAATCAAGTCACAAGAGCTGAAATCTCATGAACACTGGCACGATCAAGGAGGTAGCATATAAGAGATGCCACCAATCTGGAAGGTCTTCTACACAAACCACTATGAGTACAAGTCATACTATGTGAATAGAGGTGTCAAGGTCGAACATAGTAGTCCATTGTCTAATTACAGGTCATTGATGTATACCGTTAACAGACACGAGATCACCCACCGATAATGATAATGGGAATCAAGGTACTAGAGTGCAAATTAACAAGTGTGAATAGGTGTGTTGAGGTCTAACACTTGAGAGGATCCATCGATCAGGGGACATTGATGTATTCCCAAAAACTGTCGATGGTGAGAGAACCTGCCACTGATGGCTGCAAGTCTCAAGGCACTAAAAAATGACTCTAGATTCCAATCCCAAAATAAATGATTTGAAGTCGACGGGATGAAATGCGTTGGATGGAGGGCATTAAGGCATCCCCCATCATCCAACATGAGGTACTCATCAAATCTATATAATGTGGAAGGACTCGATCATAAGGTGTAAGAACCAGTAACTGTACCGAGAATGGCTAACATGCAAAGTCAATATAACTGAGGAATGGCCAACTCAGTTTCAACTTCCTTCAAACATGAGCATAACGCTGAATGGCGATTGAATAAAGGTAGCATAGACTCGATATATAAAATAGGGACATCTCTGCGACATAGGAGGCATCGACAGAGGCTCCATGGGGACTGGAAGCTTAACTAGTCAGTGGAGATAAACTCAGATAAATGAGTATAGCTCCTAAAGTCAAACTATAAACCCAACCAGCAAATGTGATATACAGTGCTTTGTTCGAAGGTGATGTGACTCGACAGTTGCCAAAGATAACATCTTTCCTTGTCTGGCTTTTTGGTTTTTAAAATTTTTTTTGGACTTTTTCAAATATTTAAAAATCTTGAAAAAGAATAAAACTTCTTTATAGTTACAGAATAGGAGGAGATGAGTGTCATATGGGAAAACAGACTAGTTCCAAGCAGTGGAACATACCTATGCTCAATGCAAGGATACATGTGTAGGATAGTGACACTTGGGGGAAACTCCCCTCTTGGTAAAAATAGGGAATCAAGCTGCAAAGGATATAAAAAATGGCTCTGCATGGCTAGACATGAGACAAGATTAGGCTATATGGATGATACTCAAAGTCAGGGAAGCTGACATAAGGTTCAATGAGGCAGGCAAAGCTCATGATAATGCAATTACAACTTGACATAATTAGGGAGTCCCAGGGAAAAGGCCAGCATAAATTTCAAGAGGAGTATGAAACTCTTTCTCAAGGACATGGCGGGACTAAAGGGGGACTCTCGGACCTAAGAGAGGACTCACAACATGGGTACCAAATGAAAAACAGAGCTAACTAGGAAACCCATCTATAGGAATGCTCTACCATTCACATAATATCACTTCTAATAGCAACACGAAGGTTCTGTGATACCATAGAATGGGTTCGTACCTAAGGTTAAGATGGAACGGTCATAAGGCAATGCATAAGTGCAAGCGGATGTGATATCCTAACCTATATGCTAGTTCAGACATAATACTTGTGATAGGAATGAACGGGTCAAAACCTCAGAGAGAGTGTACAAAAACTGGACCCTACATGACAACCATATTAATCCAAAACAACCCAAAATAGTCAATAAAGAATCCAAACTATAGGATATAGGGAGGAATGATCATGACAACTGCACCCAAAGCAAACAATGCGGTGAATGATGGGACATAAAAAGGAAAGTAAGGTGTAGACCCAACGTTCATGCATTCACTACCACCCCCATGAGGGTGACCACCGGTGTAAAGACCAAGCGAAAGGAATCAAAATCCTCCACAAATGGAGTAGAGGATGGAATATGACCATTCACAAATATATGAGCATGGTAAGGGGCTGTGATGTCCCCAAGTCTGACACCAGGGTGGTTACTAGGACCAAGGACGGGTGATAGAATACCAGGCATGCCGAAAATAAAAGGACTCGAACTCAAGAGAGAATAAATATATTCAAGTAACCATGATCCCAAAGGCCAACTAGTGCACAAAGAGCACACTCCTAAGAAAATATATAGCCAAAATACAAGTGAACGAAGGGGTGGATATGTGAGCTCCCGAATGCAGCAGGTATGTCTCGCCTAGGAGAGGCTTGAAACTCCCATACACTACAAGCAGAGGTATGTAACCAATTGTAGTGGCCCTCAGCTTCAACACATAAAGTGAATGTGCTGTCCAACCTCTACCTGGCTAGGACACTCATAGAATAACCTCTGCAAGTACCCCCTATGATACCTAGGTAAGGCAACTAAGGTCACCCCAATATAACCAATTCTCAGGCAGATAGTCACAGGATGGATCGACCGTATGGGAAGGGTAGCAAAGCCCAAAACTCTCGAAAGAGCCCCTATATACGAATACAATCCTGGAATTATCTCTGGTGCTACTCAGTTATGACTAGGGGTCATCCCAATCAATAACTGCTCACACTGCCTCGTGCTTAACTCCCTTTTGAGAGGAGGATCCTGAGAAACACCAATTATACCAAGAAATTTCACACTCTCACCTGGACATACACATACATGTTGTTGTTTAGTGGTCTTTGAGAATTTATTGACAATGAACTATTCCAAGACCCTAAAACCTAATATTTTTGGTGCACCCTATAAAAGAAAAGAGTGTAATTCATTTTATTATGCGTTGATTTTAATTGGCTGTAATTACTAAAAGGGAAATGGCTGTGCAATTGATGACATTATGAATCAACAGTGAAATAAATATGCACATTATAACAAACAATGCTAAGTGCAATATTGTAGAATGAAAAACAGCCTATGCCACTACATGAGATGCATAAATATATATTCCTTTCCGAATGCCAATGCAATCCTTCCTATATGAAAGCCCGAATAACACTCTCATCCAAGCAATCCAATGCAAGTACCTCCTCAAATCCATATGCAAAAAATGCAACTACCTTGTAATTTTCAATATAAAAGAATGAAAAATGCAATAAAAGTCATCTAAAAATCCCAGTCTCTGCAGCAAGTATAAAACACAAGCCCAGCAAGACACCGCGACAAAAAAGAGTAATGCACTAATGGCAAAACAAAAAGCATAAATGACTAAAACTACTTTCAAAGAAAAATCAATGAAAAAGCGGTCTCTGGTCACAAAAGAAGCATCCAATAGACAACATTAGACCCAAGGAGGACCCAACCACACTCACAACCCACCCAACAACTTCCCACAACATCAAACTCAACCAAAAGGGAGGATGTACGCGACTATTTAAAGAACAGCTGCATATGTATGCGACTTTTGGCCAAAATTCCGTGTATGTACATGACTTTTGGCCAAAAGCCTGCGTATACAGAGAAGGAAGTGGTAAAAAGCAGGTCAAGGCCAAACCAATAAAGGGGAGTTTCAATGGACAAACATACTATAAAATGCGACACAGAAACAGGTAGAAACCAGGAGCAAGTCAATAATATCAAGCCCATTGTGCCCCCAACCCCAAAGAAAAACAAGGAACATCCCCAGTGGAGTCACCAATTCTATTATGGAGAGAAATTCCTATGGCTTGGGGTACCACAATAGACAGCTTGACTCCAGAAATCAATCCTTTCCAATATGCAAGAGAAATAAAATATCTAACACTAAAGGATCAAAACTCGTACCTTATTCCAGACAGTTGAAGTAGATCCTCATTGAGCTTTCCAACTTCATCTTGAATTGATGAATCACTTCCCCAACAATAAGTAAACAAGACAAGCATACTATATATATTGGTGTTAGATATACTCTAGCATATATAATCAACAACGTATAAGCATTTGAAATCATCTATGGATAAAATATTCATTCAAACATACATTATTGGACAGGAAAAGATATTTCTATTAATATAAAATTAGAGATTACAATGAATACAACCTATGTCAGCACATCTGCGAATTGGAGAAACTGAATCCCCCACTTGGGAATCCACCACCTCAATCCTCCATCTCTCGATAGCAAGCTCACAAGAAAAAGGCAAGCTTGGGAAGAACACTAAAGTGCTCCAAGGGACAAAGGGATGCAGACTCAAGCACAAGTTTTGGCAGTAATGGAATATAGTTTCTTTGCTCTCAATTCTCTTATGCCTTCAATGTATCCAAAGGGTTCCTTATATATCTTTTCAATGGGGTAATGAAAGGTCGAATTCGAGTGATCTCAAGGCATATGGAAGGCCAGGAGACAAGTGAGTTGGATCCATGTCAAGGAAAATTCCAAAAGGATTTGGATTTTTGTACACATCCTGATGTATGTGGTTTTAGAGGTCAAACCCATGTATATACGCGATAAAAGGTTTAAAAGTTGCGTATAGAAATTTTCACATGTTTTTAGGGATGGTCTAGGAAATATCAAAGGACAAAAAATGGTCCCAGGGGTTTAAGAAGTCTGCAGAGGGATAGGGGAAGGCCATACAAGTGTGATTAACCTAGTGTGGTAAAATCTGCTATAACAGCAGTCGAGTTGTGTCGCCTTCAAACAGAGCACTATATCACATCCATTGGTTGTGTTAATAGTTTGACTTTAGGAGATGTACTCTTTTCTCTGAGTTTATATCCATCGACTGGTTAAGCTTCCAGTCCCTATGGAGCCTCTATCAATGCCTCCTGTGTCACAAAGATGTCCCAATTTTGTATATTGAGTCTATGCTGCTTACATTCAGTCACCATTCACCTTTATGCTCTTGTTCAAAGGAAGTTGAAACCTGAGTCGATTATTCCTCAGTTCTCTTGACTTTTCATGTCGGCCATTCCTGGTACCGTTGCTGGTTCATGCACATTATGATTGAGTCCTTCCACATTATACAACTTTGCCGATTACCTCGTGTTGGATGATGAGGGATGCCGTAATGCCCTCCTTCCAGCAGATTTCATCCCATCGAATTCAAATCATTTATTCTGGGATAGGAATCTAGAGTCATTTTAAGCGCCTTGAGACTTGCAGTCATCAGTGGCAGGTTCTCTAGCCATCGAGATTTTTGGGAATACATCAATGTCCCATGATCGATGGATTCTCTTAAGTGTTCGACCTCAACACATTTATTCACACTTGTTAGTTTTCACTCTAGTGCCTTGATTCCCATTTTCATTATCGGTGGGTGATCTCACGTCTGTTAACAATATACATCAATGATCGATAATCAGACGATGGACTACTATGTTTGACCTCGACATCTCTATTCACATAGTAGGACATGTATTCGTAGTGGGTTGTGTAGAATACCTTCTAGACTAATGGCATTTCATATATGCTACTTGCTTGATGGTGCCAGTGTTTATGGGATTTCAACTCTTGTGACTTGATTCCAGTGTATGTCAGATATATTCAACTTTCATGGAGATCATGATCCTTTGTATATCTTCATCATGGAGATTCTGATTTTTCTATATTGTACATGGCAATGACCACACATGTCATATTTTGTATCATGCCTATTCATGGCCATTGTACTCTTATGTATCTAGGACTGCTGTATGTACTTACAGTCATGTGCAGAGTTTGATTATTGTATTATAATGTTGGATGGCTAGTTCTTCCATCTGTTTCTTCATCACTCCACTTCTGGGATGGAATTATAATGTATTTCAGCCATAGTATCACCCCTCTAACCTCACACATTAGGGGGCATCTATTACAGCTAATTTTGCCACACATGGTGGATCACACATTTATGGCCTTCCCTATCCCTCTGTAGACTCTTTGGATCCAATAGACCATTGTTGTACCTTTGATGTTTCCAATATCATCCCTAAAAACATGCATTATTTTCTATACTCGACTTTTAAACCTATTCTTGCGTATATACGCGGATATGACCCTCAAACCCGCATACATTGGGATGTGTGCAAAAGGCCAAATAGTTTTGGAATTGTCCTTGATGTGGATTTGAGTCACTTTTCTCTTGGCCTTCCATATGCTTTGAGATCACTTGGATTTGACCTTCCATTACCCCATTGAAGCACTATATAAGGAACCCTTTGGATACATTGAAGGAGGGAGAAATTAAAGAGAAAGAAAACTATAGTCCATTGTTGTCGGAGCTTATACTTGAGTTTGCATCCCTTTGTCCCTTGGAGCACTTTGTGTTCTTCCCAAGCTTGCCTTTGCTTGTGATATTTCTATCGAGAGATGGAGGATTGAAGTGATGGAGGCCCAGGTGGAGGACTCAGTTTCTCCGGTTCGCAAACGTGCTGACAGAGGTTGTCATCGTTGTAATTCTGATTTATGTTAATAGAAATATCTTTTCCTGCCCAATAATGTGTATTTAATTGAGTATTGAATCCATAATTGCTTTTAAATGTTTATATGTTATTGATTATATATGATAGAGTAGGTCTAACACCATTATATAGTATGCTTGTCTTGTTTGCTGAATGTTGAGAGAGCAAATTGATAATACAAGCGAGAGTGGAAAAGCTCAACGGGGATCTACATCAACCATCTGGAATAAGGTATGTTTCGAGATCCTTTAGTGTTAGATGTTTTGTTTCTCTTGCATATGGGAAAGGATTGATTTTTGCGGTTACTTTGTCTATTGTGGTACCCCAAGCCATAGGAATTTTTCTTTGTAACAGTCCAAATTTCATATCTGGGGTGTAATTGGATTGGCCATAGTGTGCATTTTTGTTGTGCTCATGAAAAAATGGAAAATATTATCAACTTCTATTTTGAAAGACTTGGATTTTACTGTAGAGAATAGATCATACATAAAGGAGTACAAGAAATTGTAGAAAAATTTGGTGTATCCATGTTTTATTATGATTTATTCCATATACAATGAACTATAGTTCAATGTGTGCATTTCATCGAGGAAATCAACCCTGATTTTTAACATGTGGAAAACACATAAATTTGGTGTTTTCTTGCACATCTTAAGTTTTTATGTGTGGACTTAAAAGCATAAAACTTTATTCAATTTTTTAATAAGTAGACACACACTTTGTGATTTGAACAAATCAATTTGGCTTTGTAATGCAGTATGTGTGTGCATTTTAGTGAAGCAAGACAATTTTCCCTTGCTTCACTAAAATGCACACCAAGGCTTGATTTATTTGTCTATTTGAGTGAATCAAATAGGAGTGTCCTTTTTTTTCATTCCTCCCCTTTATTTATTTTAATAATTTGAATTCTTTCCCTGAAATGTTTCCCTTTAGGTTTCCCTAAGCATGCATAGTTTTCCATTGGCATGCATTTTGTTAAAGAGTTTACAAGTGTGAAGAATAGGTATGCATCCAAGTTGGAAGGGATTATTCATATATAAGAGGATCATAAATTTTTTATTATACCTAAGTCCAAATTTCATACCTAGGGTGTAATTGGATTGGCCAAAGTGTGCATTTTTGTGGTGCCCATGAAAAATGGCAAATACTATCAACTGCTATTTTGGCACTAGACTTGGATTTCATTGTATAGCATAGATCATACAAAATGGAGTAAAATAGGTTGTATAAAGGTTGGTATATCCATTATATATTATTATTTATTCCATATACCATGAACTACAGGTCAATGTGTGCATTTCATCGAGGAAATCAACCTTTATTTTTATCATGTGGAAAACACACAAATTTGGTTTTTTCTTACACATCATAAGTTTTTATATGTGAAATTTAAAATCTCAAAACTTATTTAGATTTGTAATAAGTAAACACACACTGTACAGTTTGAATCATTCAATTTGGATTTGTAATGCAGGTTGGGCATGCATTTTAGTGAAGCTAAAGAAAATTGCATTGCTTCACTAAACTGCAGGCCTAGGATTTG
Organism: Pseudotsuga menziesii; assembly: GCA_001517045.1. Classification (NCBI taxonomy): domain Eukaryota; kingdom Viridiplantae; phylum Streptophyta; class Pinopsida; order Pinales; family Pinaceae; genus Pseudotsuga; species Pseudotsuga menziesii. The sequence continues at coordinate 810,775 of LPNX010718346.1, read as the reverse complement.
TTTCATGGTCAAATTGAGCCAATTAAATATGAGAGTGTCTTATTTTTTCATTCCTCACCTTTATGAATTTTAATAATTTGAATTCTTTCCCTGAAATGTTCCCCTTTAGGTTTCCCTAAGCATGCATAGTTTTGCATTGGCATGCATTTTGTCAAAGAGTTTACAAGTGTGAAGAATAGGTATGCAACCAAGTTGGAAGAGATGCTTCATAGATAATTAGGCTAAGAAATGTTTAATTAGTCCTTAGTCCAAATTTCATATATGGGGTGTAATTGGATTGGCCATGATGAGCATTTTTGTGGCGCCCATGAAAAAATGGCAAATGCTATCAAGTGCTATTTTGGCACACTTGGACTTCACTTTAGAGAATAAATCATATAGAAATGAGTACAAGAGGTTGTAGAAGATGTTGGTATATCCATGATAAATTATTATCTATTCAATATACCATGAACTACAGGTCATTGTATGTATTTCATCGAGGAAATGAACCTTGCTTTTTACCATGTGGCAACCACATAAATTTGGAGTTTTCTTGCATAACATAAGTTTTTATATGTGAAATTAAAAATATCAAACTTTATTTAGGTTTGTAATAAGTAAACACACTCTGTGCAGTTTGACTCATTCAATTTGGATTTGTAATGTAGGATGGGCATGCATTTTAGTGAAGCTAGCCAAAATTCCCTTGCTTCACTAAAATGCACGCCAAGCTTTGTTTCATGGTAAATTTGAGCCAATAAAATAGGAGTGTCTTATTTTATCATTCATCACCTTTAAGTATTTTAATAATTTGAATTATTGCCCTGAAATGTCTCCCTTTAGGTTTCCCTAAGCATTCATAATTTTCCACTGGCATGCATTTTGTCAAAGAGTTTACAAGTGTGAAGAATATGTATGCAACCAATTTTGAAGAGATGATTAATGTATAAGTAGGATAAAAAATGTGTAATTATGCCTCGGTTCAAATTTCATACCTGGGGTGTACTTGGATTGGACCTGGTTTGCATTTTTGCACTGACCTTGAAAAATTGACAAATATTATGAAAACACAAAAAAATGGAGGTTTTTTTGGACATCATAAGTTTTTATTTGTAAAACTAAAAGTAAAAAACTTTATTTAATTTTGTTAATAATTAAACACATAGTCTACAATTTAAATAAATCAATTTGGCTTTGTAATGCAGTATGGGTGTGTTTTTTAGTGAAGCCAACAAAAAATGCCTTGCTTCACTAAAATGCATGCACATGCTTTGTTTCTTGGTCAATTTGAGTGAATCAAATAGGAGACTATATATTTTTGTCATCTCTAACCTTTATGTATTTTAATAATTTAAAATTTTGTTGTGAAACTTTTCCCTTTAGGTTTCCCTAAGCATGCATAGTTTTCCATTGGCATGTATTTTGTCAAAGAGTTTACAAGTATGAATAATAGGTTATGATATATTTCATATATCTTAGACACATTTATGATATATTACATATATTTTTTAATTATATAAATTCAATCTAACATATAATGCCAATATTGATTGTTTTTGTTGATTTTGTAGCGTAACTCATCAATGGATCATTCATATGAGCCATCTGAACAAAATATTCCTCAAAAAATAGGTTGATGTAGGGGTGTAGATTACTGTAATATTCCAACTCTGGAACCATGTGACTTTGTTCTTCAATTCACTTGTGCTAGAGGTAAAAATAATACTAACTCTATTATTCATGGAAAATGACGAGAATTTGGAGATCATAATTCCATACCACAGAATGAGACCAGGAGTTTCCATCAAACATCAAGCAATCATGCAACCATTGTTCAAACTCCTTTCTCTCAAAGATATGACATTAATGCTTCTTCCATTACAAATACATTTGATAAAATTATAAAAAGGATGTTTTGCTCAACATTAAAGGCATCCTTTAACTCCAATTATAGTTGTAGGGAATAGCAATGTAGTACAAGATAGAAGTCTTTACGATAGAAATGATCCTGTTTCATAGAATGTGTCGGTCCCAAAATTCCCTCAAAGAACAAATTTTATTCCTGTTTCCATTACAATGAATTATTTTTCGAAGAATAGAAATAAGTACCACATAATGAACTCTATTTTGCAACATGATTCCCTAGTTTTCCCTCAAACATAAGTGATTAATGTTTCTACTATTACAAATCAGTCTAATCAAAGTATTGAACGTTGAGTTTTTTAACAACAAAGGAAAAATTTGTCTTCAATTACAGTTGCAAGGAATGGAAGCATACAAGATAGAATTCTTTACCATATAATTAATTATGTTTCACAGAATATGACAGCCCCAATATTCCCTCGAAGAACAAATTTAATTCCTTCTAGCATTACAATAAACATTGTTTTGGAGAATAAAACTATGTACCACAAAATGAACTCTATTTTGCAGAATGAGGCCCCAGTTTTCTATCAAAAATATTAGTGGTTGATGCCTCTGCTATTACAAATCGCTTTGATAAAAGTGTTGAAGGTGATGTTGTTGAACAACTTAGGGTGAATTTGACAACATTTACTGTTGAAGGGAATGGAAATGTAGAACCCAATGGGAATCAAATTGGAACATGCATCTATTGAGAACTTGGATACAATAGGAAGACATGAAACAATTGCATTCCATGAACAAATTGATAGAAATGCAACTACAAAAAATAAAAATTCTATAATTGGAGAAGCTTTAGTAGATATTCCTGAAGGGTGTTCAAAAAATGAAACTACATATGCTAAGACAAGGTCAAAAGGAAACCACTTAAGGAATTCCTTATAGAGTCTTAAGAAACAGTTAGGATGGTATAAATGTAGACTAAATGAGGGGAAGACAATTTAAATAAATTAGGAGATGGTTTTTGGAAAACCACTTCAAGATGTAGAAGAACATGATATTATTCCTGGAATTGGGTACTATATGGGCAAAACATATAAGGAAGAGTGTAAAATTGAATATGTTCTTGAACACCTAGATGGAATGCTTGATAAACTTCAATAAATTATTGGGGCAAATATTCGTAAATATTTTATTCCTAGGAACATTGCTTCAGTATTTATTGAATCAAGTATGACTCATAAGTATTTACAATGTCTGAAGTGGATTGACTCTCATGGTATACTAAAGGGGGTTAATCCAACATCAGTTTGTAGGGAAATGAAAAAGTGGAACAAAGAAGCTGAGGATATTGATATGGGTTGGGAGAGAATTGATGGTTTCACATTTGGAGTTAGAATCAATCAAGTAAAGTCATATGTTTTCTTTAAGGTTGAATTATATGAAAAGAGGTCTAGAAATATAGTCAATGAAGTTTATTTCAAACTTGGCATCGATTCCTGTGTACATTATGATGTAGGTCGGAAGGTATGTGAGATATTATTTAAGTTACTAGAGGAAAATGGCTTTATGTCTTGTATAAGCCTTGGAAAATGGGATGGAAAAGAAGATTACAATTTCTTTTTACCACATGCTGCTAATCCTGAAAATCAAGAGAACTTAATGAAATAGTTAACCAAACTTTTATAAGATGGAATCCATATGGCATATGGAAGGGAAGTGAAAATAATTTGTTTTAGTGTCATGATATATCACCATATGTAGTTTAGTATACAATAATAGTGTTTCTCCAATGGGAAATAATTTTTGTCCTGGATGCACATTCCATAAAAGATATATACACATGGTTACAAAAGAAATCAAAATTCAAGAAGGAAACACTATCCATAGTATTTCCTTCTTTTATGCAATGTCACCAAACTTTCTCCTGGTAAGCTATGTACATTTATTACAAGTTTTGAAGTTTATTTTTATATATTTCCATTAATTTCTTAATCTTACTATGTTCTAAAACCTTAGGAGTTGAATCCTACTTTGGAACCAAGCATAGGATGGGAAGAAAAGTTGGATGAGCGTATTATAGAAATTCAACCAACCTGATCTGGTAGACAACTAAATATTGTGAATAATTATGCCATTAATAGAATAAATGATGAAAATGTACACACTTTCATAAATAATATAATTTAAGCTTCTTAGTATTTACTGATTAAATTCCTACCTACTACCCTAGATAGTTGGAATTCACTTGCACCACTTGGTCAACACTTTCCATATATACTCCAGGAGTGCCTTTATCCTGATTTTGGTTATATCCTACCAAATTTATTGACTTCCAGAATTAGTAGTCATGCTTTCCTGCAGATTATGTCTTTATACTACTTTATTCCGTCTTTTCAGTGGATAAGGTAAAGCTAGCCAACTAGGAAACTTCTATCTTTTGTTGCGAACCCATCCTCCATGTTTTTCTCTTCAAAATACAATATTATCATGTTTTTCCATCATCCATGAAAACTCACTCATGCTTTATCTAGTTCATGAGGTCCTTGACTTATTAGGAAAGTGCTTTAGCCACCTACGACGGTTTATCGTATTTAGTAAGTCCTGTTTCTGAGATAGATGAGTTGTATCCTATGAAAGTTGAATTTACCTATGAGGGATGTATTATTTATGTACACTATTATTCATCATTAATCAACAGAAGGATACACTCCAATATTCATCTCTTCTTCATGTTATTTAGTCTCTCTATCTTCTCTCTATTTTCCTTGTTCATTCATGTGAGAATTATCATGTGGCAAGATTTACTTCATGTGATTCTTCTTTGCATCAAGGATTTTTTTCTACATGGTATAAAAGCTGCAATTTCTATAGTAATATCTGCATATAATTTAATAAAATTCTTGTAATACCCCGTATGACCAAGCAAAGCATGAAAGATACATTTCTTCAAGTTTAAAGAAATTTGGAATTGCCTACATCTCCCAAGCATCATTCTCAGGATTTCAAAATGATATTTAATGAGTCCATATATATCCAATAATCAAAATAAAATTCAATAAATTTGTGAATAAAGTATTTGAAAGTAGCAACCATTATTCTCAAAAAAATTGTAGGTGCATTCTTGAGTCCAAATTGCATTACCGTATATTGAAAGCATCCCCACTCTATCTCAAATGTGGTTTTGTGTCGATCTTTCTTGGAAATTTTTATTGGATGATATCCTGAAAATCCATCAGTAAAGGAATATGCTTCTTTCCCTCCTACATTCTCTAGAACCTCATCTGTGAACGATGTCGGGAATGAATCATGCAAATAGACGTAATTCACCAATTTTCTTGTCTTGTACTACCATTGGACTAATCCATTTTGACTCTTCGATAGGTTAAATAATCCTTGCCTCCAATATTATGTATAACACTACTTTGACCTTTTGTTTATATATGGGGTTAAATATGTATGGGCATTGCTTAACAGGTCTTGCATATAGCTTTAACGGGATCTTAATTTCACATAAGTCCCTAATAATCCCTTTCATTTCCTAATACTTATTCGGAAATAAATACTGGAACTCATGTAGTAAATAAATCATTTTCCTAGTATTTATTCATCCTAGTAATCCACAATATTAGCAAATTTTGGGTTGTTAGCAGGGTATTTTTTAAGGATTCTAAAAGTATGCCTAATTATAGTATTATAGGCGATTATTTCATATTGAAAAAAAATTGTATATAGATAGGTAGGTGAATATTAAATATGAAACATACAGTTTACTACTGAAATCTATAAATTTTGGTGAATATCATAATAAAAACTATATTTTATGTAAATATAGGGTATATTTGAGAGTAAAAATGACCAATTAGTGAATTTGTTTTTCAAAAAAGAATATGAAAAAAATCATTTGGTGAAATTCCACCCTAGGAAAATACTCTAGTTCTCATGGGAACCAATGTTTACTTTCTTTATTTTCATAGGCTTCAATTTTTTTTAGCTAACAGACCCAATCCATCGACTGCTTGACTACCTTCAGACTCAGGGAGATGAATTCCACGAGGATCACCGTATTCAAGTATTCCAGCTAGGTTGTAGCACTGCATCCGATCCTAAATTGTTGCATGTCTTTGTGGAGTAATTGATATTGGAATAGGGACACCTTCAAAAATCGTATCCTTAATCACTTGTAAGGCAATATCAATCATAGGACGATCATCATCAAAACTAAAGGTATTCCATAAATCATTAGCTAGTTCATCCCTATTAAACGTTTTTTGTCAAAAATCAACCAACGTATACCATTTCTAGGTATCATATCCAAATTATGTATGAATAAGTGCACCCATTCATGTCGAGGAATTGTCTTCCATTTCACATGACTGATTTCAAGTTGGTCGACAGGATCCGTCAAACCTGTATATTTTTTACCCACAAAGGAATCATCCTCACCAAATATTGCTTCTAGCAACCTGCGACAATGAGGCCATTCTGAAATATATTGTTTATTCACAACCCACCATCTTCCAGGTGTTTCTTTCACATGGGGCTTCACTTTTTGACCAATATCCTATCATGTTAGTTCATATTGTGGGTTTTAAAATTATAAAAAATCAAACCAATATATTGCAGGTATTGGGGGATTAAGGGGTTTAAGGTAGGGGTGGGTAGGGTGGTTTATAAGGATTGAGGTATAAAAAGGGGTGGGGAGGAGGTTTTAAGTATTGGGAGGGGGTTTAAAAAAAAGAGTTTGGGTCAATATCTCTCGAAATTAAGGGTATTCTTTAATATCCCACGATCACATGTGATATATGAGAGGTTCACTAAGTGAATTCCCCGTGTTCTTTCAGAGCCACATCTAAAGCTGGTAACAACTAAGGTTCAATTACCTTGTATTCAAATTCTTTAAAGAATGTGTCTAAGTTTGGTAATCTTTAATAATTAGGTAGATCACATAACTCAATACCTACCCATCATAGATACTTTGTAATCCTTACACATTTTTGCATTGACACTTCATGTAGTCAATCCTTCCAATTATCCAATGCCTCTCTTGAGTATGAAGAGCAAGAGCTAATACTTCTCCAACTCAATTTACTATCAGCCGTCAGATTGATATAATCGTCTTTTGTAAAGGAAATCTTGTATATGTTATCTATATATTCTTCTTAGTATTCTCCTTTTACTGGCTCAACATAACGTTTTCCTTCCAATGAATCAATAGGTGTGGCTACCCACATTTTCGAATATTCAAATGATAACACATGCTTCTTAAAATTTATAACAGTCTAGTTCTCCATAGCCCAATCAATACCCAGAAGTCTTGGATAAGGATTGGTATATTCGACAATCTCAATTACCTCAAATTTTGCATGAGTCTAGAGGCCTTTCACCTCAACAAGAACTTGTGGTAGTTGACCAAAAGGTAAAACCTTCAATTGGTTTTCTAATATTAATTGGACAGGATACCGTACCAACTTTGGTTTCCCCATACTCTCCCATGTTTGTTTTTTCAGGATATTAACATCTGGCCCTAGATCCAAAATAATGAAACCATATCATAATGATCACCTATTTGATCATGCAGCTATGACTCTCATCCAATCTTCGTCCTTCTCTGAATATGGTTAACACTTTTCTTCATTCGTAGACTCATCTAATGTTCTTCTATCAATGCTGATAGTTCTACCAGAGCATGTTTATTCTTAGCAATGGTCAAATAAATTTTCATAAAATTCTTTAAAATAATCACCTCTTCTGTCGACCTCCTTGGAATTGATCGGTAGAAATGGGGTGGCATATCAATGATCGGTCCTTCGTCGAACATTGGGGCATCAATAGATTTTGAGGCATGGTTTTCTATCCACAATTCCTTTATGCTTCTAAACATCAAATGGGATCTTTCTTTGCACCATTGGTCATATTCTTGTGCCTAAACAAGGTTCTCCTCGATTCTAATTCCCAACAATTTTAGCTTGCCACTTAGAAATAAGGTATGGGAAGTCCTCAATCATATGATCCATTTCTTCAAAATATGAGCACATCATCGTTATATTGGTACGCTCTCTACCATAATTCTCTATTTGTCGAAAATTATAACAGATACATGTACTCATCCTCTACCAAATCCTCCTCCTCTATTGCATCCTCTGAATTTACCACCTCTACATGAGAAACTATCTTATATTGCATTATAGGAACTCGAATATTAGGAAACAAGGAAACAATGAACCATTCCTTGCATTGCATGACAAACATATAGAAACTAACCTTACCCATTAGAGTCTTAAATCTCTTATCAAAATACCAAATAGACTCACTTGACATTTGCATGATTTCCTTTAACTCTGTTATGCTTGCACTATGACTCAGATTTAGGTTTCCTAAATTCATCTACTAATCCATTTTGAATTTTAGCTAGGTTTTTTTAAGATTCATAGCAGGAATCACATAGAACTTCATAAACCAATCAAGGGCATGACCCTTAAAGGTTGTAACCACTTGAGCTCTGTTTACAACCTCATCCTAGACCTGTCGCACAATCCAGATAGATTCACATAAAAAACAATGATGTTTTGGGTCTTCCAACCCATTCCCATTAAATATAGGTAATTTCATGTCATCCTAGACCATCCTATTCCTTTGGGGTACTAACGATCCTTATTTAGATAAACCACCAGTCGGACCAGTAGGAACTTGTGGACTATTATCCTGGCTATTAATATTACTTTGATTTGATAAAAAACACTTAGAAATACTTTTGGGTCTTACCTCAGATACTGGAGATGTATGCGGAATAGTGGGTATGACATGGCCTCGGGCTTGGTTCGAATATGGATCCTCTCCCTCAATTTCAAAAATAAAGGGATATTCCTCTCCTTCATCGAAATACTACTCGTCGAGTTGTGGCACCAACTCGTAGCCACCATGTTTGGTCGCACAACAATTATCTTTCTATGTCACAATCCTTCTCCTCTTACCTAACCAAATTATTTTCCCACTCCTTAGGAATCCACCATATTCGTCAGTCTCACTCCCAGCTGGGAACATTTCAACTTACTCTACCCATATTTTCTAGAAATTCCTCCCGTCACTACCGATGTCCTCCGTGCACAATCTTTCAGTTGTCAAACTCCATTATTGAAATTCCCTTTTCACACACCAACATCTTGGTCTGACACTTTAAAGACTTCAAAATCATTCCTTTGGAACCTTGGAAAAATTCCCTCTTAGCTTCACTAAGCGAATTAATAATATCTATTGTAATATTAGTAATATACCCCTCCAATATTCTATCAACTCAAAATTCGAAAGCCCTGGAAATAGGATTACTACCACTTTCCAAGCGTCGAATTAGTTTAGGAGTCCACTCAGTAGGTTCTCCTCCTTGAATTTTTTTCCTTTGACTAGACAACCTTGCTAATCATTCATACAAAAGAATGGTAAATTCAATGAAAAAATCTTGTGAATGTCAGAGTAAACATACCTTCCAAACCCTTCACCTAGAGTTAGCTTTGACCCCATGCATTCTTCTTGTGAAAATTCTCAAGCTTTCTGGTTGACCCAATCTTGAATATCAGGCTTCTTTGAGTGCCAAAACATATCACCCTTGCAATGATCTTGGTCCCGGCAACAAAACCATTTGTTGGATCAACTCAACTCAACCCATGACCCTTCCAACAAAACCTAGGGTACCAGTCCAATAGAGCAAAGCTCCACCAGCAACACCTACTATGCAAGTGTTGTCTCACCCAAGATACCTCATGGTAGATGCAAGAACTAGGATTCTGCAATTACAGAAGGGTATATTTTCATGTCAATGATTGACTAGTAGTAAAAAAAAAATTATTACAGAAGACCTCATTGACATATAGTTCTGGAAGCAACATTTTGCAACATCTTACAATTTGATTCCATTTATCATTTAACTATTTATCATGAATGTATAATAAATAACATTTCTATTTGCGACAGATCATAAAACAACACCCATACACACATATAAGCATACACCATTTGACACAGGAATTTTAACGTGGAAAACCATATGGGAGAAAACCACAAAAGCACGCATGAGTTGTGTCTAGAATGCTTTCTATCTACGCACATAGCTTGCAGACTTATTCATCAAAATATTTAGTACATTAGATATGTAGGTTGTGAGAACATATCTAATGTACTAAATATTTTGATGAATAATTCTACAAGTTGTGTGCACAGACAGAAAGCATTCTAGACATGACTCAGGCCAAATGAAGAGCGCTTTTGTGGTTTTCTCCCATATGTGTTTCCACGTTAAAATTCCTGTGTGAAATGGTGTATGCTTATATGGGTGTATGTGTGTTGTTTTATGATCTATCACAATTGGTAATGTTATTTATTATGCATTTAGGATAAATAATTAAATGATAAATGGAATCAAATTTTAAGTTGTCGCAGAATGTTGCTTCCAGAACTATATGTCAATGAGGTCTTCTGAAATAATATTTTTTTATTATTGGTCGATCATTGACATGGAAAGATCCCCTTCCATTGTTCCATAAACGTGGTTCTTGCAGCTCCCATGAGCTATATTGGGTGAGAAAACACTTGCATATTGGGCTAGTACCCTTTGTTTTGTTGGATGATCCATGAATGTGAACTTGGAATGAGTTGAGTTGAGAAAAAACTAACTTTTAGTGTTCTGTCATGATCTATTTCTATGGTTTTGGTGGTTTTCATTACTTATTCCACAAGACATAGTTTCTTCCATATGGGCCCTTCCATTCCAATGATATCCAAATATGAAATGGTATGATTCTCTCCAAAATAGATAGGGTTATCATAAAGGTTCTAGACAAAATTAGAAATTATTATATCTTCATGTGGGGGTCTCAGTTTTAAGGAAGTATCAATGGTTAAAATGGGATTGATAGGTTGATAAAAATAATTCTCCTATGTCTTACATTGATGGTTTTCATATCAACATAAGGTATGGTAGGAGGATATAGGCTTAAGGTATTTGTTTCCAATCCATTTGTGATTGTCATATCACCTTGCCTACATCTGATGTATACGTTAGATGTTTCAAGCCAAGGCCTCCCAAATATGAGAGGGTATCCACAAAAATTAGATTTGGTCTCAATACCCATGAAATATGTTCGATACCGCCATGTTTTTATGGTTACCATAATGTTTTCTACCATGCCATCTGGAAAAAATATAAAAGAATCTGCAAGTTGTAGGGCTGTGGTAGTATTCCTTAGTCAGTTTTAAATGCCAAGTTTGATCATGGTATCTTGAGCGATTAATTTTATCATTGCACCTAAGTAAATGAGTGTTTTATAAATTAGTTTATTTTCTATGTAGACATCCATTGTTGGACTTCCTGGGTCAGCATATTTTGAGTTAACAACTCTTCCTAACATGAGGTCTACTAATTGTCCTATGACATTGATAACTCCAATGTCCTTTATTTTTCTTAATAGGATTTTTATCCAGGTGTCTCTGGTGTATTGATTATAGATGGGTATTTCTTTAATATCCTGTAGAAGGGTATTTTTAATGCACAAATTCTTAAGTTCGTCCAGTATGGTATTTTTTAGTATTTTTAACTTGTTTAGACCATAAACTATGTGTAAAAGGTGGAATAACAGAGTGTGGATTTGCGATATGTTTCTCCTCTATTATAAGTTATTTTCCCATAGGTTCCTCCTCTAGAGTATTATGTTTTGAGGGAGAAGGACATGTATCTACTCATTCTTTTAACTCATCAATTGGACATGTTACAATTCTTCTAGAGTGTAGGTTCAATTGATTTAGTTCTATGGTGTATATAGAGTTTGTTGGATAGTTGGACACTTCGGGGTGTATGCATGTTGATATTGCCTCTTGGAAGGATTCTAAATGGGATGGGTTAGAAGGGGTGGCATTGGTACCAGAGGGGTAGGATTTTGAAATTGTTCATGAGTTGCATTGGTTACTGGAGGAGGCATAAGAGAAGGTAGTTATTGTTGTTTCCTTCACCTTGTGGCAGGAAAATTCTTTCCATATGCAGGAGGTATGGATTGAGGTTTTTCCATGGATTTTGCATAGTTTCTGACCAATCGGGTGCAGGATAAGGTTGTTGTCTATATGGGTTTGGTGGTGTGTAGGTGGGATGAAATTTTTGTTGGTTATAAGGTTGCTGATATGGTGGACCATATGTCTGGAAGGATGGTTTTCCTTGGAAGATTGAGTAGTGTGGCTGATTATAAGGTTGCTAAAAGGGTGTCTGGAATCCCAGTCTCTAAGGATTGATGTAGCAGAGATATTCTATTGTTTCTAATGGATCATATAGGTTGTCTTTCAGATAAATTAAGGATATTTATCTGTGTTGTGTGTATTAGAACAAATCCCAAAAAATTCATCTTTTTTAGCACTAACTTGCATGAATTTTAGTGGGAAGACATTCTTTTATGTTTCTTTCTACAATCTAGGGATAAAACAACCAAATCTCTGTCTGATTATTCCTTTTTTCAAATGGCTTTCATGGAATCCATTTGTAATTTCATCAAGTGTAAGATATCCATTTTCATATCATCTAGCAGATTTATAAAATATCATTTTGTGATTGTGTAACTAGAAGGTTGGGATAAATTATCAAAAGGATCCTATCTTCTAGGTTTCTTCTTCATAGATATGGAGTGGTTTATGAATATTTTATTTATCTCATAATATTCCTTTTTGTATATGTATTTTTTGGCTAAGATATTTAAGGTTTCAAGGAGCTCTTCTCTTAGTCCTTGAAGGAGTAGTAGTTTTAGAGATTCCTCATACAAAGTACATGAATGAGCTCATTGATAGATAAGATGAAACCGTTCCTTGTAATATTATAATGACTCACTTTTACCATGCACCATCCAAAAATATCATCTCTGGTTTCCCTGGATTTACAACAATCTTTGTATTTTTTAGTGAAAGTGTCTTTCATTTCCTAGGTAGAAATACTATTGGGATCTAAACTCATAAACCACCTTAGCACATTGTATTTTAAATTTAAGGGGAATATGTCAACTTTTGTGCATTCATGGTGTAATAATAGGTTCTACATACCACTTCGAATTCAAACATCAAGGTCTATGGATATTCTGAGTTTATCTCATGAAAATATGGTAATGCAACAAGGTTAATGTTCTTCATCCTGGATTCATCATTAGGACCTCCTCTAGCACGGAAATAAAAAATTGGAGGTCTCTCTTCATATTTTTATGACATTTCAAGATTTACATTATCAAAATATGAATCGTCTATTGATCTGAATAGACCTAAATTATTCTTCTTGGTGGCATATGTTTAGTAGATGATGGATCAATAATATCAAGTTTCTTTTCCTTCTCTCCCCTAGGGTTAATTTGAGATAAATATGTTATATTTTCTACTTTAATTCAATTTGATTAGGATCTTTATTTGAAAGAATAAAAAATATAACAAGATACATAAGATGCACAAGACATAAAGATTTTATTTAAGGAAATCATAAAGGAGAAAACCTCGCAAACTTCCTCATAATAGTCCTATCACTAATACAATATCACAAGATGTAAAAACCAAAGAATAAGCTGTCTTCTGTAACTCTCTCTCTTTCTCCTCTAATGAACTTATTCTCTATCTCCTAATGCACACTCGAGAGAGTGAGTGTGTACTAATGAGGGAGAGCGCCTCCCTATTTATATTCTTTAGTTGTGTGGCTCACTTAACTAACTATGCTGATCAGGTTCTCTAATTGAGGCTGACCTACCTAGAAATAATTCAAAATACATTTTCCTTTATTTATTTTGGGGACGATTTTGTTGACTTATAACAAAGGTTTTTCCTCAATGACCAATTATAATAATGACATCCCGAATGGATGAAAAAAATATCCGACAGGGGTACAACAATATGCAATGATAATATACAACATAATATCTTCCAACGTTATAAATACAACAACACTCCCTCTTAACTATGAAGGTATTCTCTCACCATAGTCATCAACACATCTGGTCATGTCATCATCGTTACTACAACTGTAGTCCTCATCTTGTCGATCATTGATTAGTCTTACATCTATCAAACTTATCCATCATAAGAAGTTTCTATAGATCCAACCATGTTTCATGTTGGGTGTATGCCTATTCCTCATATAGGTCTTCATCATATCCATGAGCAATCCATTGTGTAGGTACAACCCACACCCATACATTACATTGCCACTACAATCACCTACATTTCCTACCATTGTCTCATCGTATCTGGCTCGTTACATCATCGCACAAGGAGAGAAACCCATATGTACACCACATGTACACTAGACCACCTGTGTTCTACTAGCATAAGATCATGGCAGGACACATTATGTCTCTAGGATAGACTACATCTACCACTATGTGAGAATCACCTAGGAGAAAACCAAGTGCATTACCTATCTCCATGGTTAGCATGTGTTCTACCATCATAGGAGAATTCCATGACTCATTACATCTCAAGGAAAAACTGCATCTACCACTATGAGAGAATCTCCTAGGAATACACCACATGTCTTGTGATCGGTATACATCTCATCATCTCCAACATTGGAGCACACCACGACTTATTACATATAGGGAAAAACCTTTGTTCTATTCTATGGATGATTACATCCAAGGACAACATGCATTCTATGCCAGCAATGATTACGTCCAGGGATAACCTGCCTCTCCTACCATGTGCTTTCTCTCTCTATTGCATCTTACATATAGGGAGAACACAAAGATAGATTACATATAGGGAAAACTCGTGTCTACCACCATCGAAGATCTTGTCACTCCCTCTTTATAGGGACCTCGATATAGATGACACCAAGTCTGTCTCTGAGGTATTCAAACCTCACTCTGGATAATGACTTGGTTAACATTGACTATATACTCATTCGTTGCCACGTATTGGAGCTTCAATGCTCCTCTTTGCACCATATCCCGAGATATAATCATACTTGATCTCAATATTCTTTGACTTGTCATGGAACACCAGGTTCTCCAAAAAATTCACACAACTTTGGTTGTCGCAAAAGATATAAGTCAACTCTAACTCGAGATCAAACAAATTAGATAGTAGCTTCCAAAGCCAAACTACCTCACAACTGGACAAAAAAGATGCAACATAGTCTGTCTCTGTTGTACTCAACACCACGTAGGACTGCTTCCTATTAAACCAGGATATCATATTGGATCAAAAACTGAAGCATCATCTTGAATTTCTATTCCTATCAGTGGCATTGCCTTCCCAATATGAATCAACATAACCGTACAAGTTAATATTCTGATTCACGTCATACTTAAGCCCCTACTCAACTGTACCCTTCAAGTACCTCAATAGATGCTTTGCAGAAATCAAGTGAACATGTATCGATTTTTTTAGGAACTGGATTAGGCTAGGAACAAGCTTAGATACATCAATTAACTAATCATCTGACAATACATTGTGGCATTAGCTGACTCTTATGAAGCATCACGCAGTAGCTTCAAATTCGATTCCATAGGTGTGGCTATCACTTTGCATTCCAGCATTCTGAATCTCTTTAGAATCTCCACTGCATACTTTCCTTGACCAAGGAAAATCCCATCTGTACTTTTCCACACCTTCATGCCTAAGAAGAAATGCATCATCCCTAGGTATTTTATCTTGAACTCAGTGGAAATCCTCCTCTTTGCATCTACAATGAGTTTGTCCTCTCCTGTCAGAAACATGTCATCAACATATAGTAGGAGTATCATCAGTCTTCCACCTTCAACCTTGAAGTAAATTTTGGAATATGATTTACTCTTGGTAAAACCTCAGCTCATCAAGAATTTGTCCATTCAGTTGTACCATGTCAATATTTTCAAACTCTGACATCTTCTATAGTCACTCCCTCTTAAGTGGAGTATCATTCTGCATCGTGTACTCTCTGCATTAGGACATTCTATTTTGGAGTGACAAGTAGCCTCCTCTGCTATTGATATTCTATGTATCCATCTATGTCATCCCTCAAGTTCATTGGATATATAGATCCTCTATATCTAACTTTGTTTAAATTTACTCTTGCACCCATCTATGAGCTTGTCGTTCTCAATGGGCTTCGATATACAACCTTGTAGCAAAGGTTGATATCTCCATCACTCTATGTGATCTTGAAGATCCTCATGTAACTGTATGTGTTATCCCATGTGTTCCTTTTGAGCTTGTACAAATACTTCTACACACATGTGGTTCTCTACTAAATATACACTTCTACTTTACTAGAGAAGTGTGGCTGGTCAATGGAGTATGTCATGCTAAAATCCATTCCCTCTTTCTGAGAGAAAACACAAACCTTTCTTTGTACTTCTTGATGTTGTCATCTACTGCATGTTTAATCTTGTAGATCCACATGAAGGATAATATGATGTTCCCTTCAGGTCTTGGAACCACATCCTAGATATAATTCTTCATGATCGAATGATACTCCTCAATCATGGCATCCTTCCATTCTTTCTTCTTTGTCGCTTCTTCGTAGTTGGAAGGTTCATTATATATGATGTCACACAATAGTGCCACATAAATGGAGTGTGTCTGAGGTGTATAAAAAATAGATCTAATGCTATGAAGAAATAGATACTTGATGTGAAGAAGAAGCATGGGATGTAGATCTAGCTACAAGATAATTCTCACAAGCATGCACACGGAAAATAGAGAGAAGAATAAAGAGACTAAATACAAGATAAGTGATCCAATATCTTTCCAAGTTTTATTGATCAAATGAATTGATGATTATTACAGTAGTAATAAATCCTTATAAAGGAAAATTGAGTTGCTAGAAGACAACTCATGCTAGCACATAAATCAAGCTTACTGATTATGATAAACCCTCATAGGTGTCTAAAGCACTTTCCAACTCTATCAAGGACCTCACAAATTAGCGAAAGCATGAGTGATGGAAAAAAATGCTAATCTTGAAATCTAGAGAGAAATTCATGGAGGATGGGTTGGAAACAAAAGGTAGCAGTTTCCTAGTTGATTAGGTTTACCTTATCCATTGAAAATCTAGAATAAATAAGGATAAAGGCATAATCTGTAGGAAGGAGCAGTTGCTAAATATAGAAAAAATAAAGTAGGCGGCATCTAACTAGAATCGTGATAAATGCACTCCTGAGGTATATATGGTGAATGTTGACCAAGTAGTGCAAGTGGATGCCAACTCTAGGCTAGTAGGTAGGAAATTAATCAATAATGATTAAATATTATTATCCTAAGTATGTAGTGGGAACTTATAATATCCCAAAACCCCACTTTAAGTCTTAATTTATGATGGATTTATCACAATCAGAAATATAGATGCATATATGGCCCAACAACAAGGCTATGGTCACCCTTTAAAATTATTCATGTCCAAAGAAGTGAGGAAAGAGGCAAAAACAGATGGGGAAAATCCTCCCTCAAGAAAGGAAAAGGCACAAAATTTGAACAACATGTATTCAAGTATGTATTTATATTCACTTGAATGAATTGGTTCTTGTGAAATACTTTGATGAGGAATTTGTGAACTTAATGATCACGCGCTAGAGTGTAGAATTTGCAAGAAAGAAGAGGAGAGGCTCCTTGTAGCTCATCATTTGATGTAGTAGGAGGACTATCTAAATTATTCTTGATGCTAAAATACTCTGATATGAAAACACAATCTAAAAAGGAAAATAGATATGTGCATACTCCTTCCCAAAGAGTACAAAAATCAAGACAACCAATTACATAATTAGTTCCTTGTATAGATACAACATGGTGATTTGGATCACATATATTTCTTGCAAACTTATGTATAACTTCCCAAATCTAAAATGAGGATGAAAAGACTCTGATATATCATAAATATTATCATATGGAGCAGAAAATATCAAAGGTTTAATGTCTCCATGAGGATATGGGGCTAGAGTAGGAAACGTTTGAGCAATTGGGGAAAACTGATGAGTGTAAAAAATATGAATGATGGATGGACTTGAGATATGAACCATAGGTGTTTATAAAAAATAAAAACATGTTAAATATAATTCCAATGATGACTAAGGTCATGGATAACCAACCAATGAAAAATAGACAAGACTTGAAACCATTAGATATAAGTAACACTGCATAGGAAACCAATGAGGAATCAACTAGTGAACTTGGGGTTTTTATGGTCTTAGGAGTATTCAAAGGTATGGTATATGGTATGGATGATGTCATAACATGAATATCATCATAAAAATATGCTTATAAATTGGAATTATAATCATTTGAATGAAGTGAGAAATATTTTCTTAAAGGCAAGTCGGGATCTAATGAAAAATCACAAGTATTGAAAGATGAATCTAGGAGACTGATAGGTGGATTATTCAAGAAAGAAACTGATATTTTTTATTTTGATATATTATAAAGTTAATCTATATCAATGATATATGAGGAAATGCTTTAACTTTGGTACTGAAGTCATATTTTATATCAACTTGGAACTGCCCACTATGACAATGTTCTGAGGATTCGTCAGGCTTCTCTAGCTCATCTTGAACTTCAATGTTATGATTCTCAAGCAATTGAGACATGATGTACAAATTTTTCTTAAAATATTTATTCTTAGGATGAAATCCATTTATGCAATAATGACACGTGGTTTTTCTCCCTTTATTCTTGACTTTCTTCATTGAACCTTCATTAGCATGCTTTGAACTTTCATCTTCAATATCTGACTTTGGCTTTTTCTCTTTCACAATTTTATTTTCTTTTGATCTTTCATTATTACTTTATTGAATTATGAGAGAATTATCATTTCCATTGGAGGATATAATAGCACCCATCTGGATCAATCTATCTTGATTCTTTGTCAGTGAATCAAAGAATGTACTTAAAGAAGGGATTTTCCAATTCCAAATAGCAATCCTAGTAGCATGAAAAGTAGACACAAAAAATGAGTATTCAGGACACAATTTGGATAAGATGGGAAGAATCAATTGATATTCCTTCTTTTCAATCCAAAATTTCTTGAGAAATAGATTAAGTGACTTGAATTTGGTGAAGAATACTTCAATGGAATTGAAACTTCTTGGGCTCAATGAGAATAACTAATTATCCAACTGATGTGCTCTTATCTCATCTTGTACTCCGAAGAGAGACTCAAGTTTGGTATATACTTGGTTTTTAGTGGTCAAACTATCTAGATGAAAGAGTAGATCATGGGAAATAAAGAGGAAAAGCAATCCATAGGCTTCATCCAAAATATCATGCCACTTATCTTTCTCAATAGTAGCATTAGTCTCATTTTCCAAAGCTAAAGTAACTCTATATAATCCCTTATTGAGCAATAGAATGCCGATTTTGGATTTCCATTCAATATATTTGATGGGAGTCAGGATCATGGCTAAAGATGACTACATGCTAAGAATTCGATGTGCTCAAGATGATACTCTCTGCAACTTGCACAAATAAAAACTATGAGAAAATCTTGTAAGCTCAAATCAAGCTCTTCTTCATAGAGGAACAAGAAACTAGATTCACTCTGATGTGGATAATTGATATCTACTTATCAATCTTGTCTATTGATCTAGGAATAGAGAATCAATCTCATCAAGAATTAATCAACAAATAACTCATGAAATGGTGTAATCGGTCTACAGGAATAGTAGCCACTCTATATTCACATAAAGAATGAATGATTACAATTACAATGACATGCTACAAGCATGAATGAAGATACAATTTGAATTCCTTAGGAGGTCATTCGAATTGAATGAGTGAGTCTAGCTTAACTAATTGTAAGCCATGGTTCACACTTAGTTAACCACAGACCAAAACCCTAATTGACTCAACTAACCCTAACTGAAGTCGAAGTGCAATAAATGACTGAGTCTCAACTGAAAGAGATCAAACACATGTCACAGCTCACTAACCATCAAGGGGTAGCACTACACTGACTCCAAAGAACCCAGATGAGGTTAACTAAAGTTGAACTGCACATCAGAAGTTGGTGGAGGCACCCTTGTTGACTCCAGTTCATTAAATAATCATTAAATAATATATTTAATGAGAGGAGGTGCCTTAACTAACTTGTTTAATTGATTGTAACCACCAGTTAGCAATTAGGTGCATTAATATCACTCAGATCACCCTCGGAGTGCTCCAGTTAGCCTCCCTGAATGTAAGAGAAGGCTAAGTTAGCCTCCTTGACTGAAGGTAGGAGTGGGTGTGACTGGATGATTTCAATTAATGCTCCACTGATGTCAATTAATGGAAATTATACTTAGGATAGTATTTTAACAAGGTCAATTTGACCAAAAAGAGTGTGTATGGTGGTAAATGTCTCCAACACCCCCCCTTAAGCTATACTCAGGAAGATTTAGAAAACATAGATGCATAAAAATGATAGGGCCCCGACAACTAAGGCCATAGGTCACCCTGTACAATGCTGAAATTGAAACAATGCTCAAAACAAACTAAGTGAGGAAAAGAGGGAAAACCCAGTGGGAAAACCCAGTGGGAAAACCCCCCCCTCAAGCTAAACATTGAAGGTAGTCTGAATCACCCTAATGAACTCACCCCCAAAAGTGAATGGAGGTAAGTGAACTTATTCTCTGAAAATCTCTTGGTGAATATGTTTGCAATCTGCTCATCAATCAGGCAGTATGCAGAATGATAGTCTTGTCATGCACTAGCTCCCTGATATAGTGCATGTGGATCTCTACATGCTTGGTCCTCTTCCTAGTAACTGGATCTGTGGATATCTTAATAGCAATTTTATTGTCACAAAAGAGGATAGTGGACAAAGTACTACCAAGATCAAACTCTGAAAGAATTCCTTGCAACCAAACTGCTTGGGTGCAAGCATTCACCACTCCTCGATACTTGGCCTCTGCTGAAGATAGTGCTATGGCAGCCTACTTTTTGCTTGACCAGCGAATGGGGCCACCACCAAACATGAATACATATCTAGAAGTAGACTTCCTATCAATAGAATCACCCGCCCAATTGGAATCTGTGTATCCAACCAGCTCTAGCTCGGAGCCTGTAGCATAGTGAATGCCGTAGGTCCTAGTTCCCTGAATATACTAGAGGAAAATCTTCGCTGCCTTCCAATGAATATCATGAGGATCCTGCATGTATCTTGATACAAAATTCATGGCATAATAAATATCAGGGCTAGAATGTGTCAAGTACAACAAGCTACCAATCAACCGTCGATAGATAGTGCAGTCCATGGGAGGTGTGTTTTTTCCTTCTTCAAGGATGATCCCTGAAAGAAAAGGGAATGGTGCAGGCCTACAATCTGCCATGTTAAAATTGAATAATAGGTATGAAATTTATTTTGACTGAGTAACCATAATCCCATTATAATTTTGATCAATTTCGAGCCCCCAAAATTGTTTTAGAAGCCCCAAATCACTCATTTCAAAGGCATTGTGGATAGCAGTTTTGATGGATGAAATGGAGGAAACTGTGCTACCTATGATTAGTAAGTCATAAAAATATAAAACAATTATAATTAGATGACCATCATACTGCTGTAAATACACATTTGGATTTGATATACATCTTTGAAAGTTTTGTGAGAGAAGGAAGGCATCCATCTTGGAATACCACTCTCTTGGGGCCTGTTTTAACCCGTATAGTGACTTATTTAGCTTGCAAACCAAATATGGATCAATGATGTAGCCCTTAGGATGCTTCACATATATCTCCTCATGAATATCTCCATGCAGAAAGGCTTACTTAACATCCATGTGATGCACTTCCCAGTGCTTGGATGCTGAAATTGCCAAAACAAGGCGGATGGAGTCCATTTTTACAACCGGTACAAAGGTCTCATGGTAGTCCACTCCTTGGACCTGATAGAAAAATTTTGCTACTAGAATTGCATTATATTTTTAGGTGCTTCCATCAGCAGAAACCTTGGTCTGAAACAACCACTTGCATTGAACCAATTTCCTTCCCGGAGGAAGAGAAACTAGCTCCCAAGTAGTGTTTTTCTGAAGAGAATTCATCTCTTCATCCATGGCAACTTACCATATCAGATCCTTCTAAGAATTATAATAGGATTTTTTATCTAAAATAATCATCAAATAATAAGTTTTGGATAGCAATTTATCAGTACAAGAGAGCGCAATACCTGCTCTTTGGAAATCAGATCGGGTTCTCCTTGGATCATCTGGATTTCCAATGTTTTCTCCTGCGGAGGAGAGTGTCTGTCGGGCCCATGTAAGAAGATGATTTTGTACTTCAGGTTCTGATTCAGCATATTATGATTGCTACACACTGATATCAGAAATTATAGGATCCAAATCAGGGTCATCACCCCCAATTTCATCATCCAAATATTCAGTAGAAGGGGAAGGAAATTCAACAGTTTTCTCCTTCACTAGTTCCACCTCCTGAAGAGGCTCATCGAAATTGAAACTTATCTCGATGATGATTTTTTTGGTCTTGATATACAGTAGCTTGAACCCTTTAGATTCATTAGGATACCCAATAAACAGACATTCTATGCTTTGCGGTTGCAAAGCCCTTCTTTTATCAAGCGAAATCCGGGCCCATGCAGTGGACCCAAACACCCGTAGGTTCGACACATCTGGCTTGTGTCCGAAGTATGCTTCAAAAGGGGTCCTCCATTTCACAGATGAGTGTGGAACCCTATTATGAATATATTCTATAGCATTCATGGCCTCAGCCCACAAATTTGCAGAAAGCTTCTTGGATTCCAACATACAAGTGGTCATCTCCTTAAGAGACCGATTCTTCCTTTCCGCTACTCCGTTCTGCTGGGGAGTGTAGGGGATTGAATGTTGGACCTGAATACCACTTTGGGAGCATATTTATAGAAACTCATTACTGACATACTCCCCTCCATTATCAGATCTCAAGATCTTGATCTTGATGCAAAAGGCATTTTCGATTAAGGCCTTCAATTCAGAATATTTTTCACATACTTCTGACTTCCTTTTGAGAAAGAAAACCCATGTATGCTTTGAAAAATCATCAATAAAAGTAAGAATATACCTTGATCCATTCATGGATGTGATAGTCATCATACCACTGATACCAGAATGTATCAGCCCCAATATGCATGTAGCTTGGTTTTCCTTCCTCTGATTGAACTTATGCTCAAGGTGTTTTCTAATCACACAGCCCTTGCAAATTCCTGTGGTTGCCTTGATGACCGGGAGGCCTTCAACCATGGATTTTTTCTGTAATTGTTGAAAATATTTGAAATTAATATGGCCAAACCTCTCATGCCACATCCTACTAACCTCATTCCCATGAGTTAGCAAAGCGGTGGGCTTTGCATCTGCAACAAAGTGAGAGAACTCATAGGCTTTTGCATGATGGTTTGCAAGGCCTTTAGCAATGAGTTTCCCAGATGCAATTTCTGTTATCTCAACATCATTTGGGCTGAAAGAAACTATCTTAGGCACTCTAGTATGTGTCATCTGATAGACACTAAGGAGATTTGATGCCAGAGACAGCACATACAATACATTTGAAAAGAAACCATTTTCAAGATCAACCGTACCTTGTCCTTCTGAAATGATGGTGGAATCATCTCCCATGTGAATGGGGATGGATTTTTCGGTCTCCAAGGATGAAAATGAGTCTTTTTCAGCCATCATGTGGTTCAAAGTTCCTGAATCAATCAAGAGTGCTTTGGACTTCAAAGTGCTTTCCATGAGGGCATGACCTTTTTCATGTTGTGGTTCCTGATCATGTTGATCTCTCCTCTGAAATATTTCTGGAAGATTGATGTGATTCCTCTCAAGAAGAGAGGTTTATTCATCAAGCTTCTTCTTCATGTAGGCATGTTTAGGGTGGAAGCCCTTCCCTCAATAAGAACACTTGACTTTTTCCTTTCCATTGTGCCCTTTTCCTTTGTTCTTCCTTGAGTCGGAAGATTCATCATGATGCTGATTTTTAACTCTAGGTTTAGGAGCATCAAATTTAGTTTTTTGATTCTTTTGCTGCTTTCCTTTACCCTTCATATATTTGGGCCCCGAGACATGGAGGACTTGATCACAGGAAGATCAGATGATCCCCATTTGGACAAGCTTGTCATGTTCACTTGTTAGGGACTCAATGAAGGCATTGAGTGTAGGCATCCTCCATCCAGGGGTTGTGAGCTTCCTCGCACAGAATGTAGAAACAAAAAATCAATAATCAGCCCCAAGTTTGCAGAGTATGGTGAGGATGAGCTGATCATCCTCCTTCTCCACATTGCATTGCTTCAAGAGTAAAATAGTATGCTTGAACTTTGTGAAGAAATCATTCAGAGTCTCGAAGTTGGAGGGTTGGATAGACATGAGTTCATTTTCGAGCTGGTAAACCCTCAAGTTATCATGCTTTCCATATAGAGTCTCCAATTTGTCCCATATTTCTTTCGAACTCTTCAAATCCGTAAGATGGAAGAGAAGGTCTTAGGAAATAGAGAGGCACAAGAAACCGAAGGCTTCATCCTTCTTGTTCAAGAATATTGATTTTTCTATGGCGGATCTAGGCTCAACTTCAGTGTCCATGGTGACTCTAAAAATTCTTCTGGAGTGCAGCTGAATCTCCATATCACTTTTCCATGAGTGGAAATTGTATGAAGTCAAGAGATCTATTGAGGAGGCCATTTGGATGTGCAGGAGCGAATGCTTCACCTGTAGAAACCTGAAAATGAAAACAGAAAGGGCAATGTAAGGTCATATAGCTTGCACATTCTAGGCTTTCATCACACCCAGCATAGTCAATCAAGCAAGCTTGATCAACAAGTTCTTTACTTGGGGTATTAAGTGGTAAGCCTTGGATTCTGGTGCAGTGCTGGATTTTTGAGCTATTGCTCAAATTTCATGCAGAAATCTGTCAAGAAGCTTGTTTTTGAGGGACAGAGCTTTGTCCCACCATAAGCTCTGATACCATATTAATCTTGTCTATTGATATAGGAACAAAGAATCAATCTCATCAAGAATTAATCAACAAATAACTCATGAAATGGTGTAATCGATCTACAGGAATAGTAGTCGCTCTGTATTCACATAAAGAATGAATGATTACAATTACAATGACATGCTACAAGCATGAATGAAGAGACAATTCAAATTCCTTAGGAGGTCATTCGAATTGAATGAGTGAGTCTAGCTTAACTGATTGTAAGCCATGGTTCACACTCAGTTAACCACTGAACAAAACCCTAATTGAATCAACTAACCCTAACTAAAGTTGGAGTGCAATAAATGACTGAGTCTCAACTAAAAGAGATCAAACACATGTCACAGCTCACCAACCATCAAGAGGTAGCACTACACCGACTCCAAAGAACCCTGATGAGGTTAACTGAAGTTGAACTGCACATCAGAAGTTGGTGGAGGCACCCCTGTTGATTCCAGTTCATTAAATAATCATTAAATAATATATTTAATGAGAGGAGGCACCTTAACTGACTTGTTTAACTGATTGTAACCACCATTTAGCAATTAGGTGCATTAATATCACTCAGATCACCCCCAGAGTGCTCCAGTTAGCCTCCCCGAATGTAGGAGAAGGATAAGTTAGCCTCCTTAACTAAAGGTAGGCATGGGTGTGACTGGCTGATGTCAATTAATGGTCCACTGATGTCAATTCATGTCAATTATAATTAGGATAGTGGTTTAAATAGGCCAATTTGACCAAAAAGAGTGTGTATGGTGGTAAATGTCTCCAACACTCCTCAACTCTATAGAACTTAAGAAACCTTGTGCTCTAAACCTAAAAACCTGTGGGCTTTGATACCTTGTAGAAATAACAACTCTAATGCTATGAAGAAATAGATATTTGATGCTAAGAAGAAGCACATGATGTATATATATCTACAAGATAACTCTCACAAGCATGCACACGAAAAATAAAGAGAATAATAAAGAGACTAAATACAAGAGAAGTGATCCAATATCTTTCCAAGTATTATTGATAAAATTAATTGATCATTATTATAGTAGTAATACACCCTTATAAAGGAAAATTGAGTTGCTAGAAGACAAATCATGCTAGCACATAAATCAGGCTTACTAAATATGATACACCCCCATAGGTGTCTAAAGAACTTTCCAACTCTATCAAGGACCTCACGAATTAGATAAAGAATGAGTGAGTTGTCATGAGTGATGGAAAAACATGCTAATTCTAGAGTATAGATATAAAATCATGGAGGATGGGTTGGAAAATAGAAGATAGCAGTTTCCTAGTTGACTATATTTACGTTATCCACTGAAAAGCTAGAATAAAGCAGGATAAATATAGAATCTGTAGGAAGGCATAGTTGATAAATATCCAGTATCTAACTAGAATCGGGATAAACGAGATCCTAGGGTATATATGGAAATTTTTGACCAAGTGGTGCAAGTGGATGCCAACTATCTAGGCTAGTAGGTATGAAATTAATCAATAATGATTAAATATTTTTATCCTAAGTATGGAGTGGATTTATAATATCCCAATAGGAGGCATAGCAATTTCTTTGTAAGTCTTGTCATACTTTTCTTCATCTTGGATAATCTCTTGTTCCCAACATGGTCTTCTTCTCTCGAGGTGGATCTATTGCTCTCTGTGGCTTGGTCATATCATGATCCTTTTGAATCTCTTCCTTCTGCCATGGTGTCTTTGTCCCTAGGAACTTCATATTCCTCTTCATTTTGTTGGAGTGAATCTTCTAGTTGAAACATCATCTCTTATTCTTTGAAACAATACTCATCCTTCAATTATTGTAGGCGATTGTATGTGGTCTTTTCTACAAGTCAAATTTAATTACATTATTTCATAATTTCCAAAACATATTAATAATGACAAGTTCTTATGCATAAATAAATTTGACACACAATCATGTAAATATCTTAGCCAATGCTACAACATTCACCCATATCCTGTATACATACAATAACTTTCTAGTCAATGCCTTCCATCTCTACCACAACATTATTAAGAGTGTGTACTACTCCTAATATGTCAGCAAAGAGGTTTTATTCTAGATAAGTAGCAATGGAATGTTGTACAACATCATAGGATAATTACCCATCACATGCAAGTCAATAGTATATTGTTCATAAATGTAGACACTCAATTATGCATGATACATCAACAAAATATAAATTTGTACACAACTAAACAATATCATTTAAGTAACTATATATATATATATATATATATAGGAAATGACAATTTAAGCACTTATATTTGCTTGTTTGGTGGGTAGAATCCATCTTGATCCTTATCTCCTTGCAAGAATAAGTGGAGTCTCTGACAGTATCATCATCTTGATTATGGGTATGTGTCTATCTTACCCATGCTTGAGTAGTTCTTCTATACAATAGATCACATGGGATTGCATATTGGTTTGGAACATGAGTGTCACTCAGTTCATTCACAACTACATCCCTTCTTATCCAAACATTGAGATGGATAAATTTTTATTCTTTATCATGGGTTGAATCCTTCTGGATTAAAATAAATATTCATCATTACTTGAGGAATCAACTCTTTCTTCTCTGATTATTTCCATTGTTGGTTCATTACCTTCAACGGTGTGAGCATGGTGTCTTTTCTTGTTCAACTTATTGTTGGGGGAGCCTTTGTTTCTGGGACAATATCTAGAATAGTGTCCCTTCTCATCACATGTGTAACAGCTAATACTAGACAGATCTCTTTTGAGTTTATTTTGTCATTTGTGATTAGGATCCTCTCTTTTGTTGTGATGATGGTCCTCCTTCTTTATATGATTTATTCTAGTGTGAACTATGAGATATTTATCTCAAGTTTCTCCCATATTCTCTTCTCTTGTTACGAGCCAAGATTATTCTCGTGCATTCTTCCCAAAGTCTGTTGAAAGCGATCATCTTCTTTTTGGCATATATTCCTTAAATGAATGAATCCCATGATCTTGGGAGACCATTCAAGGTGGTCATAACAATCTCCCCTTATTCTACCTTCTCTTCGACTGCTTCAAGTTGTTCCTTGATTTGAGAAACCCTTGTTAAGTAGTATTGCATGGTATCTGAGTTTTGTATCTTCACATTCTTCAGTTGATTCCTCAATGTCATCTTTTGATTGATTTTATTTCCTTCTAACAACTTTATCAAAGCATCGAACACTTCCTTAGGTGTCTTCAAATATGACTCATGAAGGATGAGGTGATCCTTAATAAAATCTGCAATGATTCTCTTGTACTTGATCAAGTTCTTCTTATGGATAACCTTTCCTTTATCTCCCTCTTGCTCTGGAACTTCCTCACTAATATACTTATCGGAATCATTTTCTACAAGAATCAAGGAGACCCTATACTTCCATGCTCAAAATTTGTTAGCTCCCCTAATTTTAGCATCTAGATGGGTGTGATGGGTCATTTTGAAATGAGAACCTCAAATGGAAATAGCCTATATTTATATCTTACCAAATTGAGATGCCCGACCTGGTTCTAGAGTTGGTTGACCTAGGGTTTGTTAGAGAAAGCCTAATTTTCCAAACTTGGAATTTTGGAATTATGTATGGATAGAAAGATGTGCCTTCATGAGGAGAGTTGCTCAATGAGGTCCTTTTTTGAAAACTATGGTGGGAATCCTCCAAAACTTGATGCCCTAGTTTCTTCCCGTAGTGTCTCATAGTGTCCTGTAGTAAAAAAGCGAAACTTTTCAGAACTAAATTATGACTCCATAGAAAGATGTTCCTTTTTAGGTTGAGTTGCATAATGTACTCCTTTTTCCAAATTGATGGAGGAAAACCCTAAAATCTTGATGCCCTAGTTTTCTCCCAACACTAATGTCTAGGTCAAAAATGAAAATTATCCAAATTTGATTCTACTTACCCCAAAATATGTTCTCTCCTAGGGAAACTGATCATATCTCTCTATTCTTGATGATCTATGGAGAGAAGAACTTGAACTAGGAATCCCTAGTTTTTCTACTCCACAGTTCTATCTTTCATAGAAGATCTGATACCATATTAGTTTTTCTAATTTAATTCATTCTTATTAGGATCTTTATCTAAAAGAATAACAAGAAAAAAAAGATACACAATACATAAATATTTTCCTTGGGGAAACCATAAAGGAGAAAACCACACAAACTTCCTCATAGTAGTTTTGTCACTAATATAATATCACAATATGGAAAAACCCAAGAAGACGATGTCTTCTATAGCTCTTTCTCTTTATCTTCTAGAGAACGTGTCCTCTCTCTCCTAATGTGCACTTGAGAGAGTGAGTGAGTGTGTACTAATGAGGGATGGTTCCTCCCTATTTATATTCTTCAGTTGTGTGAATCGCTTAACAAACTAGGTCAGCTAGGTTTTCTAATTGGGGTCGACCTACCTAGGAAGACTTTAAAATACACTTTCCTTTATTTATTCAAGGGGCTATCGCCCCGACTTACAACAGAGGTTTTACCTTAATTCCCAATAATAATAATAATAACATCCTAACCTGGGGTACAACATCTTCAATTGGGGTACAACAATATAGAATGATAATATACAACAGAACATCTTCTGAAGTTACAAATACAACAACAAAATCAACCAAACTCATCCCTATCCCTAGGAATTCATTCCAAGGTTATTTTGTGTGTGTTTTTCTCCATTTTTTAGTTTTTATGGATTTTTGTAAGTTTTCTTGTGTGTCTAAAGTTTTTGAAAATACTAACTATTATGTGAAGAAGAAATAACTAATGAATTTTTTTTTTGTAGCAGAGAGACTCACCTAGTAGCACATTCATTTCGTACTCACTCTATTCCAAATGCAACCTTCTTAATGCAAGAACTAATTGATATTGTTAGTCTCCCTTGTGGTCTAGAACACCTTCGTGGAAACGACACCAAAAATTGATGAGCCTAATCAATCATCATTATTATTTGTTCCTATCGAGACAATATTTCAACAAGAATGATCTTTATAGACCTTTTACTTTAATTTGTAAAACACATGGATTTATACAAACTTATTAGGGTTTTGCACAATTTATGAAACTACAAAGAAAAATGATTATTCCTCGTAGTATCAAAACTTCAATTTAATTCTATCTAAAGAAGTACTGATAAAAAGAAAAGGAATTTCAATCTAAATCTAGGAGTTGCAAAAAACATGAATCTAAATTATTCATTTAGATACATATCATTTGTTATTTGTTATCAGAGACAAGTTTTAAGAAACTCTTCACCTAGTTTTTAACAAACCTTTTGAAATGCTTCCTAATCTACCCTACCATTGACATACCAATCCCATATTGTTCCTTTCATATTTTTTATAAGAAGATCCCATGTGAAAATAAATGAACTTGAATAGTAGAAGTGATAAAGGTATACTGAATTAAAATCATAGGAAATAATTCATCAAATATATTCTCTTTGGAATTATGGAAATCTTCTACAAACTATAGGAAATCTACGCTATCATATTATGTTCTATCAACTTTCAGACTTAAAAATTAAATCTATTCTAACACAAAGATTCCCACATTCACCTATGGATGGGCCTTGATCCAAGGTCACATGAGAGTGAAATATTACTAAAAAATATAGAGAAATAAGGTTCTTCATTTGCATTAAAAATAAATATTTAACAACATGACTTACCATTTTTTCAAATCGTAATCGGAGCTGAGTTCATAACAAAAATGGGCACTAGCCTCACTAGTTTCTCCATTCTGGTTTAAATGTAAAAATGTATATCTATTATGACAGTTAACATCTAGTTTATGAAAAATATATTCATGTAATTGACACTGAGTGTGTTAGTCAGATCACTCGAGATAAGTATAGCATTTGTGTGCTCATGTAGACTTAGGGACTAGGACTCCAAGTGGTAAATATTCAAGTTGCGTTGAATCTACTACATGCTTCTTCAATGTTGTAACTAGAGATGTTGGTCAATTGAGAGTGATTTATTCATTAGTGATCATGAGTTAATGCTTGGATCTTCTTCTTCGGTCAAAACTGGAAGTGTTGTAACAAAAACTAGTACAACTTATTCACCATATTCCTGTTGTCTTCAAATAATCTAGAAATTGATAAAAAAAAATGGTGCTCCTTCTGGGTGTTGAGTCATGGATAAAGTATGATGGAACGTTATTCATTCATACTATGCTAGATCACCATGTTTATTAGCATCTTTTCATCACATCAATCATAAAAATGTAAAGAATTTAATCAACAAAACAAAAAAATTAAATATACATATAATCAAAACTAAGTTCCTTCCTTGTCTTAATCTATGTGTATTATCTCAATAGTTAGGTTTTAGGATGCTTCATTTGACCAAAGAAATGATGGATTTTGTAACCAAAGGTAGGAGACACCATCATCACAAGTGTAACATGTATAATTTGGGTAATATTTATGGGACTTGTGAGTCTTAAGATACTTCTTGAAACTTCTAGGTTTCTTGTGAGTCTTAAGATACTTCTTGAAGCTTCTAGGATTCTTGTGAGAGAGTTCTTCCTTTATGAGTGCTGCAAACGCTTGATTATGATCTTCACCCATATTTTATGATCTTACTTATTCAATTTGTTTACCAATTGCTTCAAGTTGTTCTTTGATATGAGATACCCTTATAAAGTGAGATTGAATGGTCTTTGAAATTTGCATCTTCACATACTTGAGTTGAGTTCTCAAGGTCATCTTATGGTTGATGTTCTTTCCTTGAAATAAATTTTTGAATGTATCAACCATTTCCTTGGGAGGCTTCAAGGATGAAACATGGGGGATCAAGTGATCCTTGATGTAATAAAAAATGATCCTCTTACCCTTGATCATATTCTTCTTGTGCCTGGCATTGTCTTCATCTCCATTTGGCTCTGCAACTTCTCCCTTGACATTTTTTTCCAAGTCACGCTCTTCTAATATTAGAAGAACCCTATACTTCCATGCCCAGAAGTTCTCAAATCCTTCAATATTGAAATGAATTTGGTATTGTTTGTCATATTGATAACTTAAGAAATTCCAATGGAAATAAAGATAACAATGCTTAACAATAAGAGTGCTCCAACCATGTTCTTGTTTCAACTCCTATAAAAATTATTTGCGTGATTCTATGGATTGACATAGAAACCATAAATTTACAACTTTGGAATCTTGGAAATATGATGGGAGAGATAGATGCGGCTCCTCATGGTGAGTTGAGAAATGGTCTTATTATTCTGTTGTTAGAATAATCAACCCATAGTTTACCCATTTAGACATTAATTTAATTATTTCTGTCTTATTAGCCTAGTTCATGTGTCCCACCTTGTGCAAGTTGTCTTTTACCTATCCATAGTGGTCAATTTGCCTTATTTGAATCATGTAGTGCATGGGAAAGCCCAAGGAATCAAATCTACTTTATTCCTGGCCTCCTAGGCGCCCTTCTACGTTTTCTGCTTTATTCCCTTCTTTTTCAGTGTTTTAAGGCAAATGGAAAAGCTAGACTAGGTGAGGTGAACTAGTTTTTTGTCCTCTTCATCCTCCACTCTTTTCTCCTTGAAAAAGGATGTATGAGCTGCCATTCCACCACTCTTTATCTTGCCTAAGCCATTTTTCTAATTCGAGAGCTCCATGACAGATTTGGGATCAGCTTTTTACACCTATTGGGGATTTGTTTATTTTTAGTAAGCCTGCTTTATGCTAGATTCGAATTGATCCTCATGCATTAGAATCCCTGATGTATGTTATTTATTCAGCAACCTATTATTTTACAGGGTTGGCTATTGTACACTGAGTTAATACAGTTTAGTGTTAAGCTCCAATTTCAGTCTCTTTTGTGAGTGATTTTACATGATCAATTGTTAATTGTTGTGAGTAAAATTAATATATCACTGGGTTCAATTTCCACATGGTATCAGAGCCATTGTAGATTGATTTCTCTTCTTCAAAATTGCTTTGCAGGTTCGACATCAGTGACTGGGATCCTTCTACTGACAGCTAGGACAGATTTTCTAAGCTATGGATCAATCACAGAAAACTATCTTGACTCCCTTCAATTTCTTTGAATGGAAAGCAGAGATGGAGATACTATTGAGAGCGAAAGGCCTCTACAGGGTGACTATGGTAACAGAAGCAGAGCCCAATGCAGCTGCAGAGAAGATAAAATGTCACAACAGGAGGGATGAGGCCTATGGTCTCATGTGTCTGAGTATTTCCAGAGACCTCCTTTTCCATCTTGATGGATTGACATCACCGAATGAAGTATGGGAGAAGCTTGCTGATATTTTTGGAAAGACAAATGAGATGAGGGGACATCAAATCGAAAATGAGCTGATCTCTCTGAGTCCAAATAGCTTTGAATCCCTGCAGCTATATTTCTCCAAGTTCAAAGCACTAGTTTTGCAGCTGAAACAGTGTGGAATCGAAAAGAAAGATGATCAGCTCGTCCTGGCCATCCTTTCAAAGCTAGGCCCTGACTATTCAGTGTTTGTTTTGACCTTCTATGCCACAAAACTGACAGCTCAAACCTGGAAGATGCCTAGCCTTGCAGATTTCATGGACTCTCTCACATAAGAACAGGATAAGCTGGTGATGATGGGCACCATCAAACCATCCAAAGATCAAGATTTGATTGCTGGAGATTTGAAGGTGGATTCAAAAGGCAAAAAGAAAGCTAAAAATATACCTGAGCAAAAGAGAGACAAGAAACAGTCTCCAGAGGATCCACAAGGTCCCAAGAAGAACTACCAGAAGAAGAAAAACAAAGGAGAAATGAGCAAGTGCGCATACTACAATAAGGGCAGTCACACTGAAAGCTCTTGTATGAAGAAGCAAATAGACATGCTAACCCAACTCCTGGAGAAGAATGGAATCTCCCTTCCAGAAAGCTCAAAGAAGAGAGAAGGAGGATCAAGTTCAGATGACAGAGAGAGAGTTCATGCTCTAGTTGCTGGCACATCAAGCTCACCCAGTTTTATCATCGATTCTGGAGCTTCAAGACACATGATTTCGACTAAGGAGGCCTTCTCCTCACTTGACAAGTTGAAAGGACCATCTATAGTACTGGGAGATGAGTCTCTCACTGAAATTTTAGGCAAAGGAAGGATAGATCTTGATCATGGTCAGTTCAGCAATGTGCTGTATGTGCCTGGTCTTGCCTCCAACCTCCTATCAGTGTACCAGATGACCCACACTGGGTCTCCTAAGAAAGTCATATTCTCCCTTGATGAATTTGAGATCACAGAGATCTCAAGTGGTAGAGTCATTGCAAAAGGAGTTGCAAATCATGCTCAAAAGGTATACATGTTCTCACACTTCCTACCCTACTCAAACTCCTCTGCTCTTCTGATTCATGCTAATGAAGCCAACAAGATTTGGCATGAAATATTTGGCCACCTAAACTACAAATATCTTTCTGATCTTAGTGAAAAAGAGATGGTTATAGGGTTGCCCAAGATAAAATTTTCCAAAGGAGTCTGACAAGGTTGTATCCTAGGAAAACACCCAGAGCATAAATTTGAGAGAGCTAGTCATGAGAGAACCTCTGCACCCCTCGAGCTGATCCACAGTGATGTTGCTGGCCCATTCCCTTATATGTCCATGATTCAGGACAAATATGCATTGACTTTCATTGATGACTTTTCCAGGTATTGCTGGGTTCACTTCCTGAAACACAAGTCTGAAGTTTTTGGCCTATTCAAAGTCTTTAATGCTTTGGTCGAGAACCAGTCCGGAAGGAAACTCAAGGCCCTCATATCTGAAAATGGTGGTGAGTATGTCAAGTCTGAGTTTATTAATTATTGTGTAGATGCAGCATTCTATCCCTTACACACCATAGCAAAATGGTGTTGCTGAGAGGAAGAACAGATCACTGAAGGAGATGGCAACATGCATGATGGAGGCCAAAAATTTGCCACCAAAGTATTGGGCCGAAGCTATCAACTGTGCAGCCTATATTCAGAATAGGGTGCCTCATAAACAGCTTGATG
>LPNX010718346.1:720609-767194 GCA_001517045.1 Pseudotsuga menziesii | reverse complement strand
TGTGTAATATATCCGTTAGGTAAAAGTGTGTTTCTTTAGTATGCATTTGTAAATATTCTAATCCGATGGTCACGATATGTTCTAAATATAGAGTGATCCAATGGTTCAACTTCTATTATATCATACCTACCATTGATCCATGGCTTAACACCCGATTGGTCTATGATCTCTATTTAAAGAGCATAGAGGGTCATTAGCTAGTTGATCGATTATGAGAAGCTCATGTAACTTTATTTCTTTTTCAAAATAGATTGCTCCAAGTATCTATTTGGCTGGGGCCATGGAATGTTTCCCTCTCAAGGGTTTTAACCACGTGACAAACATCGGTGTGTTGATCTGTGATCTATTTGTGTGAAGTGGTTGCTCAAGGTGTTCGGTCTTTTGGGAGTACCCTGTGTACTCGAACATTCCTCTAGGAACCCCTAATAGGGAAGAAAAACTAGAAAAATTCTTTGGTATATATTCATCAGTAAGTGCAATGTCTTCTAGTACAATCCAAGAGCTAAATGCTCTTCCACTCAAAGATCTTGAGAATCAGAATATATAGAGAACCCAAGAATAAGATATCTCCTCAATGTATCTACTCTTTCTTCTCTAGCGAACTTATTCTTCTTCTCTCTCCAGTGAATTTGCTTGCTTGCTTGATGTGTCCAAATGAGAGGTGTTCCCTATCTATTTATACTCTTCTCTATTTGAAATTTCCACTAAATAATCCGACTTCACTGGAGAATATTTACCCAATGCTGAGGAAGCCTTACCCGGTAACTAGTGTTGTAGCCAAAATTGGCACTTCTCTGTCTGTGATGACACTTACATGTTTTGGTCACATGACGACCAGGGAAAATTTTAAGAACCCCCCATAAACTTATATATATAATAAATGGGAGAATCCCTATGATACATGAGAAAGTGTGAAGGCTATTTTATCGATAATATAATATGTATATACAATTTTTTGGCGAATCTTTCATGGAATTATAAAACCTTGTAAAATATGGGTGAATCTTTCATGGAATTATAAAATCTTGTAAAATATTGGTGAATCTTTTACAAAATTATAAAATCTTGTGAAATAATACGAATCTTTCACAAAACTAGAAAACCTTGTATAATATTTAGCAAATCTTTCACATAATTAAAAATCTTGTAAATTTTGTTGAATTTTTCATTGAAAAATAAAAACTTAAGTCTTGACAAAATTTGACTTAAAAAAATTACCTAGATGATGTTGTATTTACTTTAGATTTTTCATGTACTCTTGCACAAAAACACCTTGTAAAGAAAATCCAATTTCTAGGCTAAATTGTTGACTTTATTCATCACAACTACTTGTATACTACTAATTTCAAACCTCCTTTGAGATAAAATGGAGAGATGATTTCATAAATATTTGCAATTTATAGTAGAACATTTTATCAAAGTGTGAAGTTCATTTATCATACTACACTCAATGTATAGTCAATTTTCACAAAATATGTTGGGCCCAATCATCCCCCCTTAGTCTAAAAATATAGCTACAATAAAAATAGTTTTGTGAAGCACTACTCAAAATACAAGGCTTGATCAATGCTCTCAAAAAACTTCAATGGATGGTTGCATAGCATCCATATTGACGTTAACATCTTTCTAGCAAGGATGTCCCCATTTTCTTGCACGACCTACAATCAAGGTGAATAATTTGTATAAGAGAAAGATAATAAGGTACCTCACGAAACATTAAATGAAAAACAACACATTTTTTTTAGTTTGCAAACTTTCCATAAAATAAAAATGGTCATCATGTATGATACACAATAGGGAAAATTTTAGAAACACATACCTCAACATATTCTTTCAAGCTTTATTTATAAATATGGCTAGAATCCTAGAGGCTATATGTAATGCTCTTTTAGTCAGGAAATCAATAATAATATTTCATTAGATGAATGTCGGTCTCAATGCCAATAGGTCTCCTATGATGAATGCATAGGAACCTAGTAAGACAGTGCACAGACCATTTTTTCTCTTCACTTAGCAACTCAAATCTCATTTCCATTTCTAAAAACCAACACGTCTTTTCAAAGAAAATATAAAATAAACATAGTAGATTCTAAAATTAAAATGGTGAAGATTCTTAAGTCATGCAACAAAGTTAAAGAAAATACAAACATCTTTCCTCGAAACATCAAATATTTAAAGAGAACAATAATAATTATATAAAAAAATTGAATGTTACAAAGGGTATCAATGGAATACAAATATAAGAAAAATAAATGAAATCCAAGTTTAAGAAATAAACAAGCCATTTATGAAACTAATCAAGCTATTACAAAGGGATAAAACTACAATAAGTATCAAGGGAATAAAAATAAATTTAACCAAAATAAACACAAATTTTCAAATTTGAAAAAATGCTCCAAATGCAAGAAACAACAAACCATTAATATCTTCAAAGATATCAAATTTAATAAGTTTTAACTTTTGATTGAGTCCATTCTTGCTAAGTGAAAGTATTGTTAAATTAATTATTTAACCATTAATACTAGGACACTATCTATAAATAGATAGGTCCCAAGTTCATTTCCTGTCAAACATAAGAAAAAAACAATGTTTTACTTAACTATCAAAACATAAAATTTCAAATGGATTGCAGCACAGAAATGTAGCTCCAATATTATTATATTTAATACAAAGTATAGACTATAGAACCTATTTTTACCTGAAATGCAAGCTAAATTTTATATATGGTAATATTTCTCCTGTCAAGAATTTCATTTTTCCAACCTACTCCAAAAAAGAGGAACATCAAAGTTAAACTAACAAGAATTACATGATATATTAAATTGCATTCATTTTTTATACACTACCAATGTATATTAATTTAGATACTATATTGTGGGATATTAAATTCCCAATTTCCATGTCGATCCTCACTTTTTGCATTTTGAACATGAACTTCTGTAGATGAAATATCATTATGAGTGTCCAAAACATTATGTTTTGTATCAAGTTCATTGGAAACATTTGTTATATTGCATTCTCCTCTTCTTTCACAATCTGATCGCCAAAGTTCTAGAGCTCCATTGAATGGAAAATTGGTAACGACATACTTTGTTACATATAATCTTAAACAAGTATCCACATTCTTATCAAGCTTTTTCCTCAACTTTGACTTCAAGAATGATAGTGCACTAAACATTCTATCGTCCTCCACTCATCCCAAAATCATGGTTTGACATAAATCAACTAATTTGAAATACTCTGACATGCTTTCTTGTAAAATTGACTTTCACCTAAAATAGTCCATAATTTGATTACTGCACCATATTCTATAGGTTTCACCAAAAAACGATATTGATATGACATTGTTTGAGAAAATAAAGTACTTTACTGATATAATTTTGCTGAATCTAATATACCTCCAATCTCTTCTCCTTGTACATTGACATTCCTACCAAAGTGGTGCACTAAAATACTCAATTTTGCTAAAAAGTAAACTTTCAAAATTTTTATATCTTTTTCATTATTCCAATATTGAGGGTATAGCATAGACATGGCCTCCAATAATTCATCTCGATGAAATCATTCTCTTATCTTTGATGACAATGATTGTGGAATTTGTATCAAGTTGTGTCGCACTGAAATCACAATATCATTGAAGTGGTCTCTTGACACACGACACTCTTCGGTGCTTTGTCCCATCTTACTAACATAATGAAAGGGAACCATATACCCACGCACTGCCATACATAGTCTCCCTTTTTCATCAAAATTCAAATAATTTTCAATCTTTTCTATATCAATGAGAGTAGTCCACATTAGTGGAAATTTCAACTCAAAATGGGCCTTTCAACCCTAATTCAAATTCCATTTCATCATGTGTTAGCCAATGAAATTGCTTTGAATTTGAAATACCGTATAGGTATTTCAACAATTTTTTAATATAAATTTAGGGATAGGTATCATAAAAATAAAAATAAAATTGTTCATATTTTCAACATATCTCCTTGCGTGTTTAATCAAATTTTTTCCGGTAGAGCTCGTTGGATGCGGAATTAAATTACGCATCCAACAAGTACCCACTTAGTATACTTTTGATGGACCCTGCTACATCATAATCATATTTTTTCAGTTATTTCTTATTTTTGGGGTAGTGGGGTCCATCAAAAGTATGCTGAGTGGGTACTCGTTGGATGCGTAATTTAATTATGCATCCAACGAGCTCTCTCGGTAGAAATTTGAGTAAACACACAGGGAGATATGTCGAAAATACGAACAAAAAAGTAGTTTTTTCTTTTCTTCCTCCAAAATTAATAAATATTATTTTCCTTAGGAGGCCCATTTTGAGTTGAAATTTCCTCTAATGACTGTTAAACATTGGACTTGTAAAAGACCCTGGCATCGTATACAAATTATCCAATGCAAGGCATGCTAATTTCCTTTCATTTGTGTACTCTGCAATATACATTGTACAACTTTGAGCCATTTTCACAAGGAAATTCATTTCATGAAGCAAAGGAAGAATTCCAACCAATGTTAATAATGTCTCTATATCAGCTAGTCGAAAGAGAATATCTTGATCTTTGTCTACACTAAAGTGATGTTCATAAATCACACCTATATTGGTACTCACTAAATAGCATTTGAGTTCGTCCATTCAATGAAATCTATCTTGTATAAACATATTTTAATAGTTTTTTTCTATATATATAATATCATCTGCAAATTGTTGAAACTTACTAAATCGCTTAGGACTACAACGAAAGTATGCATGAGTCTCACGAACAAGTTCTTCAACTTGTGAAACCAGTGGAAACTTTCTTACTATGCATACTATTTTAAATGAAAGATTCATCCTATGAGCCATACAATGAATATTGATTAGAAACAATGAAGCTAATAGTTTTAGTTTGACACAAATTCCATTCCTTTGTCCTTGCATGATTGATTCTCCATCTACTCCAACACATACCAACCTTTTTGCGATCATTAAATCATCCATACCACCAAATTTCTTCAAAGTATTAATAACAAGTTCATAAATATATCCAATTGTAGAAGTCTTCTTCATTTTTTGAATTTCAAGTAGATATGAATGCCTAATATGACCATTAACCATATAAATAATCATGCATATCCATGAAGTGTTATCAATAGTTGTAACTTCATCCAAAGATAGTGAAAAAAATCTGGCATTTACAAAATTCTCTTTCAAATCATCCTTTTCTACTTGAGCTAGATATTTTTCCCCTTCCCAACCACTCATTACAGACCAGTGAGAAGATGTAAAATTCGATACTTCAAGAAAAGATACATGGTTCTTATAATCTGGATAATCTGTCATAGGAAGACCTTTAGATAACATGTGAAATACATTGCTTAATTGCGTCGTCTTGGATAGAAAAATTATTTCCATTGTTTTTCCAAATAGAGATGTGATAGCCCCTCCACTTGCCTCAAGTTTACTCTTACTTATTAAGTATTTATTATATTCTTCTTGATATTTGACATGTCAACATTCCTTAGAATATTTCCATTTTCCAATAGACTTCTCCTCACCATTTTCAATTTTCTTGACATAAATCTTTCCTGCATGCTTCTCTATTGTATCTAACTTCATTTGCAATTTTACTACCTTTCCTAGTTTCCAACTACATACAATGCATTTAAGTTCTCGTGAAGTTTCCTTCTCATTTATTGGAGTAATTGGTTCAATAAAAGGAAATTTTGAGGCCCATTCCGATTGGAATTGTCTCCCTATGTCCCATTAGTCTTTCTTCCTTTTTCATGATTGTGAATGATTTGTGTTGCCTCCCATGGAAAAACCTTCAAGATTATCATTGTCAATTTCTGGTTGAATTGCATTTATCTCACTTTGTTCACTAGAGGAACCTATTTTATCACTCGTTATATGGTTATTAGATGCATTCTCAGAAGTATTGACATCTCTCTCATTGATGGGTTGCTCAAAAGAATTTGAATCATGAAGAGAATATGGATGCTTGGATTG
The DNA here is from genome assembly GCA_001517045.1 of Pseudotsuga menziesii. Classification (NCBI taxonomy): domain Eukaryota; kingdom Viridiplantae; phylum Streptophyta; class Pinopsida; order Pinales; family Pinaceae; genus Pseudotsuga; species Pseudotsuga menziesii. The sequence continues at coordinate 761,205 of LPNX010718346.1, read as the reverse complement.
AGGCTTTTGAAAGTATGATAATACATCCCTCTGTTTTGATGCTTTATTTCCACGGTTGGTGTTTGACATCTCATTGAACATTTCACAATTGAAATATCAAATAAATCTAGAAACCCAAAGTGAAACCTGCATGAGAAAAAATAAATAAAATCAGTACAATTTGTAAGATATCCATGATGACATGAATTCTATAGGATATAAAAAATAAACCTAGTAAACTAAACCCATCCATGATTAAATTAAAAATTAGAGGCTCCATTGTAACTGATGGAGGAAGGTTTTGCAACCTTTTGGACCTACGAAGAGGTAGGTCCTCCACAACTCTAAATATGACTCACACACCTAAAGGCCAACTAAGCAGAAACAAACAAAAAAACACACACTAAAAAAATACTAAGTAACATAGACACACCAGATAAAAGATACACCTTCCAAAGGAAATCCTGGGATGATTAGGGCCCACGTCCAACCAGTGAAGATCAAAGGATGGTTACTTGGTGTCTCGTGAAGCATTCTATGGGTACAAGCGTTGGAATCACCCAACCGCCATCCCAAATTTTCAACCAAGGCTACCTTCCAATTCCTTCCTAGGTGTATTGGAAATATTCTTCTAATACCACCTATGTAAGATCCTAGTGTCTGGAGAATAAGGCTACCAAATCTACACCGAGAGTCCAGTGGGATAGTCATTGGCCTGATCGATGTGCATGGGAAGGGTAGATAATCCTGAAACCCTATCAATACTGGCACCTCATGGGGCCCAATAAGTGGTATTGATAAGATCCCCAAATGCACAACAATCTTGGTAAACGGTCGAACAAGGAAGTGGAGGGGTACTCCTCAACCGATCTCTCACGCAGCCTCATGCTTAACTCCCGTGTGAGAGAATATTTCTGCATTATCTGTTGTAGAAGTGGATTTACCTAAATATAGGCCACTACATTTGAAATCAAAGTGCTTTTGGACAGTTTAAATATCCTAGTCCAAAAACCTAGCCTAAGCTAGTTGATGCTCGAACATACAAAAATAAAATTACTAATAGATTTTAAGTTAAATGTTATTTTTAATGGTTGTATTACTCAAGGTAGTGAAATGATACTAAATGGTGTCATAGACTCAACAAATTTAAAGCAAATGATGTATAAAAATTTCAAAGTGAATGCAACTAACAATGCAATTTTTCCTTTTTCTTTGAAAATGAAAACTAATGAAACTTTTTTTTAACAATTTGAGAAACTACAAGACTCAAAATATTTTTGTTTTTTTTTCTGAAAAATAGTGAGAAAAATAACTAATGCAAAATAAAAACTACCTTTTGTCTTTCCTTTTTCAAAAAAATAAAAAATCTATGCAAATGAATGCACTTTAAGAAAGCTAAGTAATCTGAAATTATATAGATGTAAATGCTAATAGTCGAATCCTACAGTACCAATATTCGATCAGTCAAACATAGATGACCAAACCCTAGATAAATAAACTTGCAGACATTAGCGATGATCCTGTGCATGGGATGTCCACCAGGCCTTTGTATCGCTCTGGATATTTTCCCTCAAGGGGTGTTCTACCTGATCCTTTAGTTTGAGATTATGCAACATCTATTGTGATTCTATAGTCAATGCTAGTTGTCTTTGACTTAGTGAAATTAAAGTATGTCATTTCTATTGGGGATCAAAGGGTTTCCTAGAAGCACACCATTTATTGAACAAATACGAGTACTCACAAGGTTGTTGTTGTCTTTAGTGGTGCTTCCAAAGTAAAGGGGATTGCTCAATTCATTCAGGACAAGATATGAGGGTGATGCATTAACGGTGATAAAAGAATTCTTGCACTCCTCACGATTGGAGTTAAGGATCATTGAGATGAAACTGATCTTGAATCCTTGAGGATGGGTAGATACTTCTAAATGAGAAGATGCATACTAATTCTAATATTTTCATAAAAAAAATAGACGTTCCTTGATATTCATTATGAATCAAAGGTAACTTGTACAATGTCATGACAAAAAGTCATTCCAAACATGAGGAGAGATAAAAACATAAGCTTTCCCAAGGAGAGGGATAATACCCAAAATCCCATAGATGAATGACTGTAGAAGCAATACCACAAGAAGAACATAAGGATCCCAGATAGCTTATCCAAGGAGGCATCAAGGGTGGGAAAAACAAACCCCAGAGGGATCAAACAAAGAATATATCCCCAGCTAAAATAGATAAAAGAATATAGAATCCCATACTCGAAAATAAACAAAAATGAGTATGCCACTTAAAACAGAAGAATATCTTAAAAGAGTTGAATCATACCTTCCTCAATGATTTCTCCTTCTAATTTAAAGTTCCGAGAAGGATAAAAGAACATCCTTCATATTAAGTGCTTCCTTGGATAACCGATCTACACTCATATTGTGCTCCTTGTAGAAATGCCTAAAGTCAAGGGAAAAAAATCATGTTTAATTTTTGTATTTTTGTCACACCAATAATCCAAATTCAAAGCTAAAAGAGCTTCTTTTGATTTTTTCAAATTTATAATCATAGAGGAATATCCCCACATAGAAAGAGAATGCAGGCCCATGGATATTGTTGACACAAGTAGATCCCAAAGAGTTAATAGCTCATCCCTAGTGTTAGTGTTGGGTCCACATCCCATTTTGAAAAAGAATGAATGTGACTGATTAAGAGCAAGACGGAATCCAGCTCCACCAGTATTGTTAGTTTCTTCCCTGTCAGTGTTTCCTTTCACAATGATAGTAGGGGAAGACACTAGCTCCAGTTTGTGAATTTATTTTGGCTTGTAAAGCTAGAGAAAGAAAATCTATACGAAAATGGATATTGAATTGACATAGGTTCAGAATTGCTACAAATAAGTGAGCTCGAAGATAAGTTAAAATAGTCTGAATATTTTTATTCCCTCATCTTCCCTTATAAGTTCATTTTTAAGGATTTCCTCAGCTGATTCTTTTGTGACCATTTTCAAAAATACAAATAGAATCCTGTCACATGTTCATATGCCCACAATTTCGTCCAAAACTTTTGCATGTTCACACTCCAAACCTTGCACATGTTAGATAACGATTTGATATGGAAATTTTCAAATACTTGAGGGTACCAAGTAGAGCCATTATGTCTAGGACAAACATCTAAGGGGGTATCAATTATGGTTAACTGTTCAAAGGATGGCATCGATTTTCCATTTAATTCTACACCTAGTTCCTATTATGTCTCTTATCGATAGATTTGTACCAATCTAGAGGATGTGGATTTAGATGATGTAGAGGGTGGGAAGAATGACAATAAACAAGGTCATTATGAGTAATAAAATTCCTTTCATTTGCTCAAGTTTTTGTGTTTTTTTCATTTCACCTTTTGTCTAGTTTTAAACATTATGTTGAGTACACACACAGAGACACAGCATCACTCTTATAGATATCGATGGAATATGATACTTCTTCATATCCATTTCTGAAAAATCATGACACTACTGTAGTTTCCATGAGGTTGGAAAGCTTCTAGGTAGTGTCTGCAGGTTTTTGAATCTAGCTAAGCATAATGACTTGTGTCATGTGGAAGTGATCCAACTCTGTTCACAAGATGAACTATTCACTAGAAGAGAAGGCCACTAAAGGTGCTAGTGAAGGCATCCAAAATCTGCAAAAATATTTTCTGCATTCTTATCCTAAGCATCTTTATCATGTAAACATTCTTCAAATACATTATTCATTACATAGATCCCAATGTGTTAGCTGAGAGTAACACACTAATCCAAGGAGCAAAGTAAATGTTCCTGTAAGTCATCCATTATGGATTAGCAGTGAGAGGGGTATATTAGTATTATTAAAGCTACTAGCAATGGTATAGAGACATGTGAGATTTTGTGACTCGATATTCCCTTCCAAAAATATGCAATGGAACTAGTGAAGGTCCTAAGCACATGATTCAAAAGTGCATACAATGCTCACCTTCAAACTGAGCTGCGAACTCTTCCAAACTCTACATGGATGTGGAAACACTTTCAGTCCTTGTCTTGGCTTAGAGGAGAATGCCATATTTCTTTAACACTCTGCTAATTTCTTCTCTAAGCTCATAACTGTCACTTGCAAACAAAATTTTGTCACTCTAGCATTGTGCTTCTCTGAGCATTGTCTAAGAATATTCTCATTGTTTCTTAGAACTAACTCCACAACCTTTACATATCGCATCTCCAACACCAATTCATCTTGTCTTTGCAAGGCATATAGAGAATTATCAATTACTACACCTTCATGTTCTCTATTCCCTAATATTGTGTGTACAATCCTAAATCCTAGTTTGTCTTCATGCAATGATTCAATTATAATTGATGTAGAATGCATGAGATGAGAAGATCTATGTTGTATTCTCATTATTATTTGTTGAGGGTGTCCTAGTGTTCTTTCTAGTCCTAAATATCGACCTGCTATTGAAATGGGGCATTGGGACTAGTTTCTTCGGTCTAAGGATGTGGTTGGGAGGAATGGACAAAGAGTTGCACACAGTATCATGTCTTAACGGGAAAGTGAAGAGAGTGGTGTTGTCATGGAATGATTGACATAATTAGGTACCAAGTAGAGCCCATGAAAATGCTAAAGTACTTAGGGAAGGTTAAGGCATGTGCATGCTAAGTACATGGGGAATATTCAGTTGTCAATGTAAAGCCAATTGACACAGAAGATAAGGATCACTTATGCACCACCAATAGTGATATTTTTGAAATGGATGCTCAACTTCAAGTTTGTTCTTTGCCTATTGGAAGTGAAGGAACACATGATTTATGTTGTCAACAAGAAGAAAAAGAAGGAACTTCTCAGTAAGGCATATAAGGTTCAAGACGAGAAGCAGGAAAATTTTAACCCTCCAGAAACATCCAAAGAATTAGTTACTAATGTTGTCAAGAAAAGATTTCTTCAAAGGAGCCTAAGAAACCAGTCCTAAAAGAAATGGAGGACTTGGAAGATGCAGCTGAGCTTTCAGCTACTATGAATCAAGTAGCTATATCCGTTACTATATGTTCAAGAGACTAAAAGTACTCTAGATATTTTTTGTTGATTATCAAGGATCAGTGCAAACATCTACAAATTCATTTTGATTGTCCAGAGAATATTGAATTACTTGGAAATTTCCAGGCACTTGCAAACCATTTAGGAGGGCGAGGCAAAGTTTATTAGAGGACTATAAAATAAAAGGATTTGATGAGTTGAATATATCTTTTAAAACAAATTGAGAGGATGAAGCATGTATTGAGGATGATAAAAGTGTGAAATGATTCCATGAATTTAGATTTGCTGATCCTTGAATATGATTTCCAGTAATCAAATGTGTTATGGAGAGAAAATTCCTATGGCTTTGGGGTAACACAATAGAGAGCTTGACACCAGAAATAAATCTTTCCCAATACGCAAGAGCAACCAAACCTATAAAACTAAGGGATACCGAATCATACCTTGTTCCGGACAGTTGAAGTAGATCCACGTTGAGCTTTTCCAATTCATGCTTCCATTAGCAATTTTCTCTCAACAATAGCAAACAAGACAAGAATGCTCTATAATAATGTGTTAGACCTACTCTAGCATATATATTCAACAATGTATAAGCAATTAAATACATCCATGGATTCAATATTCATATTCAAATGCACATAATTGGACAAGAAAATATATTTCTATTAATAAAATCAGAGATTACAATAGTGGCAACCTCTATCGACACGTCTATGAACCAAAGAAACCGAGTCCTCCACTTGGGTCTCCAACACCCCAATCCTCCATATCTTGATAGCAATCTCGCAAAGCACATGCAATCTTGGGAAGAACATAAAGTTCTCCAAAGGGACAAATGGATGCAGACTCAAGTATACGCAAACTGAGGCAACAATGGACTATAGTTTCTTTTCTCTTCAACTCCTCCTCTTCAATGTATCTAAGGGGTTCCTTATATAGCACTCCAAAAGGGTAATGGAGAATCGAAATTCGAGTGATATCCAGGTATATGGAAGGCCAAGAGTTAGGATCTTCGGACTCATATGAGGAAAACTCCAAAAATATTTGGATTTATGCACACATCCCGATGTATGTGGGTTTGAGTTCAACAGTTGCATGTACATGCGAGTATGGGTTTAAAATTTGCGTACAGTAATAAAAAGGTGTTTTTAAGGGATGATCTTGGAACATCAAATTATAATATAAGTACATCGGGTCTAAAGAGTCTGCAGAGGGATAGGGAAGGCCATAAATATGTGATTAACCATGTGTGGTAAAATTAGCTATAACAGATGCCCCTGAATGTTTGAGTTCAGAGGGGTGACATGATGGCCAAAATACATTATAAAATCCATCCAAAAATTGGAGTAATGAATACACAGGTGGAAGAACTAGCCACTCATTAGTACAATACAATAATCAATCTATGCATGTGACTACAAATACATATAGAAACCCTGGATACATAAGAGTACAATGGCCATGAATAGACATGATATACAAAATGTGACATGTGTGGTCATCACCACGTACAATGTACAATAGATCAGAATCTCCAAAGTAGATGAAGATATAAAATAGATCAAGATATCCATAATGGATGAAGATATACAACGGATCGAGATCTCCATAGTGGATGAAGATATCTAATATACACTGGAATCAAATCATGAGAGATGATATCTCATGAACACTGGCATGACCAAGGAGGTATCATACATGGAATGCCACCAAGTTGGAAGGTATTCTACATGAACTGCTGCAAGTACAAGTCCTACTATGTGAATAGATGTGCCGAGGTCGAACATAGGAGTCCATCGTCTCATTACTGGTCATTGATGTATACTGTTAACAGACACGAGATCACCCATCAATAATGAAAATGGGAATCAAGGTACAAAGTGCCATATAACAAGTGTGAATAGATGTGTTGAGGTCAAACACTTGGAAGAATCCATCAATCAGGGGAAATTGATGTATTCCTGAAAATTTCAATGATGAGAGAACCTACCACTGATGACTGTAAGTCTCAAGGCACTCAAATGACTCTAGACTTTTATTCCAGAATAAATGATCTGAAGTCGATGGAATGGAATCCATTGGAAGGTGGGAATTAAGGCACCCCCCATCATCCAACATGACGTACTCAGAAATGTTGTATAATGTGGAAGAACTCAAACAAGATGTGCACGAACCAGTAATAGTATTGGGAATGGACGACATCCAAAGTCAAGATAACTAAGGAATGGTCGAATCAGGCTTCAACTTCCTTCGAACAAGAGCATAAGGTGAATGGTGACTGAAGGTAGGCAGCATGGACTCGATATGCAAATTGGGACATCTCTATGACACAGGAGGCATCGATAGGGGCTCCATATGGACTGGAAGCTTAACCATTCGGTGGAGATAAACTCAATGTAACGAGTACAACTCCTAAAGTCAAACTAATGACCTAGCCAGCAGATGTGATATACAATGCTCTGTTCTAAGGTGACACGACTCAACTGCTGCCAAAGATAACATCTTTTCTTGTCCAACTTTTTTATTTTTTTTTATTTTTTTGGACTTTTTCATATATTTTGAAAGTCTTGAAAAATAATAAAAGTGATTTATAGTACATAACTAGGAGGAGACGAGTATCAGGGACAGGAAATCTAGTTCCAAATAGTGGAACATACCTATGCTTAGTGTAAGGAAACATGTGCAGGATAACGACACTTGAGGGAAGGTCTCCTCCTAGTAAAGGGGTGATCAAGCTGCAAAGGATATATAAAAAGGATCTACTTTTCTATACATGAGACAAGCTTGGGCTATGTGGCTGATAACTCAAAGTCAGGGAGCCAACATAAATCTTAAGAAGGCAAGAAAAACTCATGAAATGCAATCACAACTTGACATATACAAGGGAGTCCCTATGGGGAAAATCCAGCATAAAGTTCAAGAGGAATATGAATCTCTTTCTCAAGGACATGGTGGGACTAAAAAGGGACTCCCACAACCTAAAGGAGAAATGTCAGCATGGGCACCAAATGCAATATATGATCTAACTAGGATACCCATGTATAGGAAATCTCTACCATTCACATAACACCACTTCTAAGAGAAGAATGAAGGTTCTATGACATCATGGAATGGGTTCGTACCTAAGGATAAGATGAAATGGTCATAAGGTCATGCAAAATGCAGGCAGATGTGAAATCATAACCTATATTCTAGTCCAGACATTATATTTGTAATGGGCACGAACGGGTCAAATCCTCAGTGAGAGTGTACAAAAATGGACCCACATCACAACAATATTAGTCCAAAACAACTGGAAATGGCCAATAAAGAGTCCAAACTATAGGGTATAGGGAGGACTGATCATGACAAAAACATTCAAACAAAATAGTGCGGTGGACGATGGGACATAAGAAGGAATGTAAGGTGTAGACCCAATGTTCACATATCCACTACCACCCCCATGAGGGTGAACACTAGTGTTAAGACTAGATGAAGGGAGTGAAAATCCTCCACCAATGGAGTAGAGGGCGGAATATAACCACTCTCGAATTTATAAGAAATTTAAGGGGTTGTGGTGCCCCCCAGTCCAACACCAAGGTCTGCTCTAGGACCTAGAGTGGGTGATGGGATACGAGTAGTGATATCAGGCATGTCAAACATAAAAGGGTCCAAAATCAAGAGAACATAAATATACTCAAGTAACCACGATCCCTAAATCAAACTAGCGCACAAAGAGAATACTCCTAAGAAAATCTACAACCATATCCAGAAAATCCAGAGGGAGGATAAATGAGATCTTGAATGTAGCAGGTATGTCTCACCTAGGAGAGGATCGAGACTCCCATACACTAAAAATGGAGGTGTGTAACCAATTATAGTGGCCCTTAGCTTCAACGTGTAAAGAGACTTTGTTTTCCAACCCCTACCTGGACATGACACCTATCGAATAACCTCTGCAAGTACCCCCTACAATACCTAGGTAAGGAAACTAAGGTCACCCCAATATAATGAATGCTCAGGTGGATAGTCACAGGAGGGATCGACTGTATGGGAAGGGTAGCAAAGCCTAAAACTTAGAAGAGCCCCCAGATATGAATACGATCCTAGAAACATCTATAGCACTCACAAAAGTGACAAAGGGCTATCCAAATCACAATTTCTCATGCTACCTCGTGCTTAACTCCCGTGTAAGAGGAGCATCCTGAGAAACACTAATTATACCAAGGATTTCACACTCTCTCCTGGACAGACACTTAAATGGTGTTGTTTAGTAGCCTTGGAGAATTGACTCACAATGAACTATTCCAAGACTCTAAATCCTAATATTGTTGGTGATAAAATAAAAATGTGTAGTTCATTTTAATTGAGCATTGATTTTAATGGCTGTAATTACTCAAAAGGAAATGGACGTGCAACTAGTGATATGAAGACTGGAAAGTGAAATAAAAGTGCACACCTAACAAACCATTCCAAGTTCAAATCTTTGTCGAATGAAAAACAAGGTATGCCATTACATGAGATGCATAAAAAATCATTCATTTCCAAATGCCAATGCCATCCTTCCTATATGAAATCCCTAACATAACTCTCATCCAAGCAATCTAATGCAAGTACCTCCTTCAATCCATAAGTTAAATGCAAGTAAGAATGAAACTATTTTGTATTTTCAATATAAAAGAATGAAAATGCAATAAAATTCATTAATATCCTCAGTCTCTAAAGCAAGTATAAAACACAATCCAAGCAAGACACTGAGACCAAAAGGCTAATGCACTAATGGAAAAACAAAAAAGGAGATAAATGAATAGAACTACTTTCAAAGAAAAAATAAATGAAAAAACGGTCTCTATTCATGAAAGAAGAAGTCAACAGACAACATCAGAATCTAGGTGGACCCAGCCACACTCACAACCCACCCAACAACTTCCCACATAAAACTCAACCAAAAAAGGGAGGATGTATGCAACTGTACAAAGAACAACAACGTATGTATGTGATTTTTGGACAAAAACCTACATGTATACATGGATTTTATCCAAAACCCTACATGTATACATGACCTTTGTCCAAAATCCCACGTATGTACGTGAATTTTAGCCAAAAACCTGTGTATACAAAGAATAAAGTGGTAAAAAGTAGGCCAAGGGTCAAACCAATCTAGGGGAGTGTCAATGGATGAACATACTACTAAATGCAAAACATAAACGATGAGAAATAGAGAGTAAGTCAATAAGATCAAGAAAAATGTTCCCCCAACCCCAAACAAAAACAAGGAGCGTCCCTAGTGGATTCACCAATTCTGTTACGGAGAGAAACTTCCTATGGCTTGGGGGTACAACAATAGACAACTTGACACCAAAAATAAATATTTTCTAACATGCAAGAGAATCCAAACATCTAACACTAAGGGATAGCAAATCGTACCTTGTTCCAGACGGTTGAAGTAGATCCCCGTTGAGATTTTCAAATTCACGTTTGCATTAGCAATTTGCTCTCAACAACAATAGACAAGACAAGCATGCTCTATAATAATGTGTTATACCTAATCTAGCATATATATTCAACAATGTATAAGCAATTAAATACATCCATGGATTCAATTTTCATATTCAAATGCACATAATTGGATAGGAAAATATATTTCTATTAATAAAGTCAAAGAATACAATAGTGACAACCTCTAACGACACGTCTACGAACCGGAGAAACCGAGTCCTCCACCTGGGCCTCCACCACCCCAATATTCCATCTATCGATAGCAAGCTCACAAAGAAAATGCAAACTTGGGAAGAAGACAAAGTGCTCCAAAGGGACAAAATGATGCAGACTCAAGTATAAGCAAACTGAGGCAACAATGGACTATAGTTTCTTTTCTCATCAATGTATCCAAGGGATTCCTTATATATCACTCCAAAATGGTAATGGAGAGTCGAATCCAAGTGATCTCGAGGCATATGGAAGGCCAATACTCAGGATATTAAGACTCATAAGAGGAAAACTCCATAAATATTTGGATTTATGCACACATCCTGATGTACACAGGTTTGAGGTCAACAGTTGCATGTACACGCGAGTATGGGTTTAAAAGTCGCATACAACAAAAATAGGTGTTTTTTATGGATTCTTGGAACATCAAAGTATAGTATAAGTCCATGGGGTCTAAATAGTCTACAGAGAGATAGGGAAGGCCATAAATATGTGATCAACCATGTGTGGTAAAATTAGCTATAACAAAATGCTACAGTAAATTTTTATTTAAACATCATTCACAGTGACCTTGATGTAACCTATCAATCAATTTAACTAGTGCTTCTTATTGCAGTTTCAGGATTGTCCATTTTGTATACTACATCCACTTTCCTTTTAGTAGGAAGATATGATTGAAGCGTTAGAGAATTTTAAAATTTTATATGGCAGTTTTCAAAGACTTGAGGGTACCAAGTAGAGGCATTATGTCTAAGATAAACATCTAACAGGGTATCAATTATATTTAAGTGTTCAAAGGATTGTAGTGATTTGCCATATAATTCTACACCTAGTTCTTATTCTGGCTCTTGTCGACAGATTTGTACCAATCTAGAGGGTGTCTATTTAGATGATGTAGAGGGTTGGAAGAATGACAATAAACAAGATCATGATGAGTAATAAAATTCCTTTCATTTGATCAATATTTTGTATTTTTTTTTTCATTTCACCTTTTGTCTAGTTTTAAACATTATGTTGAGTGCACACATAGAGACACACCATCACTCTTATAGGTATCCATGGAATAGGATACTTTTGCCTATCCATTTTTGAAAAATCATGACATTGTTTTAGCTTTCATGAGGTTGGAAAGAATCTAGTTAGTGTCTGCAAGTTGTTGAATTTGGATAAGCAAAGTGACTTGTGTCATGTGGAAGAGATCCAATTCTGTTCACAAGATGAACTATTCATTTGAAGAGCAGGCCACTGAAGGTTCTAGTGAAGGCATCCAAAATTTTCAAAAATATTTTCTGCATTCTTATCCTAAGAATCTTTATCATGTAAACATTCTTCAACTACATTATTCATTACAGAGATCCCAATGTGCTAGGTGAGACTAGCACACTAATCTAGGGAACGAAGTAAATGTTCCTGTAAGTCATCCATCTGGCATTGGAAGATATAGTGGTATACTAGTATTATCAAAGCTACTAACAATGCTAGAGAGACATGTGAGCTTTTGTGACTCATTATTTCCTTCCAAAACTCTGCAATGGAACTAGTGAAGTTCCCGAGCACATGAATCACAAGTGCATACAGTGCTTAGCTTCAAATTGAGTTTTCAACTCTTCCAAACTCTACATGAATGTGGCAGCACTTTTAGTCCTTGTATTGGATTAGAGGAGTATGACATATTTATTTGACACTCCTCTGCTAATTTTTTCTCTAAACTCTTAACTGTCACTTGCAAACAAAATTTTGTCACTCTAGCATTGTGCTGCTCTGAGCATTGTCTAAGAATATTCTCATTGTTTCTTAGAACTAACTCCAAAACCTTCACATATCGCATCTCCAACACCAATTCATCTTATCTTTTCAAGGAATATAGAGAATCATCAATTACTACATCTTCATGTTCTTCATTCCCTACTATTGTGTGTACAATCCTAAATCCTAGTTTGTCTTCATGCAATGCTTCAATTCTAATGGTCATAGAATGAATGAGATATGAAGCTCTATGTTGTCTTCTCATTGTTCTTTGTTGAGGGTATCCTAGTTATCTTTCTAGTGCTAAATATCTACCTGTTATTGAAATGGGGCATTGGGACTAGTGCCTTGGGGGCTATGGAAAAAGAGTTGGGCACAGTATCATCTCTTAATCAGAAAGTGAAGAGAGTGGTGTCATCGGAGAATGATTAACATAATTAGGTACCAACTAGAGCCATGAAAATTCTAAAGTACTTGGGGAAGGTTAAGGCATGTGCTTGCTAAGTACATGGGGAATATCTAGTTACCAATGTAAAGCCAATTGATATAGAAGATAAGGATCACTTATGCACCACCAATAGTGATATTTGTGAAATAGATGCTCAACTTTAGGTGTCTTGTTTTTCTTTTGAAAGTGAAGGCACACATGATTTAGTAGGTAGATTGAAAAAAAGGATATTAAAAGTTCTTCCAATGGTTATGCTGAGTACAATGTTACAAACATTGGTGATGCTGCCAAGATAGTTGTGAACAAGAAAAAAAAGAAGGAACTTCTCTGTAAGGCATATAAGTTTGAAGATGAGAAGTAGGAAAATTTTAACCCTCCAGAAACATCCAAAGAAGTAGATATTTCTTCAAAGGAGCCTAAGAACCCAATCCTGAAAGAAATGGAGGAATTGGAAGATGCAGCTGAGCTTTTAGCTACTATGAATCAAGTAGCTATATTAGTTACTAAATGTTCAGGAGACTAAAAGTACTCCAAAGATTTTTTGTTGATTATAAAGGATTAGTGCAAACATCTACAAATACATTTTGATTGTCGAGAGAATATTAAATTACTTGGAAATTTCTATGCATAAATTTATAAAGATTAACCTTCCCGAAATTTAAGTTTCAATAACAATTTAACAACAGGCATAACTTTAATTACAACATTCATAACATAATAGTTCAAACTGATATTTAAACTCTAAAATGAGTACATTTCTGCCAAGTGATTGAGCAGTTCTGGACTTGATTGGTGCGCCCCTCAATGAGGATAGCGGCCAGTGAATATTGAACAATATTCCTCTCCAATACTGAAATAGAGTTGAACAATCCATGACTAATATTCACATGCTTGAAAATGTTATTTTTGGTTTGCAGATGATGTATGTTCTTAAATGTCAAATAAATATTCTCTGAGTGTAAACTAAATCTCCACGGTAGATCATGACCCTTTCTTGAGTAGCTAACAAAGATTGAAGGAGTTTATTCTATGCTTTAATGCACCCATACAAGGTTATTTTATACCACTAATGAACTTGTGTAAATTGAACCCAAGAGATAAAAAAATAACACTCACAAAATTGCTAATCAAACATGCTAAATTCACACCAAAGGAGAATGAAATTGGAGCATAATACTAATCTGTATTGAGTAAGTGTACAATAACCAACCTTATGAAGTAATAGGATGATCAAATAAATAATTACATGAGAGGTTCGAATGCATAAGGATGCCATTCGAAATAGTAAAAAAGTAGGCTTACCAAATCTAGACAAATCCCCCATAGGTGCATAAAGCAGTTTCCAAATCTATGAAGATGATCATGAATTTGATAAGTCAAGTGGGAAATTTAAAGAGGGATGGAAAGACAAATCATACATGCTTTTATTTGGATAAAAGGAGGGAGGATGATGTGGGAAAAAAACAAGGCACTTACAGCTAGACTAGCTTTTCCTTTTGCCTTAAATCAACTATAAAAGCAAGGCATCTTTTCAGAAAAAAGCAGATATGCCTTTTAGGGAATCAAGAATAAAGTAGACTTGCTAAAATTGGTTTCTAGGATGTTTCCCAAGCACTCCATGACTCATTTTTATCATGTGTTGACTTCTAGGACATGTAGAAGGCAACTAGCATAGAATGGAATCTAGGAATCTAGGTAATAAGACAAAAATGATTAATTAATGTCAAATGTAGGTAACTGTGGGTTGATTATTCTAACACCTCCCCTTAATCCTGAATTTTTGAGCAAATATCAGAAAACTATAGGGCCTAGCAACAAGGCTTAGTCACCCTTTACAAATTGCTTGTCCATACAACCAAGGAAAGAGGCAAAAACCCAGTGGGAAAATCCTCCCTTAAACATGGACAAGAAAAAAAAATGGAAATATTGTCATCAATCATGCTTCAAAGCATGATCAGCAATCCCCAGTAGTGATTCAAGATTGCTGAAGGTCTTCTCACAGAAAAATTTTGGTGAAGATGTCTGCTACTTGTTCTGAAGATGCACAGAAGAGTAGAACAATTGTACCATCATGCACAAGTTGTCTAATGTAGTGCATATGCATCTCAATGTTCTTGGTTCGTTGTCTTTGAACTGGATCATTGTAGATTCGAATGGTTCTTTGATTATCACAATAGATAATATTTGAAAACTTTGATTTGAAGCCACATTCTCCAAGTATCCCTTGTAACCACAAACATTGAGTTGTTGCATTTACAACTCCTCTATACTCTGCTTCTGTAGATGAGAGTTCTATGGCACTCTGCTTCTTGATTGACCAACTGATTGGTCCTTCTACAAGCATGAAAACATATATTGATGTAGAATTTTTATTTGTGTTGTCACCTGCCCAATCACTATCCATAAATCCAATCAAATCAAGATCATATTTTGCTTTGTAGAAGATCCCATGAGTTCTTGTTCCTTGAACAAAGTTTAGGATCAGGCTTGGCTTCTCTCCAGTGCATCTCATGAGGCTGATCCATGTATCTCTAAGCCACACTAACTGCATAATATAAATCAGGTCAAGTGTGTGTAATATAAATCAAACACCCTATCAACTACCTATACAGTGTATTATTTACCATAGGAGAAGAACCTGCTTCTTCAAGCTTAACTCCTGAAAGGAAGGGAGTATTGCTTGGATTGCAATATTTCATGTTGAACTTGACGAGAAAATCTGAAGCATACTTGGACTAATGTACTTTTATTCCATGTTGGGATTGAGTAATTTGGAGACCCAATAATTGGCTCAACAATCCCAAATCTATCATAGAAAATGCATGGTTCATTGCATCCTTTAAGGAGGCAATCTCTTTCTTTGAACTTCCTGTAATAAGTAGGTCATCCACATACAAGGAAATAATAATAAAAGAACCATGATAGCTTTAAATAGACATTAGGATCAGACTTGCATCAAACAAAACTCAGTGACAGTAGAAATCCATCAATCTTGGCATACCAAGCCCTGGGGGCTTGCTTGATCCCATACAATGATTTATTTAACCTGCACACTAAAGAAGGATTAGAAACAAACCCTTCAATTTGATGCATGTAAATATATTCAGTGATATATCCATTTATGAAATCACACTTCACATCCATGTGATGTACTTCCCACTACTTTGAAGCTGCAATGGCTAGAGATAGCCTTATGGAGTCCATCTTTGCCACTGGTGCAAAGGTTTCATTGTAGTCAATACCATGTAATTGTGAGTAGCCCTTGGATACAAATATTTCCTTATATTTCAAAGGTGAACCATCAGTAGCAAAATTAGTCTTGAAAACCCACTTACATTGAACTAGCTTCCTCCTCGGGGGAAATTCAACCAGTTCCCAAGTGTTGTTCTTCTAGAGCGAGCTGAATTCTTATTTCATGGATGTTTTCCATATTGGATCATGTGTTTCATATTCATATGTATTTGGATCTGATTCAACCATCATATAGCACTTCTCAGCAAATAGAGGATCTTTCACACAAAGGGCACTCTCAAATTGAGATCTAGTCCTCCTAGTGTGATTAGGATTTCGAGCTAGTTCCCCAACTGCATGAATGGTATTTGATGCCCATTTTGGTATTGTAGGACTGTTAGGATATGAAATCAAATCATCAATATCAGACATATCAGAATCAGAAAACTCATTAGTCTCTTCACTTACAATCAATGGTTTAGGTGATGAAGAGGAATCTCCAACTTCAACTATCGCTAAATGCTCTTCTTGGAACTGAACACTTCTTTCAATGAAAGATTTGTTAGTGCTCAAGTTTATCAGCTTGTACCCTTTTGAATATTTATAATACCCAACAAATAGGCACTCTTGGCTCTGGGGTTGCAAATCCTTCCTCTTTTAAGTTGGAATTCTAGCCCAAGCCTTTGAGCTAAAAAGCCTGAAATGGGTCACATCTGGCTTGTGCCCACTCCAAGCTTCGAAAGAAGTCATACCATCAAGATGCTTATGAAGAAACCTATTCTAGATGTAGGATGCACATTTTATAGCCTCAGCCCAAAAATTTGGTGGAAAAGTCTTAGCCTCCATCATGCAGGTTGCCATCTCATTCAGTGATCCGTTCTTTCTCTCAGAAACACCATTTTCCTATGGTGTGTAAGGGAACAAATGCTGCATCTGAATACCTACATCTTTGCAATAGTGAATGAACTTAGACTTGACATGCTCACCACCATTTTCAGATATAAGGATCTTGAGTTTCCTCCCAGATAGGTTTTCAACCAAGGCTCTAAAGACTTTGAAGAGGTCAAAAACTTCAGACTTATGCTTTAGGAGTGAACCCAACAATACCTAGAAAATTCATCTATGAAGGTAAGTTCATATTTGGATTGACTCATGGACATATGAAGGAATGTACCAGAAATGTCACTATGGATCAACTCAAGAGGTGCAAAGGTTCTCTCATGACTAGCTTTCTCATACTTGTACTCTGGGTGTTTTCCTAGGATACGACCTTGACAGACTCCCTTATAAAACTTGATCTTTGGTAACCCTATGACCATATGTTTTTCACTCAAATCAGAAAGATACTTATAGTTAATATGGCTAAATATTTCATGCCAAATATTGCTTGCTTCATTAGCATGAATCAAAAGAGAATAGGGGTTTGAGTAGGGTAGAAAATGGGAAAACTTGTATACCTTCGAAATGTTATCAACAACACTTGACTTTACCGTTCAAAATATTAGTGATTTCAACGTCATCAAGGGAGAATATGACCTTATTTGGAGACCCAGTATGATTCATCTGGTACACTGACAAGATATTAGAGGCAAGGCCTAGAACATACAACACATTATTGAAACTACCATGGTCAAGATCAATCCTACCCTTCCCCAAACTGTCAGTGAGAGAGTCATCTACCAAAAAAATTCATGGACCTTTTGACATGTCAAGAGAGGAGAATGACTTCTTTGTCGAAACCATATGTCTAGAAGCTCCAGAATCTATGATGAAGCTAGAGCTTGATGTGCCAACAACCAAGGCATGTACTCTCTCTCTGTCTTCTGAATTTGATCATCGTTCCTTCTCCTTTGAGCAATCAGGAAGGGAGATGTTATTCTTCTCCAGGAATTGGGTCAACATGTCAATTTTATTCTTCATATAAGATCTCTTAGGATGATATCCCTTACTGCAGTATGTGCACTTGCTCATTTCTCCTTCATTCTTCTTCTTCTAGGAGTTCTTCTTGGAGATTTGAGGCTCCTCTTGAGAATTTGACTTGTCTCTCTTTTTCTCAGGTGTATTTTTAGCTTTTTTTCTTGCTTTTTGAATCCACCCTTGAATATATAGCAACCAAATCTTGGTCTTTGGAAGGTTTGGTGGTGCCCATCATCACCAACTTATCTTTCTCCTGTGTGAGGGATTCCATGAACTCTACAAGCTTAGGCATCTTCCAGGCTCATGCTGTCAACTTGGTGGCATGGAAGGTTGAAAAAAACACTGAACAGTCATGACCAAGCTTAGAGAGTATGGCCAATACTAGTTTCTCTTCCTTATTTTTGATCCCACGGTTTTAGCTGCAAAACAAGGGCCTTAAACTTGGAAAAGTAGACTTGCAATTATTTGAAGCTACAAGGACTCAAGAAGATAAGCTCATTCTCGATTTGATGTCCTCTCATTTGATATTTCTTTTCAAAAATATCTTCAAGCTTATCCCACACTTCATTAGGTTATGTCAATCCATCAAGATGGAAGAGGAGGTCTCTTGAAATGCTCAGACACAAAAGACCATAGGCCTCATCCCTCTTGTTGTGCCATTTAATTTTTTCTGCAGTTACATTGGGATATGTCTCAGTTTCCATAGCCACCATATAGAGACAATTTTATCTCAAAAATATCTCCATCTCAGCTTTCAACTCAAATAAATTGAATGGATTCAAGATGATATTCTGAGATTGGTCCATAGCTCAGTAGTTGTGCCCTCCAGTTAGTAGAATGCACTCCTAGTCAATGATGTCGAACCTGAAATAACAATTTGGAAGGATATAAATAAATCTAAAAATAATCTGATGCCATGTGGAAATTGAACCCAAGATATAGAACAATAACACTCACAAAATTTCTAATCAAACATGCAAAATTCACACCAAAGGAGACTGAAATTGGAGCATAACACTAATCTGTATTGAGTAAGTGTACAATATAAAACCTTGTGAATTAATAGGATTATAAAATAAATAATTACATGAGAGGTTAGAATTCATAATGATTCCATTCAAAATAGTAAAAAATAAGGCTTACCAAATCTAGTCAAATCCCCCATAGGTGCATAAAGCAGTTTCCAAATCTATGAAGATGCTCACGAATTTTCTAAGCCAAGCGGGAAAGATAAAGAGGGATGGAAATACAACTCATACATGGTTTTATTTGGAGAAAAGGAGGGAGGATGATGTGGGAAAAAAAAAAGACAGTTACACCTAGACTAGCTTTTCCTTTTTCCTTAAATCAGCTATAAAGCAAGGCAATTTTTCAGAAAAAATAGATATGCATTTTAGGGAATCGGGAATAAAGCATACTTGCTAAAATTGGTTTCTAGGATGTTTCCTGAGCACTCCATGACTTAGTTTTATCATGTGTTGACTTCTAGGACATGCACAAGGAAACTAGCATAGAATGGAATCTAGGAATCTAGGTAATAAGAAAAAAATGATTAATTAATGTCAAATGTAGGTAAATATGGGTTGATTATTATAAAATAACTGATATGACTAATACTGGTTCATATCTAATGTATATCTCCATGTCAACCAAATAATGTCTTAATCTCATTCCATATAGCCTCCCTCTTGAATCACAACTTCCACAGTGGGTGAGCTACCAAGTTTGCAACCTCATTCACAAGATGTCATCTCACATGAGTTGGATAAAGGGAGTGGAGTGTGCCTTCCTGAGTGAAACTCATAGTCTGTAGCTAGGTTACTCTTTCCAATGCTTCTTCCACCCAAAATGTTACATTTAATTGCAGAGCAAAGAGTAGCAATTCATAGTTAGTAACTTAGTTCTATGTGTTGATAAAGGAGATGTGGGTTGTTTTAGGTCATTTCTAGGTAATATTTAGACCTCAAAAGGTATGAAGCAACAAATAATTAGTAATTCGAGGAAACATTGAATGAATTTATACCATTATCTGGACTGCCCTACCCCTCATAGTAGCAGTAAGAAGGGTGAAAATCAAATATGGGAAGATTGGTCTATAAAAAAATCATTTTTTGGAAAGGAATGAAGGCTAGACAACAATAAAATTATGGTTCTAGGGAATGTCCTCACCTGATATCAATAGTAAAATGTTCTATTTTTAGTTCTTACTTGAGTGTGAAACCCTAAATACAAACACTTGTGTGCATCTCAGACTCCTCATCCTCTTATTCAATTATGGGAAACTTTGTGAATGAAAACAACCTTCAAGTCTTGTTTCATAATAGGGGGTAAGCCACAAGTTTGACTTAGTTCTTGAAGATATTCCTTCACAACTTTGTGGTGTGCTTGTCTAACTACAACTATTTTTCAATTGTAGCTTCTAAGAAAGACTATAACTCGATCTATTGCATCCCATCGCCATGCAATCTAACTTTTAGTTCCTTGTGGTTTGGGAAGAAGGTTGCAAACTATCCAATTAATAGCCACCACTTGCATGTTGAAGACAAAGAAAATAAAAGTTGTCTTTTGAATGAGAATCTTGTTGTCTCTTTATG
This sequence comes from Pseudotsuga menziesii, assembly GCA_001517045.1. Taxonomy (NCBI): domain Eukaryota; kingdom Viridiplantae; phylum Streptophyta; class Pinopsida; order Pinales; family Pinaceae; genus Pseudotsuga; species Pseudotsuga menziesii. Next base: position 740,573 of record LPNX010718346.1, on the reverse strand, counting down.
AAATGGAAGAGGAGATAAGTTGATGATCAATGAGGGTGGTCTCCCCAATCACTTGAATAGTTTAACCCCTGTGACAGTGAAAAAGAAAGTGTTTTGGTCTAAGAGCATGGCTTGATTAAGCCACTTTATCATTCTTTCCCAAATCTTATGAAAATTGGTCTAAGTGAACCATGACTTTGACAAAGTATTTCCCATGAGCTTATTGGAGTAATAGAGGGCCGATATTGCACCTATTTTCCTGGATGAGGATGTCTTGCAACAACCTATTATCAATGCAAATCACCTCTCACATGGTCACAAAGACATTCCCATCACTGGAGAACTTAGGTCATCACACTATACAACTTATCACGGGTCTGAATCACTACAATTACTAAAGACTCAAGAAACTTGAGCATCACCCCTATTTAAAGTCTCCAACATCTCCCTCTCACAGTGAACTGATCTATAAAAATTATATACATAGAGTCTTAGAATATTTTAGTGAACATGCTCTAAGACAAGGTAAAATGTCAGATCACGGTAATAGATAATGCACTCAGAATTTAAACCTTGAGATTTAAGAAGCTTAAAATCTAAACACCAAAAAAAATAGTAAATTCTAAATGTTGTAAACTAAAAATACATCACATTGAAAATATGAACAACATTTACACAAATATGAACTCTCAAACCTTCATCTGTATTTTATGCTCTAGTGTGAAACCCTAACTACTAAACACTAGATTTGTCACAAAAACTGAATGAATACAATCACCCACTTTTCCTTCTTTTACAGATGAAGAAAGCAATGGTTCTACAAATTTAGAAACCCTAAATTTAGAGGAACCCCAAACCCTAAATTTAGCTAGAATACATATGTATTTTATTGACTAGAATAAATACAAATTACAATGCTCTAGCACAATACCCTAACTGTTAATCACTAGATTTGTCAAAAAAATAAATGAATACAATCACCCACTTTGCCTTTTTTTATAGTTGAAGAAAGCAAGGGCTTTACAAATTTAGAAACCCTAAATTTAAAGGTAACTCCAAAATTTAGCCTAGGGTAGTGCCTCCAAAACAGCTAGAGGAGGTTACCTAGATAAAGAACCCAACTTCTAGAACAATTAGAAAATCAAAGCATGTGCAACTTCCTAAGGTTGAGTGCCCTCTCCTAGAATAAAAAAAGCACATGAACAACCAACTATTCTAATTTTGGAAGAAAACAATTAACAATCTACACAAAGGCACTTTTTTACAAACACAAAAGCAAGTCTAGAAAATAGAAACTGTCTAAGGCTGAAAATAGTCTCAAATTCTATCTATATCTATTGCACCTCATAGAGGCTCCTACCACTATTGCTTTTCCATCATTATGTACATAGAACCAACAGAAGTATGCCATGCCAGTGGAAACACGACAACCAAGCAACAGGAAAAATTCCAAAAATAGTAGGGTAAAGAAAAACAACATTTTGAATTCTTAAAATAATATCATTGAAAATAAGAGCTATATGGTCAGCCATTAATGAGTACAATTCTGTAGTGAGGACATGCGGCTTCTAGTGTCCATCTTTTCTTCCTTTTCAGGACTGTTTCTTCTATTGTATACAATATTCATTATATTTGTTCTTCTTATATTTGATGATACTCTAAAGTAATTTGTTGAATTGAAGTATGTTTTTAACTTTTTGATGTAGTTTTCTACCATTATCTATATGAATAATTGTGACCAGACTCCTCTTGCTACTGTAGTGAATAACAAGATGCAAAAATGTTCAGGTTGGTTTGGTATGTAGGATACATAATTAATTTATTTTGTTCTAAACTTATATGATATTTGTTGAACATGTTTCTACATGACAAAGTCAAACATCATGTAGTACACAAAGATATTCGGGCCAACAATGTGCTCTTAGACGAAGAGTTTGGGGCACATATACTGGGTGTGGTTTTGTCCAAATTTTTCCATGGGAAGGCTTACACGAGAGGACAACAATGGATGGAACTCATGGATATTTCACTCTTGAATTTGTTTACCGAAATGAACTCATAACTAAAAGTGATGTCTACATCTTTGGAGTTTTGCTTCTTGAACTTATAAGTGGATGCAAGCTTGCTCAAGCAGGGAAATGCATTGAGTGCCAGAGTATATTTGAATGGGATACACCCCTTGTTCAATCCCATCGATATACAAAATTATTAGACCCAGTCATTACTGACATTCTCAGTGTAGGACAAATTCAAAAAGTGGTTGACCTTGTTTACACATGTACACAACATGTTCCTTCTATGAGGCCACACATGTCTTATGTAGTCCATCAACTATAATAGTTGGAACTCAAAGTTGTGTCAAAGGCTGTCACAGGAGTTGTGGGAAGTTCCTCATTCATGTCATTAGGGGCAGATTCATCTGCATGATTTGAAGTGACTTAAGATAAGATGGAACATCTCTATCAAAAGAATCCCATCCTTTTTGTATTAAGCTCCTTTGAGCCATTTTAACTTTAAGCAGATACAAATAGTGCCTAATGATGCAATTTTAAGACAATTATGTTCACTACCGAACAAAATCAATGGAAAATTAGTTTAATATACTCTTAATATGCCATAGAAATGTAACCATGCCATCTTCAGATACATAAAACAAATGATGGCCATGTAAAATTTTAAGGGAGAAATTAGACGGGTCACCAAAAAATAGAGGGAGAATTTTAACATAGCAAAGGTTTTTTGAATTTTAATACATTAGTGCAATTTTTATTAAACCTAAAACTATGTAAAATACATTAGACAACAGTGTGAAAGAGGGAAAACCAAATTTCTCCTTTTAAAAAACTGTGGAAATCGTGCCCTCACCCCTGATTTTTGGTAATGGAGGAAAACAACTGTTGGTTCGCCCCTGATTTTTGGTAATGGAGGAAAAAAAATACTGATGTAGACATTCTATTATAAAACTCAACTAAGTGGTCAATTGGTGGATCGACTAAAGAGTTGAATTTTTGAAAGTTATTGCAAATTTCAAAAGTTACTAAAAACAAAAAGACAGGACAGTTAGCTAATCTATATCGGCATGGGCATGTGAATCCCCAACATCTCTAAATATAGAAATCCTTGATCATTCATGGAAGCAAGCATTTCCAAATACACCATCAGAGCTAAGGCCTAAAGTGGAATTCAGAAGACCAACAATTCTAGAAACATTTCTGATAGGCTGAGGGAAAGGAAACTATGGTCACATGTTCAGAAGATTGCTTCAATTATTACAAAAAAAGGGACACGTGAAGCATCTGAATTGAGAAATGATTTTGAGCTAGAAGCCAAACATTATCCAAGCAATAGTTTAAAAACAAATTCCTATTAGAGGAAATTTCAACTCAAAATGGGCCTTTTAACTCTATTTCAAATTCCATGTCATCATGTGTTAGCCAATGAAATTGCTTTAAATTTGAAATACCGTATAGGTCTTAAACACTTTTTTAATATAAATTTGGGGATAGGTGTCATAAAAAAAACTATTTTTTTGTTTGTATTTTCGACATATCTCCCTGTGTTTTTACTCAAATTTCAATTGGGTGAGCTCATTGGATGCGGAATAAAATACAATGAGCTCTCCTGAACAAAATTTGAGTAAAAACACAAGGAGATATCTCGAATATACAAAAAAAAAGTGGTTTTTTTCTTTTCTTCCTTCAAAATTAATAAATATTATTTTATTATTTTAACTATTATTTTATTAATTTTTTTTAGGAGGCCCATTTTGACTTGAAATTTCCTCTAATGAATTTTGTAGCTCGAATTCTAGTTAAAAGGACTTTGCAGAAGGCCTCAAAATTAAATTTGATTAAGAATGACACTCATAAAGATCTAGTAAAAGTTCTGCTTTGAGGTCTTATGCTGCACAAAAATCTGAATGGCCACAACAAAGAAAAAATAGAAGGCTAAGGTGGAAGGGTGATACTAAAAATATGAAAAAGGTGAAAACTATGAGAACAAGTAATATGGATGGCTTGAAGAGGAAGCAACAAAGGAGAGAAGAAAAAGAAGGCACATAACGTTTTACAGGATGAAGTGTCACGTGCAAAGAGAAGGATCAAATATCTTTTGCTCAAAATGAAACTTAAGAATAATCTTATTAATGAATATTTAGGGGAGAGCTGGACAGGACAGAAAGTTGTTTCTCAGATCCCCGTCCTGATGGGTTGGGAATATGAGGCGAGTATTTTAAATGTTTTAACTATTGTATTCATTATGTCACTAAAATATTGTTTTTTGGATATGGTTGCATGTAACTGTTTACTTCTATTAACAGAATTTTAGATGCCATCTATGATATAAAAAAGTCTACAGGTAAGTGCTAGTTACTTATTAGTACACATTTGAAGGTATACTTCATACTAAGAAGAAAATGTTGGATATGTTTTGCAAGGAGATGATAGGTCGTGGATGCATTTATTTTGTTATTCCTTTTAGAAGTTTTGATCATTGATCAAAATTATTTTTTTGTGTAATTGTTTTTGAGTCTACGAGTTCATCTGATTCCACAGACCAATTGAAAATGAGTAATGCTCTCTATCCAAGTTTTCAAATTTGGGGTCAATGGATTTATTATCTGGCAAAATTGAAAATAATATTACATTATGCTGATTCTGATGGAGAATGGACCTCATTGAATGCCAGTTTTCACCGTTTAAGAAGCTCAAAGGCCTACAGAGAAACCAAGTTTACTCTTATTCTGAATTCATATGCTTAAAATGCCATTGGTTGGCAGCTGGAGAGATTAACCTATTTTCTATTTTTTGTGTTCACAATGTTTCAATTGATCCTAAAATTTTCATAAAAAATAATAAATAATGCAATCTTTTATGGGCTGAAGGGATCTATAAAGGTCCACTGAGCCTTATATATATTGTGTTAAGTGCTGAATAAATTCCAAAAATGCTCATTCTTTGAGTAGAAAGTGTGAAAAAATTAGACTGCACTTTCAAAAATACAAAGTTCAAACATCTTATTTCTTTTTCTTTTATTGTGTGCTTCATCTATCTTAGATTTTGTTAATTACTCGTACCTATAACAGGATGCTTTACAAAAGATTTGGTTGAAATGGGACATCTTTTTATTTTGTTCACTTTTCATCTTTTTCCTCATTGTATGATTTAAATCCAAAGTACCTATTAAATATGTATCAAAATGGCCTGAAAAATTACTATCTATTTTTAGATTTTTACAGTTGTCCTCCTTCAGCAGTGGCAAAGAGTGATGGGAAAATCCAGTGCAACAACACATGCAATATTTTTTCCTTTATACTTGTGCAACAGGTTGCATATGATGGAGAGAGGGTGTGCTAGGATATTCTCTATAGGTGCAACCATAATTACTATGCATACAGGTGTGAGTGAGGCACATTCATGAATGCATCATCTTTAGAATTTCTGTATTTAGTTAGGTAGGTTGCATGCATGAACTATCCCAGGTCATAGATCCCTAGGAGGGGCATGCATGAGTGATATTCAGTGTGGAGGCTTAGTGGCATTCATGCATTTAGTATTCTCTAGTAGGGCACTATTCTAGGAAGATATATCCATGCAGGAGGATGCACTCATCCTTAGCACATTAGTTTTAGGGTTGACACTATCAATTAGGGTGCATCAATGGATGTCTAGATACATTTCCTCTTCAATTCTATGAAGTTAATTGAAATACAAGACATCTCCAAGTCCCTAACACCATCACTATTACACATTGCCATTATTTCTAGCATGACAATTGGAATCCAAGGCATTTATACTCAAAACCAATGTAACAATTCCCATCAAATCAAGTTCCTTCAGCTGAGTTCAGTTGGTTGCAATGGAGACTAACCCTTTTTCTCTAATTCTTCTAGACTTGCCACTATCAAGTAGCACTTTTCTTACTTTCCTACATCCATTTGCAACTACATAAATACCTCAATTAATATAATTAGAAACTCTTCTCATATAAAATACTTCCATATTTTAGCACTCTCAAATATCAAACTAACCTCTATAACCTAAATGATTGTTTTCAGTTTGCAATTCTATAAGTTGTTTTAAACTTTTAGTGTTGCTTTCCAAAATATGATCCAAATAGCCATAATTTCATGACAAACTGAGAGTCCATATACACTTGGATATTGATAATAATGGGGAAAGTAGCTTTCCATTCTAAATATAGTTAAAGCACAATATTTGTAGCTTACCTTTCCCTACTTTCTGTTGGACCATCTAATCTTCTGATCCTTTTTGTTGTAAGATATTCTAGTTCTTTGGAATTCTGTATTGAGTTTCAACCCTTTCTTCCAAATACACATGACCTAGAAGAAAATTTCTTAATAGGACCACATACAACTGAGAAGGAATCTAGACCCTCATCAATAATATCAATGCATCCCTTTAGTTTGATCTTCTTGAGATGAGTGAAATTATTTTCTATTAAAGAGAGTTCCTTGTTTTCAATACTAGAAAATTTTCTAAAGCATTTCAAAGCCAAAATAGTCAAATGTTCAAATATCGTGATCAACTCAAGGAGTAGGTGATAAATCTCAATTTCAGATAGTAGAACAAGGTGGTTCCTATTTTTAATTCAATATGGTTCCATCTACTACAGACTACAAAATAATTATTTCTGTATTCATCTGTGAGCTTATAGAAAATCAAAGGTTAATAATTCATTTGGTAAACATACAATGGGATCCTATTCTAGATAAACAACAAACTATTCGACCTCTCTATTCTCTAGAAAAAGTCCTATTGACGGAGGAGATAAAGAAGAGTTGGATCGACCCATCAAACATAATATCATAATCAGAAAATATTCAATTATCTTAAGAATAACTTATGGGGTAAAAATTAATAGTAAAATAAGCAAAATTGATCTTGAATTTTGGTTGACAAGTTCTTGAGTACCTGATAAAGAAAAACTAGATTCACAGATGTGGGAGAAAATTGAGTAATTATAGAAGCATTTTATAAATTACCTTTATCTTATCGAATAAAGGATTACTATTAAATAAAGAAACAAGATTATCCCTTAATATGAAATTGAAATTCCATAGACAATGCCTACATAACGGTCCCATCTACACATAGCGTATGGATAGACGACGCCATAGCTAACAATCTTATTTCTTATCAAAGACCCATAGACCCATAAGACAACACATTTTGGACAACACTTTTGGAAAGGATGGATACCAAGCTGAGGTACTCCACTGCTTTCATCCCCAAACGTTTTTTATAAAAACACTTATTTCTGAGATTTTGGGGAAGTGTTCTTGGTGGCCCAACACATGAAAACTAGTATTTGATATTCCTTGATTTTGATTCAAGGCCCAAATGTAAATCTGTGCTTTAGGGGTACTCACTGGACAAGGGACTGGAGTATGCAAAATGTTGAACTTTAAGGATGGTTTCTAAACAAATAATAACTCCCCACAGGACACCATAATCATATGCAATTAAAATTGTACATCACTTCAACATTTGTATGCATTAGGGAGATACAAAATATGAGAAACTCATTTGAATGAAAGACACATAAAGTTCACTAACCTCTATAAAGATTGCAAAGTACAGACCTGAAGAAAACTTAAAGCAAAGTCCAGACCCGAAGGAAACTTGAAGTCTTGATCAAATGCATAGTTTTTCCACTCAAAAATTTCAAAATTATTTCCACTCAGGAACTATAAAACTGTAATCGAAATAAACAAGTGTTTGTTGATTCTTCAGATGGGGTGAATTGCTACTTCATGTGGCATTATATAGGGACAAATTTGTTCCCAATCTTTCAATTTTTTTCCAAATTTGGAACATTCTGGAATTAAAAAATGATTTTCCCAACAAATTTGGGGCTGAAACGGTCAAATTCATGCTTCCATTAAGGAAAATCAACCCTAAAGGTCCAATACTTTGAAAAAATCAACCCTGAAGGTCCGATACTCCGAACAAATTGCTCCAAATCCCCTAATCAAAGGCGAACTAACTGAAATTTGCAGTAGGATCCGTAAAACTAGGGCAAACTCACTGATATTTACCCTAATATCCATAAATAAAGGGTAAAATAGTAGTTTTTTTCCTCTATTACCGAAAATCAAGGGAGAACCAGCAGTTGTTTTTCTCCATTGCCGAAAATCAGGGGTGAGCGCACGATTTCCTCTGTTTTTGAAAGGAAAAAAATTGGTTTTTTCTATTTCACACTATTGGATAATGTATTTTACATAGTTTGGGGTTTAAGAAAATTTGGGCTAATATATTTAAATTCAAAAAACCTTTTCTATGTTAAAAATTCACCCTCTATTTTTTGGCGACCCCCCTAATTTCGCCCATGGGATAAATTTCGCCCTTAAAATTTTCCCTGATGATGACACTTCATGAAATTATTGTCGCTCAACCAAAGGAAATTTAATGCATGGAAGATCTATATTTGGGACTTCTGTAGAATCCATTTACCTCTTTTTTGGTGCATTGGATAGCCAGGAAGTTGATGAACACATTTGCAAACTAAATTACCTCATGAAAACCCCTAGAAAAACCCTAAAAATGGATTTTTTCCCCAAAAATGTAGACTGCTAGTGTTCCATTAACATTTCTCCCTTTCCACACGCTAGTTGTTAGTGTTTCACTAGTCTGTATCTTAAAATATTCTCAAAAAATAAAAATAAAAATATCAAATTTAGGTGGTTTGGGTGGTTTTAGAACTGCCTCCTTTGTTGTAATTGTTCCCTCCTCTACCCTGTCTCTTCCATTTTCTATATAAGAGATGGAGAGGGGACCATGAAGGGGTATTATACTATAATATTTTTATACTGGAAGAATTTGATTCCCATCCCCCTTACCTATGCCCTAGTTTCCATCTACCTTTTTTGCAGAGATTGGAGTCTGTGTTTATTTGAGGGGAGAAGCAGGTGATCCATATTGAAGGCTTCACGAAGTGCCTTGAATGATGAGAAAGGTATATTTTTGTACTTGTTTCATTTATTAATAAATATTTGACATTCTTCTCTTTCCAAATCATCATGTATCTTAGTTTTTTATTACTAATTTGGTGTTTATTATATCAATATTTTCATGATTCTCTAGAATATCAGTCATTTATATGTGGTCAAATTGATTTGAGGAAGGTTTGAAATGGTTTTGAAGGTTCATTGATTGGAGAGAAAGAGAACTCAAGGAAATTCTTAGATAAACCTCTTTGTAAGGTATGTGTTAAATATCATGAACCATATATCTACAAGCCTGAATGAAAGCAATCTAAAAAGAAGGATGCAGTGGAATTGACAAATCAATGTAAAATGAACAATGGATTCATGACATAAATCTCACACAAATCAGAAAAGTATTGGAAAAATATCATTACATAAATCTTCATTAACATATCATTAATAAAATATTCATACAATAAGGAGAATTAGAATATTATGGATAAGATTCGAATTTACCAACTCAAACTAACTGATGTGCTAACCTAGTGTGGGAAAATTCACAAATGGAGCTCACTAGTTTAACTCCGGATAACTAATTTGGTTCACAATCAATTAACTAATGAGGTAGGTGAAAAAAAGGTGCCATACTCCCTTGAATCATGCAAACTGGTGCTAGGTTGACTGGCATTGAACTAACTAGTGGCAATTAGAACATAACCAAACATGACTGACAATCTACCACATGCAACTGAAGGTGACTGCTGATGGCACTCAGAGATCGTTCCTAAAATGTAGGGATTGGCACCAATTGTACCAATGGCACCAAAACTCAAAAGTGTACATGAGTCCTTAACATGTCCCCCCTTACTGTAGTAAAGTGATAATGACCTCCTAAGCTAGGAAAAATGAACAAATAGACTATGTGGGTAAAGGGAGGATTATTTAACCATAACATCCCTCCTTAATCCTAACTTTTTACAACTTGGGCCCTGCTANTAAAAGTCACCCATATAATCTAAATGAAATAAAAATATTGCTTAATAAATAAGGAAATGGGGAAAACCTCACGGGAAACCCCCCCCCCCCACAAAATAAGCAGGAAATCGGGAACAATGAGTCAATCCTTTACACCAAGAAGAGGTATGAGGTAAACAGATCTATTTTTAGTGAAGGACTTGGTAAACATATATGCAATATGCTCCTCTGTAGGGTAGTAATGTAGTGTGATATTCTTGTCATGCACTAGTTCCCGATTGTAATGCATGTGTACTTCAATATTCTTTGTCCATTGCTTTTGAACTGGATCACTAGATATATTGATGGTGCTCTGGTTTTCACTATATATTTATGTTGAAGGTGAAGTGCAAATACTAAAATCTATCAAAATTCCATGAAACTAAACTACCTGAATAGTTTCATTCACAACCCCCTATACTCTGCTTCTGCCGAAGAGAGTGCAAGAGTTGCTTGCTTCTTGTTGGATCAACATATTGCCCTAGATCCCAACATAAACACAAAACCTGAAGTAGATTTCCTATCATTCCCATCACCATCCTAGTTTGAATCAATGTAACCAATGAGATCTAACTATGCATCAACTAAATAATGGATCCTGTAGTCTCCAGTACCCTACACATAGTGCAAGATGTGCTTTGTTTCCTTCCAGTGCAACTCATGTGGCTCTTGCATGTATCTAGAAGCAACACTCACAGCATTGGATATATCTAGCCTCAAATGTGTGAGGTATAGTAGGATCCTAATGAGCTGTCTAAGAGGAGTGTTGTCAACCAATGGTGTAGAACCACCTTCTTCTAGCTTGATGCCAGATAAGAAGGGAAAAGGTGATGTTTTATAATCTTCCATGTGGAATATTTTAAGAAAATATGATGAATATGTTTTTAATGTATTTGTAACTTCGAATTGTATTCACTTGTATATTTTATATTGTATTTCATTGTACCTCGATGTTCCTCTGATTGGGAGAGTCATTAATATAATAAAGTCATGTAAATTCATTGAGGTTAACCCTCATTTGTAAGTCGAGGAAATAGTCCCCATAGTTGAGGGGTATTAGGGTTGTTAGACTTGCCTAGTGAGTTTGGCCCTATAATTTAATTTTCAAGTGGAAAACTAGTATAAATAGAGAGTGAGACTCTCTATTTGAAACACACACACTCACTCAAATGTAGCACATGAGTGAGAGAAGAGGAGCTCACATAAGTGAGAGAGAGAACAACTGTCGAATATCATATTTTTGTTTTTGGGTTTTACTTTTTATATTGGTGCTCATTCTATCTCTGAGGAAGTTGCGGGGTTTTCTCCTTTATGGTTTCCCCAAGGAAAACTATTTGTGTCTCTTGTCTCTTGTTATTATTGTTGTGCATGTTATTCTCTCAGATAATATCCTAGATCATATTGATTAAATGATAAAAATCTAACATGGTATTAGAGCTAACCTAAGAATAAGACACTGTGGAGTTGCAGAATCTATGGATTCTTACTTTTTGGGTCTCTCTCCACAGATCATCAGCAAAAGGAGGCTAGGCTAACTGTCCATTGAAGGGCACATCTTTCTGTCAAAGTAGAATTTGATTCCAGGCATTTTCAGTTTTTGACCTATCAATACTGCATAAAATCAGGGCTTTCATAGAAGAGGAATTTTTGAGAGATCCTAGCATAGGATTTCTCTCCTCCTCAAAATTAAAATTTAGAGACCAATATCAAAATTTTTGGTTGGGTAAAACTCCAGGAAAGTCAAACCCTAATTTGACCCCGGACCAGAAAACCCTAAAAGGATAAAACTAGTCATTTTGGTGCATTCTCTATATATCGATATTGGAGAAGGATAAGGATTCGAAATGTTTATAGGCTGAATATAAATTCTGGATGTATCCTATGTCAAATTTCCAGCCTCAGATTCACTATATTCTGGTAGATATGATTCCTCCAAATCAGGGTTCCAGCCTCTCCTTGGATTCATCCGTAAACATGATACCTAGGTAAAATTGCTAATCTTGGGATACGAAGGTCCAAATGAAATTTCTCAAGATGTTCCAGGTAGGGCAAGTACTTTACTTTCTGTGGTAAAATTTTCAGACCCCGAAGGTGAAATAGTGACATGTGGCGGTCTGTACAAGTTTGCTTTGTTGAATAGTCCTGAAATAAGTCACCTTGGGAAAACTATCATAAGTCTCAATTTGTGAAACCAATTATGCTAAAACCTATGGTCTTGGAAAGAGGACACATGAGGCTACATCAGTAAGCATTTTGAGACATAGAGCATTATTACTTTTGGATATATTTTAGAAACAATATCAGGAAATTCTGTAGAAGAAATTGAAGAAAACTAGGGCATCATATATTTTGCAGTTTTGATCACATTTTTGGGAAAATGAGTATGCTACTTAGATCGCCTTGAGGAGGCACATCTTTCTATCCAATAATATCTAAAATATTCCATGTTTTGAAAATTATGGTTTCTTTGACAAACCCTAGATCATCCATATCCAAAACCAGGATAGACACCTCAAATCGGTAAGATCTAATTGTTTGCTATTTACATTTGAGGTTCTCATTTCAAAATGACCTATCACACCAGCTTGATGACAATCTTGGTGAAGCTGACAACTTCCAAGTATGGAATTATAGGACCTCCATGATCCTTGAAGAAATTGACTTGGATCAGTTTTAAGAGCCATAGGGACATGTGGTTAAGGCTAGAGCCAAGAGAATAATTGCAGATTATATTAAAGATCAGCTCTCATGTGTCATCCTTGAAGACGCCAAAAGGAAGTGTTTGATGCTATGATGAAGAAATCGAAGAAGAATAAGATATTTTTATAACCACCTTGAATGGTCTCCTAGGATCATGGGATTCATTCATTCAAGGAATGTGTGCCAGAAGGAAGTGATTACCTTCAGCAGACTCTAGAAAGAGTGCACACAAGAAGAAGCTCGACTCATAATAAGAGAAGATAATATGGGAGCAACTGAAGATCAAGCTCTTACGATTCAAAGAATATCCCTCAAGCAATGAGGAATATGAAGGACTCAATTCTTGAAGAACCTCTTATCCATCTTAGCATTTGTATAAGAAATGATGATGTTATGAATGAATAAGATGATGAAGTTGAAGGCTCAAGAAGGAGTCTACCCACGAAAAAAATAAATATAAGTATTTGAATTGTCTTTTCCTATATGTCTAGTTGTTTATATGACATTGTTTAGTTGTAGAATGCTTGCATTAATGGAAGTATAATACTAATATGCATGTGATGGGTAAGTAGCTCATGGTGCTATACAACTCTCCATTTCTACTTATCTAGAACGAAACCTCTTTGTTGACATATTGGATTAGTGCATAGTCTTAATGATGTAATGGTAGAGATTTAAGGCATCTAGAAAGTTTTCGTGAGATATGGATGAATGTTGTATTGGCTAAAATAGTTGCATGATTATATATTTATGCATAGGAATTTTCCATTATAAATATGCACTATGAAATGTTTCTAACCATACAATTGGTGCATTTGACTTGTAGCAAAGATCATGTACAATATCCTACAAGAAAAGAAGGATGATACTTGTTCCATAGAACAAGTGACGAAGGTTAAAAATTCACTCTAATAATCCAAAATGAAGAATGATGACTAGAATGTGATGTCGAAGACTTGAAGGGAAGTCTATAGTATATTTCATATGGATATACAAGATACAACATGCAGTAGACGGCAACATCGTGGGACACAAGGCAAGATTCGTAGCACGAGGCTTCTCACAGAAAGAAGGCATAGAATACGAAGAGACATTTGCAACCACTAGAAGTCGAGACACATGACAGTCAGACTCATGTGTGCAAATTAAATAATTCCTTGTACGAGCTCAGAAGGCACCCATGGGATACAACATAAATGAGGAGCTTGGAGATCACCTAGTGTAATGAAGATCTTAACATTTGCTACAAGGTTGAATTTGAAAGCCTATAGAGGATGACAAGCTCACAGATGGGTGCGAGAAGAAATTTTGAAAAGGTTCAAGATAGAGGATCTCGGTGTCCAATGACCCTAGATGGATACATAGAATATTAGTAGCAGAGGAAGCTACTTGTCACTCTAGTACAGAATGTTTCAGTACATAGACACTAGTACAAAATGAGAAATTAATAACTAAAAAAATGACTAAAATCAGGCTATAAACGACTATTTTTGAGTCGGCGACTAATAGTAGATAATTTCTACTATCTTATAGCTAGTCGTATTTCACTTAGTCATTAATAGCTTGAATTATTAGTCATTGATAGCCAATGATTTAGTCATTGATAGTCAATTATTTTGTCATTCATTTAGTCATGGATTTAGTCATTGATTTAGTAACTACTGATTGCAACAATTAATGACCAAATATACGACTAAATAAACTACTAGATGATAACATATTAATGACTAAGCTAAATACGAATAAACGTTAGCCACGCTACAAGACACAGGAAATTAGCTACTAATTGCCGTATATATGCAAATTTAGTCATTTTCACAGCCACAAATTTATGATAGGGCACGGAGGAATCGAACCACCAACCTCTTGCCTATAGTTAGCCAGGTGTTCTACCATTGAGTTAGAACCCTTTAAGAAGTTGTTATTTCTTGATAATGATGATATTCAAACAAATTTTGCATCATTCAAGCATACAAAGTAATGATTATCAAGTTACTATAGATCCATAATAGCTTACCCTGTAGTAGTCCTTCAAGTCATTTGTGCACTTAATAAATGTATTTGAAATACTTGAAGTAATATTACAAGGTAATCCATTATGTATCTATAGTAACTTAATAATCATTATTTTTTTATGTTAATTCATCACATTCTACATAAACAAATATTTTCAATGATAACCAATCCAAGCATTAGCGTGTTCGACAATCCAATCTCTCCCTTGAGTAAACAATTTAATTGCAATGTTATAGCTACTCTCCATGGAATGATAAATATTTTTACTTCCAAGTTGTCCCCAACAATATTGTATTTCAACAAAAATCCAACATATACAAAAATTATATAAGAATACTCACATAAAATATTTGCATGCTTTTGTTATTTGAGTGCCACTCTAAGTAAGATTTCTTAAAATCAAATGATACTAACATAACTATTTTCAAATCCAACATATATAAAAAAAATCTAGAATAAATACTTGAAAGAAGATAAGGAGAAGATAATGTTGAATAGATGGTATAACTTGCATTGAAATGGTGTGCTAGAATTGGATGTTCACTCCAATTCTGCTATAATTTGTCATTTCCAAAGAGGAGCAGTGACCATAGATCCAGGAGAACTGTGGGCCCAAGAGCATTGTGGGATCTTTTGCGATCCTCTTTCCTCTTTTTTGTCATATTTACAATATGCCGTAGAAGGGTTGCTTTGTATATAGGCTTCGGTAGTTGTCGATGTCTATCAGGTCAATTAATTGTTAGTACTAACCCTTTTAGAACAAGTTGTGACATAAGATCTATTGTATCTAGCAACATACCTCTCAATGCATTTAATTTATGGAAGATGATTAAACCACTCCTTTACATCATCTAGATAATCGTGCCTTTTACGCTCTCTGGGGAGAAGCTGTAGGTCCAATTTCATGATGTTAAAATGTCCAACCTTGGTTACAAAAATGAATTTCCAGCAATAATAACAATAATAATAAATGGAAAACCTGGAAAACAATTTCACTGAAAGGTCCGAACTTCAACTATGCCATATCAGAACTTCATAAGGTTCAAGGTATCCTAGAGTCACAACATTCCTTGACTTTTTCTTCACATGCATTCTAACATTTTCAAGTTTGATTAATCAGTTTCAACAAAAAAAATTGTGGCTTAGAATATCCAAGTTGAATTGAGTTGGTCACATCTGATGCTCATTAGTGCATCAAATATTGTCATGAGCAAGATAATAAGTTATAATGTCAGTTCCTAAATCACTTGACACAAGGACACATGGCATGTTTTTATATATGGAGAGAGAGAGAGAGATCCAAATTTTGTTTAAAAACTAGAACATTTACAAATATTCAATAGAAATTAGAATCAATACACTGCAGATTCACAAATGCATATGTCAATGATGGACCAGTCATAAAATTTCTCCCGAGTTAAACACCCTCCTAGCTTGTTCGTTAAGCAGAGATGGCATTGAATCATTCAACATTCAAAAGTGAATGAAGTAAATAAATTTACTTGGAAGAATAGGATGTGGTTATTGAGAACATATAAAAACAAATCTGAAACAAATTCGCTTTGCTCATGACTGTTGCTTAAGGTTATTTGATGTGAGTTCATGAAAAATTGGTCTAATTACTTCTTGGAGAGCTGCTGATCAAATACAAAGATAAGCGCTAGCTCAAAATGCTCAAACCATGAGGAACACTACTCTCATCTAGAATAACTTGCATCTTCTCTATAAAAAATGGTTCAGGAATCAAAGTTGTAGTGGCGGGAATTTATGTGTAGAACATCTTGAAATCTTTAGGTAAGAAGCTCTGATATTCATTATAAGGTTCTATGAACGAAGTTTTGAGATTCATTAACACGTGGAAAGTTCTGTGAACTATAATAGAGGGTCATGGGAGGATGTTGAAGCTGTAGCACATAATTTGAGCAAAGCATAGATGAGGATATGGGCCAGAAAATGTGTCTTGTTTTTGAAACACTTCCTACGCAGGTCGGGACAGGGTCTTGAAAGTTTCAGGACTGTGTCCCCTCAGGCCAACACATGTCCTCATAGTGTTCGTGTCATATATGATGACACAGGACACAGATTCCAAACGAATTTATGGTTCTATACTTGGATTACTAAAGGTCATATAACATGAGAGTTTTCTTCTCTTTATTTTCCTTAGACATCCAAAATGTGTTAATTGTTTTAGTTTTTTATGATACTTAAGAAATGAGTTGGGAAATTTTATGTCTACCATTTAAATAGCTATTTTGAGGTATATCTAGCCCAGCCTTGTTATAACCTATGGCATTTGGTGCTCTTTTCTAATGGTACCAATGGTATCCTTCCTTCACTTACTACTGTCCTTTGTGAGAAAAAATGTGTATTAGTTTTATCATGATCATGCCTTCTTTTGTACGTAAGACAACTACTTTTATTCAGATTTTAGGATAGCACATTTGAATCTGATTATTTTTCCAATTTTCTTTAAGATGCTACTTCACCAAAATTTTGACATAATAGCATAAAAAATAATGAGGATGTTGACTAAAAGTTTCTTCCTTGACCATACCTAGAAATTTATAGGTATAAACCGCTTTTCGATTCCAAAATATGCTCTCCAGAAAATGCTTGTAGCACTTACAATATGGAAACAAAATTGAACACATACATGAAACTTCAATTGATGTTATATTACACACCAAGGACAATAAAGAATGGATGGAAACGGTTGGGGCTTTCAATGGAGGAAACATGCTTCAGACCTAAGCAGCCATGGCTAGTCCTCTTATCTGGATTTCACTTATGTAGGTGGATTTGGCATTCTGGTTTTCTGTGGGCTTCCTCTATGAAGGAGTATTCTGAGTTTGTACCTCTATTTTTTCTCTTCATAGATTCAGGCCAAGTTGTTGAAGGGTGTCCTCGTGTGGAGGACAAGTTCATCTCTTGCTAGTTGGCCTTAGAAATTCCAAGGTAGAAAGAATGGCATTGAAGGAATAAGAAGGTTTTCCCTCATCTTTCTCCCAATGAGATTCTGACCTGGTTATTGAAAAAGAAGGGTGGGAAAAATTTTTCCCCACCCGCTCAAGAAAATGGATTGTTCCAAGTTTCAGAAACCCCATTTCTCATCATCAACCCAGATCCACTGTTAGATCATTGCTATTTTTCCTTCAGTGGAAACAATAGTAGAGTGGATAAAGGACTGTAAATTTCAACAGTCACATGTTAGACCAAATGCCAAGAATTTATTTCTTGGTGCTTTATGATCCCAGAGACAGTGTCATAGCCTTTAAAGGGAGTTCTTGGATGATGGGAAGAGATGCCCTATTTATAAAGCACTAGAAAGTAAGATTCATCCTCACATAGAATGTCCTTCTTTAGCCCCAGTATGAATAAGGCTACCAACCTTACCTATTGACTATTAGCAAAATTCAGTATTTGGAATCCAAATTAGTTGGGAACATTCTGGGTTCCTCTCTAATGGCCTCAAAATACAGTGAATATATCACTAATTTAAACTATAAAGAAGGCATGTCTAATGATAAAAAAAAGTGACACAAAAAAAACAGGAAACTGTTTTCTCTGATCTGACCTGCATTATAGGGGAATATTCTCACCTGTGGAGGACATTATTGCAGATGTTAGAAGATAACTACTTGTAATAAATTTTCACATAAATATCTGCATGGCATAAACTTGACTAATTTTGTTGTGCTTCTAGAAAAGGAGAGATACTACGTGTCATGTGTGAGGGAATTACTGTTCTATCATAAGATCCAGTAACAAAATCCCGACTAGATGGAGAATAGTCAATATCCATCTTACAAAAAAAGGAGAATGTTTAAAGAACCAAACTTATAAATGCCATAAAGTTGCAGTAAGGAAACAATCATTCTGAACACTCACACAGCAGAAACATGGTCTTGGTGCACATAAGTTGAAATATTCATTATCCTCATATCATGTCTATAGTAGTTGAAATTTTCATTTTCCTACAGTTAAAAAGAATCAAACTATGGTGATCTTAGCACAAGACAAGAAAATTACACTGTAGCATTAAAAATGCTTAGGTTTTTCTCCTCATGAATTAGACTACCTATTTTACTAACATAAAAAATCATTTTACAGCATTATTTTTTTTTATCTATCTAGAGTTTGATGATAATTAAAAAGTCATTGTCCTATACATTGAAGTGAACTCTGAACAAGATAATAAAAAAGTACATTTGCACTGAGTACTTAACAAATTTTAATAACTACCAGGAAGAAATAATTATACCAAAACAAACAATAGAAATCTCATAAAATTCAAATCAGTTAGAATGGTTAACACATACTACAATAAAATTCATAGGTTCTCTTGGATCCCATGCAATGGCATTATTCCTTGTCTACAACACAACTGAAACACAATTTGTACCATAATTCTAAGAACCTTTCACCACAAACAGTAACATCTTCTACCGTGTCATCAAAATAAACAATACCACAAACATTTTCAAAAAATAAGCCTAGTATTGAAGTAGAGAAGAAAATATCTTTGGTAATGGAAAGGACCAAAGTAGCATATAGTAGTAATATCATTAGTAGTTGTGAGAATTTACACCAACATTAGCGACAATTTACAACCTACTCACATACTCAAATGAAAATTCTAAAATCACAGGAATCCTTCAACCATCCATGAGTATTACTGTCCAGCACTGAAATCAATTATCTAACCCATGAAGCAATTTCATGCAACATATACTAAGCAGGACAAAGTATAAGAGTCAACTAGCCCCTTGGAAACAACTCTATAAAACTTTGGAATACTAAAAACACATAAAAGAATTGAATTTTAACAAGAAAATAGACATATATTTCATCATAGATCCTCTTTCTTCTGTGTTAGCACCATGCATGATGAAAGAAGTCCCCTAGAGGTTTATTCCCCACTTGGTTTGGCTCACTCTGATAGATCTGGCAACAAGCCTCTTGGTTAAAGTACATAATAAATGTTAAAGCCAAGAGTGCTAGAGTTGGCCGCCACCTCCTCATCCTGAGAATGGAAAGTTCCCTTGGCTTCACCTAGCTATTTTGATGGAGAAGGAACCTGATCAACAAAATGGCAATGGATAAGATCCTTCCCCACTAGTCGATGAACCACTAGTTAAAAAATGGGGATGAAAGCCTGATGATAGTGACCCTCCTCCAAATATGGGATCTGTTGTTGCTACTTAATATTTATAACCGTCTTTGTTATGGCCAACTGGCCTTTGATATTTTATTTCCGATGTCTAGCCTTAAGATATATGATTGCTTCCATTTTGAATTTGTAAGCCCT